>JAVIAB010000159.1:40080007-40680007 GCA_032433765.1 Megaustenia siamemsis | reverse complement strand
ATAGCTATATTCTTGAACTCTTTCTAGATTCTTACCATTTACATTGATATTCACTTTTAGGTTTTGTATGTTACCTCTGTTAATAATAATAATTTTAGTCTTTTTAATACTGACACTTTTGTCAGCTACCTTAAAATTATTCTGCAAAATCATCATGAATAAAGGATTCAATAGATACAGTTATAAGTGAAGAACAGGCTGGGTTTAGAAAAGGGAGAAGCTGCCTTGACTACATTTCTACTCTACGACTTATATTGGAGGAACACATTGAAAAGCAAAAACCTTTTGTACTTAACTTCATTGACTTCAAAAAAGCATTCGACAGCATTCATAGAGATTCTTTGTGGAAAATTCTGAGGCAATATGGCTTACCATAAAAAATCATAAATATTATCAAAGACATGTATGATGGCTACACATGTGTGAGGGCTACACATGTGCAGTTTGTACAGAGGATGTTCTGAGCGAATGTTTCTCAATAGAAACTGGGGTTAAACAAGGATGTATTTTATTGCCCTTGTTATTTGGAGTTGTTATGGACTTCATAATGAAGAAATGCTGCGCTGGTAACAAAGGCATCGAATGGATACAAGGAGGCCATTTGGAAGACCTTGACTTTGCTGATGACATAGTCCTCATCAACAGTCCAATAAAAATGATGAAGGAAAACACAGATGAACTGTCATCGATCAGCCAATTTGGCCTTGAGATCAATCATGAAAAGATTAAAGTCATGAAAAGCTTAATTCCAACAGATGACAGAATATACATGGAAAACAAACCAGTTGAAGAGATCGATCACTTTATCTATCTGAGAAGTCACATTGATTGGGAAGGAGATACAAGCAAAGAAATTACAATCAGAATAGCTAAAGCAACAATGTCTTTCAGAATCCTTCAAAAGTTGTGGAAATCAAAACTCATCAGCACAAACACAAAACTTAGACTATTCAAATCAAACGTACTATCAACCCTTACATGTGCATGTGAGAGCTGGAAAATAACAAGAGACATAGAAACAAAGTTGAACGCATTCGAAAATAAATGTCTAAGTAAAATACTTGGTATATTGTGGAACGAATTCAAAACAAAGAAATTAGAGAAATCGCCAATCAACCACTAATATCTTCAGTAATCAAAAAAAGACGATGGTCATATGTTGCACATATGATGAGGAGAGATAATAACCGAATAACAAAGCAAGCCCTCATGTGGGAAACAACAGGTAAGAGGAAAAGAGGCCGACCCAGAGAGACACTGAGAAGAACGTTGATCAGAGAGGCAAGAGCAGCAGGAACCGGCTCCCTCAATGAGATAGAGTTGCTTGCACAGAACAGAGTCAAATGATGAGATTTGATAAAAAATTTTTACAAGGATTGAAAACTGCTAGAATAAAAATTTAGATAAGACTGGGAGTATCTGGGTCTACGCCCTATGGGCCGGCTACGGCTCGAAAGATCAATAGATAGATGTAACACTGATATCCAAACCATATTTTTTTAATGCTTAGGATTTTTTATTTCAATTTTTCTGAAGTTTTTTTTTAGCCTTTTCTGCTTTTGCTGTTCTGATTCAAGTTTCTTTCTTTGTGTTTATTGATTTATGTATTATATAAATTCCTGTATACAAAGTGATTTACTCCTTCATTGATTTCCCTTCAAGATATATTTTTTTATTCTTGTGATGTTTGATGTTTATTTGTAGAAGGAAAGGGCACCAATAATGCAATATACATCATGAGAACATTGATAGAAAGAGCTATGGAGGTAAAGAAAGACCTGTATATGTGCTTTATAGAATACACAAAAGCATTCAACAAAGAAAAGCATGTGGAAATAATCAATATGCTGGAGAAATTAAACATTGATGGCAAGGATCTGTGATACATAAAAAATATATATTGGCAACTAACAGGACAGTTACAATAGATAAAACAAGGAGTCAGACAAAAGTTGCGTACTATCACAAGATTTGTTCTCACTTTACAGCGAAAATATTATGAGGTCAATTGTGGACAAAAATGGAATTGGGGTCAACAGTCATAACATAAACATTTTGTGATATGTGGATGACAGTCTTAATATCAAAGATGGAGAATGAGCTACAAAAAAATTATAGATATAAAAGTAAAAGAAAGCAACCAGAAAGGTTTCAGTCTGAATAGTAAGAGAACAGAAGTATTGGTCATATAAAAGAAACAATCATCATCAGCATGCAACATGAAAAGAAACAGGATAAATCTGAAATTAGTTCCAACACGCCAAATACTTTGGCACTATAATATCAGATGGAAGATGCACCACAGAAATAAAAAACAGAATAGCTCAGGCCAAAATAACATTTCAGAAAATGAAAAACATCTCTGCAATAAGTCTATGTCAATAGAAATGAGAAAGAGTTCATCGATGCAATATAGAGCCAATTGTGACCTATGGAAGTGAATCATGGACAGTAAACAAAGAAATGAAAAGATGATTAGAGACCAAGAGATGTGATGGCTCCGAAGAACACTGAGTGTTCCCTGGACAGCTAAAAAGATCAACGAGGAAATTCTCAAAGAGGCCAACACATAAAGGGAGTTTCTAAAAAACATCAGATAGAAACTATATTTTTCAATCACATCATGAGAAAAGAAAAGTTGAAGTACTTGGTTACAACTTGCGAAATACAGGGAAAGAGAGAAGACACTAGATAGCTTGCTGTCATGGTGTAGGAAACAGTCAACAACAGAATTGATACAATACATGTGGACAGAAAATTGTGCAAGGGCGTGATTGCCTACGTCAACCGGTATGATACTGATGATGATGAGTTTGATTTTTCATTGCTCTATCTTTTCTTGGTTCATCTCAAGTCTTATTCTGCTAAGAGTTTAATTTTTAGTGCATCATGTTCACATTGCTATTGATAAGGACTATGTCATCTGCATAATCAGCCCTCTAATTGAGACCCACGTGACCACTCAATAAATGTGCTACATGTACAGCATTTCAGCATTATGTCAATGGCTGTAAACAAGGAAGTTTCATCCTTTTTTCACTCTGTTTCGATCTGGAATCATTTACTCAGTCCTTTCCCCGAGCAAACCACAAAGGAGTATAAAGTAAAAAGTAAAGTACCCCCGTCACACCAAGTGGCATATAGGGAAATATGGTGTTAGTAAACTTTCTTTGTTTGGGAGATGTGTTAGTAATTCGGATGATTCCACTGGCACGGACGGTTGAGCAATTATGGATTTTAATTCATTTGCAGTGATGCCGAGGCCTTCCATAACCAATAATAACCAATGGTGTTAGTGACCCTATTATTTTACAGACCTTCAGCACATGATTTTTGGGGTAATGTGGTCGGTATTATGCCCGTGCTGCTTTACTTTCCCAGAAAAAAATCCGGTACCCATTTAAGGCTGGGTGAACCCGGAAACCATCGGTTGGGATCGAACCCTACCCCTTGTCCTTTGTTGTCCAGTTCACTAACCACTGAGCTATCGTGGCTCCTACAAAGGAGTATGCATTATACAAATCTTTGATAATGTTTATGATTGTAATATTTCATAATTGTCCCAAAATTCCTCAGTTACTCATTGTAAATGCTGTTGAAATCGTTGAAGTCAATGAAGTTTAGAACAAATTATTTTTATTTTCAGTATGTTTCATTTGAGTCTTATATGAACAATGAATTCTTTATTTTTGTACCAGAAAAAACCACATATGTTAAAGGTCACAAGATTATGTCCAAAGAGAAAAAACCAGTTGAAGTTGTGGTGTTCCATGACCCACAGAAACGAACATCAAAAGGTGCAGATACTGAACTATTTCAGAAGATGGTTAGTTATAGAAGTTGTGTTGTTATATTTATCTGTTATATTTAGTTGTTAAACTATTCCTTCTATCACTCTGAATATTCTGCTGTCAATTCAATCGAACATTCTAAGGGAAGATGTAAAAAAAACACTTTTTCTGATGAAAATTTATATATTTCTCTCTCATTCTGTCACTATAATATTTATTTTAACTTTAAAATACCTCACACCAAGATTGTACTAAAAGAAATTCACTGTAATCTTTATCTTCCCTTTAGAACTCACATTTAAAATTAGTTATATATTTCTGCTTCTCAGATTGCATGAATGTATTAAAATGTATATTGTATGTCTATCTGTGGAGCCAAAGACAGTACATAGATCAGAAATTTTTAACTCTCTGTGTCTGATGATCTTTGTTATCAAGTGCACAAAACCTGCATTGTATTTTGCCATATTTCCCATGTTGAGGGTGAGCCACTCAATATCTGCAAGGGAGCTAATACCTGATGTTGTTGCCTCTCACTGTGTGTTCTTTTTAGTGTTTCTTTATGTCTGCCTCTTTTTGTCTGTTCTCATCACATTGCGAGCATATCTCCTTCTCTTGAGTATTGTTGTTGTGTTCGCCAGCTTTCATCTCTGACGAAGTCCCTAGAGACTAGGAACTGAATTATGTGTGTTAATCCATTTTTCCCTGGCAGCCGTGTGCACAGGGGTCCCTCGCCGCACAGTCAGATAACTCTGACTTTGGAGATATTCATGTTTTTTCCATTGATGAGTAACTGACGTTTCAAGCCGGATCTCGCTGCTGAGACCAGGGGTGGTTGCCGCAGAGAGAAATCATAAATAAAAATCCGAACCGGTGTAGCAGAGATTTGAACCTACAACCTCTCTGTCTCGAGGCCGGCGTCTTGCCTCGAGACCAACAAGTCCTCCATGGACTGGGAATATGAGGAAATGCAACAAGAAACACTTTTCATGCATAGCCTTCAATGGTTCCTGCTGCCTATCCACCATATCTCCCGAAGTTCACGTCCTGAAAATGATGATCATCATTTAAAAAAAAATGTTATTGGTTATTGGTTATGGAAGGCCTCGGTATCACAGCAAACGAATTAAAATCCATAATTGCTCAACCGCCCGTGCCAGTGGAATCATCCGAATTACTAACTCATCTCCCAAACAAAGAAAGGTAACTGTAATCCCCATCGTAGCAGTCTCAGCACACGCCAAAAGACATAAGGCGAAACCGCGCAGAAAGTGAACACAGCCAACTGTTCCTGTCATACGATATCATCATTCATCGTAAACAAGCGGGATATATAAGCAGGATCAAAACGGATGAGACACACAGCTCACGGTGTGCACAGAGCACTTAAGTCAGTAGCTCCTGCAACAAGCCGGACTTGGAATATGAGGAAACTGCAAGAAGGAACACTTTTCAGACATAGCCTTCAATGGTTCCTGCCGCCTATCCACCATATACCATGGGAGTTCACATCCTCCCGAAAATGATGATCGTCATAGCACTTGATGATGTTAGGCCATCATTGATGACTCCAATTCCAAACATATAGACACACAGTGGTGGTAAGTTATCATTTCCAATCCAACAGAAGCCACATGACCTGTAGTTAGTAAAACCACAGAGAGAATATGATTTTGTGACCTTCACTGATTCACTCTTAGATGTGAATGTGTAGTTTACACAAGAGAAGTTTTCAACTACAGTGATCCCATTTAAGGCAATTCTGGGATAGCAAGGCAAGTCTCCTTTATAGCAGCAGAACTTGATGTTCTCCGCTCCCTTCTTGTAGCTGCCGCCACACGATTCTGATGTCTCATTAACTTGGACATCATTAAAGAACAATGTCAGATTAACATTCCATAGATCTGGCTCTGCTGATGAAGTGCTTGGTGCAACAGTTGTATCAATCATACAGGAGGCTCCTGGTCTGTGGTCATTAATATCACAGACGGCACATGATGTTATTATATTCAGTATTTCTTTCTGGGGTGTAAATATGTGGCACACACATGGAGAGTGGTTTGTGGTCACAGTAATCCCATTAAAGGAAATTCTAGGGTAGCATGGCATAGCTGTTTCAGAACAGCACAATCCTGTGATGTTTTCTGTGTTCGCTATAAAGCTGCTGCTGCTACACAATCCTGACCAATTATAGGTGTGGACATTATTCACTTGCAATGACAAAACTGCTTTGTTTACATCATAAACCTCTGGAAGCGAATCATTTATGGGACTAATAGTACAATTTATTCTTCCATCGGGGATATCTTCATTGAGTCCCCCCCAAAAAAAGGTCTTTGGTTAAAAAGCACATATAAAAGGGATATACGTCATGGGACGCACCAAAATGGCAGCTTAATTCGAGCTTTGGACTAAGCAATGTTTACATTGAAAACCACGATATATGTTATTGCAGCGAGTTGGCAGATTTTTTAAAATGTTTTCAAGGGTTTGAACATAAATGTTTGTTCACAGTTCGTTAACCTTCGCTGTAGATAAAGTCGTTAATTCGATGGCTTAGTTTCAGACGTTTGTGACATTGGTAGCTAAGGACCTAACTTGTGCAAACGGATGGCATTGGCAAGGATCATTTTGAATCTATGAAGTGGGCTCATTTTGTGTTTAACTCAAAAGCATAAAAAAATGTATAGCACTTGATGATGTTAGACCATCGTTGTTGACTCCAATTCCAAACATATAAACACACAGTCGTCAGATTATTCCCGTCGCACATCAAACAACAGATCGTAAGATTAGTGTAAGGCTGGCCCAGGGATTTACGATAAGTCATTACGATGATGTAGCACACATAACAATGTCTCACTCACAGCAATGACGTGCCCTTTAGATTCTTGATTACTCTAGTGAATGCAGCCTACGATGAACTAAACACAGTGCAAATTCCCTAAAGAGATAAAACTGCAGCTGACGAAGCATTTCACACTCTTGAGTATGAATTATATATTTCATCAAGCTTTCTAAAAGTCACTACTGCCTTTGTAATTCTGATTCTAATTTCTTTCTTTGTATCTTCTTGATCTATGCAGCTTCCATGATATACAAAGTGATCTACTCTTTCCACTGCCTTTACTTCCAGGTATTTTTTTTTTCTTCTGGATAAATTAAGATTTTTTATTGCTTTTATCTTTTCTTGGTTGATCTAAGTCCTATTTTCTAGTCATTGATGACAGGGCATTTGTTTTTTTCTTGCTTGTTCATGTTGCTACTGATACAATGAACAATGTTGTCCGTGTACTGGTATTCATTCAATAAAATATAAGAAGTATATGAATTCTCTTTAAATTAAAATTGATGTTACTTTTAGAATGTGACAGCTGATAGTGGCACATCAAGCAAGGTCTTCTTTGACCAAAGGAGGTTCAAATTTGATGTAAGAAAACTTGGAATTCATGGCCTGGACAAGAAAGATAAGGCAACTGCTATGATGGAGTTTATGGTAGAGCTAGGAGCAAAGGTTAGTGATGAGTATTCTTAACTTGTCTAGGTACTTCATATTGTATATTATTATTGTTTATATAGTGTATTGAGCATATTTAACACATTTTTATCACTGGATAAATTGCAAGTACTTAATGCTATCAACAGTTTTGATTGAAGTTATAAAAGTGAATGATTAGCTGCATGCCTGATCAATATGGTCCTTCTTTCTTCTGTTGTGGTCAGTTCCTGTGTTAACATATCACAAAGCAATGAGTTGCCCCCTTGGTGTATTTATGGAGCCGTATTTCTGGCCTTTGCTGTTTGTAAATATTGGCAGAACATGTTCGTAAGTCTGAAGATCTGCCTTAATTGTACAATTTTTATAGTCATGGTAGTTGCAGTCCATGAAGTCTACAATGCACTATGTGTTGCTCATTTTCTGAAGATTGTGATTTGATGTACACAAAAAGAAATAATTATAAATTTTACTTACCTAGGCAGCAAAATGTCCAGAGATGGAGATATAACATCAAAATTCATGACACACATCACATTAAATGCTTAAAAAAACTGACAAACATCTGGAGATCCACAATTCTTAGTAAACAAATAAAACTTAAATTGTTCAACTTCTGTGTTATACCAGTGCTAACATGTGGATTAGCTATCTTTTTGCTTTGACCCCTTTCAGAACATTTTAGTAGCTCATTTCAGAACAACTCTTCTGAGCTATCTATGGTATTTTTAACGTTCTTCTGAAAAACCACATTTCTAGAGCCTACTTTGATTTTTTTTCTCTGTTGTCCTATTGTCCATGATTCACATCCATATATTAAGACTGGTTCTACATAACATTTAAAACTCCTTTTCTTGTTTCCTTTGTCAAAAATTGATTGCACTGTATCTTCCTCATGTTTTTTGAAAGATGCTTTTGCCTGAGCCATTCTGCATCTCACCTCTGTTGCACATCTACCATCTGAGGTTAACTTTTGTTCCCAGGTATTTAAGAGATAGAGGGAAGTAAAGAAAAAAGATATCAGAAAGCTTAAGATAATGGTTTGGCAGAAGGTCAACAACAGAAATGATAAATAACTGTTGAGATCGAGGGTTGTGGAGAGACATGATCACCTACACCAGCAGGCATGGTACTTGATGATGATGAACATATGGATGTGAAAGTAACAAATCCACCAAGACTTTGGATAGGAAATTAAATGTCTTCATAAGATCTCAAACATAAGCTGGAAAGAATACATTTCAAATGAACAGATCTCTCTATTATCTTTCATTCCCCTGAAATAGTGTCTATATCTGCAATGTTGTTTCCAGTATATATTTTACTGTCTTTTGTAATTCTTGTAGTGGCCCATTTAGTGTCTCTAGTGTTGTATCTATGGGCCAATGTATTTTCCTCAGTCTACTATATTCAGTAATACCAGTAAGCTCTCTTAAATCACACAGCACTCTGTAGCCTGCTGACCTCAACTAGAACTTATGATCGAATTGAACACCCTTGACCTCAACGCTTGTTGTGGCGTTGCAGGCATGTATATTGCCGATGGCGTCTTGCCCCGGACAGCTCGTCTTGACCCCGTATCAGCCCACTTGATACAGGCCGGTCCCCGTTCCGTACGGGTTGACCTATTTGTGGACGATGTTGATTAATCTTGCAGCTCACCTTGCCTGGACACTGCACTGGCGCTGCACTGCCCTCTCACTACTGACACCCATCAGCTCGGCTAAGGGCTGGACTGCTGCTTGGCCCCTCCTTGATCGATGTGGTTATATACTCTGGTGCTTTGCGCTGTTCGATGTGATGACTGCTTCTGCTTCACTGGCCTGTGCTTGGTGGCCCACCCAGTTTCGTTCTTCACTAGGCACAGACATACACATATTGCATGCTAAGAAATAGTTAATGAACACCAGGTAACATATACACTCGAGGTTTATTTGCAAGAATTTCCACCTCGCATCACAATTACACAAACACACCCACAGCATGTGTCTCAGAGGCCCTTCTCACATTGTATGGCAACCACAAGGCGCCCACATGCTCCACCTCTGATTCCCCACACTAAAGTCCAAATAACCCCTTCACTTGGTAGGCCACTGGTCGATGCTACTGACTCTCCCACTTTTGTTTACTCATGCCTTTGCCAGCACCCACGTTGGTTTGGAACCTACAACTACACTTTAATGTTGTACTCATCAATGAGCATGAACTCGCTCAAGTTGTCTACCAACTTTACGTCGCAACTACATTATGACCTTGTACTCATCATCAAGCATGAGCTGTCTAGCTCCCTGTCAACTGCCACAACTACATTCTAAGCTCACACTCATCACTGAGCCTTTTACTAAAGCTGTCTCTCTTCCTGCCACCTACTTTGTTCGTTGTTTCTGGATGCAGCAACTACATTATAACATAGTGTTCATCATTGAGCATGAATTTGTGAAAGCTGTCTAGCTTCCTGTCACGTAAATTGTTTGTTGCTACTGTGTTTCACAACTACATTCTAAGCTCACCCTCATCACTGAGCCTGAACTGAATTCTGATTGCACGCAAATCTGCGAACTCTATAAATCCTTACACTAACACAAATCTGACTGTCCATGAGTCTGTGAACTCTCTCTCTAGCTCACTAGCCCTACCTTGGTCGTTGGTTTTGAGTTTCATAACTCCTTAATCTGACACCAGTCTAACTGTCCATGAATCAGTGAACTCTATCTAGCTCACTAGCCCTACCTTGGTCGTTGGTTTTGAGTTTCAGAACTCCTTATTCTAACTCAATTCTGACTGTCCATGAATCTGCAGCACGGTCCGTGTTACTCAACCGCCGTACCCCAACTGACTAACCCTAACCCCTAATGGGCACCACAACTCACTATGCTCACTAACCAGTTTTCCAAACAACAAAACCGTCTGCACTGAGCACTCATTTTAGCTCGACTGACTTCCCAACCTATCATTCTTCCTCACTTCCCTCCTTTTGATCAATCATACCCCATTTTACATTTCAACCTCACTCCTAATTGCATCTTATTTTTTTCCCATGCGATTAGATGTTTCTCTATTCTCTTTATTACTAATCACCTTTCCCCGTGAACTCGCTGATTCTCTATTTAGTTAACCCCATCTCACTCTCCCCTCAACTTCTTCCATACACTCCAATTTGTCCCCCACCTTATACTCACTGCTTCACAGGCAATGGTCATATGTTGGACATGTGATGAGGAGAGATAATAACCAAATAACAAAGCAAGCCCTCATGTGGGAAACAACAGATAAGAGGAAAAGAGGCAGACCCAGAGAAACACTGAGAAAAACATTGATCAGAGAGGCAAGAGCAGCAAGAATCAGCTCCCTCAATGAGATAAGAGTTGCTTGCACAGAACAGAGACAAGTGGAGAGATTTGATAAAAGATCTTTACAAGGATTGAAAACTGCTAGAATAAAAATGTAGATACGAGAAAGAGTATCTGGGTCTATGCCCTATGGGCCGGCTACGACTCGAAAGGTCAACAGATAGATAAGATTTTGAATGAGGTCATCTTGATGTTTCATTCCTATATTTTATTATTCACCAAGAAAATCTGTGCATCAAAGTGTTTAAAGTTGCCGACATCATACCAGTCGTAGTATCGTGTGTGAACTTTATAAAAGCAAGAGGGCTCAACCACAGCCCACAAACAGAAAATAAAACTGAAAAACTTTACCAATTAGCGTGATGCTATCAACTATAGATGCTCTAGATGGCTTACTTCCACAACCACCCCTGCTCACAAAGCTGAAAACGTCACACTAATTGGTGATTATTTTTTAAATTTCCCATCAGCCAGCAGGCTTAAGTAAAACTGTATTGGCTATAGCTCAACCTTCAGTTTCAAAAATTCCTCCATGGCATCGATTCAGAGTATGACAATCTGCATTATTATTGTGAAGTATAGTGGTTAAGTTGAGGGGAAATGCTGAAAAGATTTTATGACTTATATGCTGAAGTCAAACTTTTCATAAATATGAAGGGTAGTCAGGTCAAAGAATTATCAGACCATCAGTGGATCCACCCACTAGCATTTTTGGTTGCCTTGACTCAACATTTTAATTACCTTAATTTTGCAACAGGGCGACACAAGGACAATTGGTACACGAACTTTATGGGCATACTACAGCTTTCATCAGTTATGATGATGCCAATAATGATAATTACTGCCAGTTCATGGAGCGTTCCAAAGATTTTGCTGCAGAACAAACAAGGTTAGAATGTTTATCAACGTAAATGCTCCTCCTTTAGACAGACAAATGGAAGTTATTGACTTTGAAGAAAAAGATATTTTCTGAACTCAAGGTGGAGGGACTCAACTGGATTTCTATACTTCTTATTTCTCACATGAACAAAATCCAATGATCACATCAAAAACCCAGAAAGTTACTTCATTGTTTGGTAGCACTTACTGTTTGTGAACAATTTTTTTTCAAAACTTAACTAGACTAAATGCAAAATCTCTTAGTGTTCGAGGAGGAGAACATCATTTTCTGCAGAGACTTTAGTGCTAAAGGCAACCAGTGGGGTAACGTCATAACGAACAAGCAGGGAGAAGACCTTTAGAACGCTCTGGTGTGCTTGAATAATGGAATGGCAACCAGAATGATCACTTGAACAGGGGACTCTGATAGTGTCATAGATTTGGCACTGGTGTCTTCCACTTTCGCTCCGGTTTCCAGGTGGAGTGTAATGGAATTCCACAAAAGTGATCACTATCCATGTATCATCCTAATTAAGAAAGGCAGAATTAGAATAGCCAGAAAAGCAAGCTCAACACATTCCACTATGAGAGCACAGAGCAGGACATCATTAGCAAAATCAGACATAGAAAACAGGGTGCCCCTCGCAGAAGGGATGGATGTAGACACCCTGATGGAACGTAGAAGTCGAGGAAACTTGGTAGAACAAGTGACCAAGTCATGACAGAAAGCCAAAAAGTATAGAAAAACACAACCTGAGCTCTTGAAACATCTAAAAGAAGCGGTCAATCATAAAATGACACACTTTAAACTGTGCTGACCAGGCTAAGAATGCCAGGAAAATGATTTCTGCAAAAAAGTGTGCTGAGAAAAATTGCTAGCCACATTCTAAATCTTTCATCATAGCATGAAGGGCACAACAAAACACAGAGGCATACCAGACTTCCAGAGTAGAGACCAGATATTTCACAAATCTGATGAGAGCAAAGGGGAAAGCCCTTCTTGCCAGCTACATTGAGAAGACTGACCAAAGAAATGAGGCTGTAAGAATGAGGATATGGGGATCACTCGCAGAATTGTGTGAGGATGTGCTGGGAGAAGATCTCACAATCTCAACCGATGCCATTTGCACAACACTTTAGAAGGTCACAGAACAATGCTCCAGATGGTATTTGGTGCGATGACCCAAGGAAGGTGATTATGAAGACGTAATGGGGGATTTAGCTCACAATGACTTGAAAAAACTGACCAAAGACTTTATTGCCAGCATTTAGAGTGGCAAGATTAAGGAGTGGCTACACAGCTGCTTACTATTGCCACTGAAGCCAAACAAGGGCCATTCTCAGATCAGTGCCTACAGAATCATCATGATGCAGAACACTGGGCAAGCTACTGGAGAAAATAGTTGCCCTTGTACCTGTAACAGGGAAAAGTTCGCTTCCATATCTGTACTGTCAATAAAATGTAATGGAGTTTAGTTGGGGTTACACTCGACCTTCACGACTGAACTGTAAATGTAACCGTGCGTGACCGTGCAGACGTATAAGTATACCCTTGAACTGGGTCACACTGTGCTGTTACCGTACACACCACGAGGCCCCACAGGCCTTCACCAGATTCTTGTAAACGGTAAACATATATGCCATTAGAACAGGCACTTTGTAACCTTGTGAGATCTTTGTAACTGGAAACTGGATACTCGCACACTTGGCCTTATACGCGGTGTTGTTGTGGACTGTAAACACCGTTAGAAACCTAGAAGGCCCTGTACACACTAGGCCGTAGAATGTAAATGTTGTTGTTTACACATTCTGGTAGAAGACTGTAAAACCTGTCTAATCTGCCCACCTACCAGGTGATAAGCCTTGGATGGTAAACAGCGTCTCCTACAATTTCTTGAATGTACCCAACGTACATTGGATCGTACTTCGCATTGGTAACTGAATAGTTCTGCATTGGAGAGTCTTGTATCACTGACCCTCTTCTCCACGACAACTTCCACTTCGATTATCACCACAGTGTAATGTCACAACTGAATGGAATTAGGTAATGACTGCACAATGAAGTCTCTTGTAAACTGAACAGCAACTTTATTAGTACTTCAACATTTCCAGAATATACAATATCTATAAGACCAGCTGTTTGACATCCCGCTCAGCCTTCACAGTTTCTGCTAAGGCAATCACAACTTCTGCTTGACTATATTACTCCGTGTTATCACTCTCTCAATCTAATCTATCTAATACTCCTAACGAATAAACTTGGCTTCTGGTCTTCTATATAACTATTTCTGTCTTTGCCTCTACTAGTCACTAACTAACATAGAGAATCTCTTCTGGATGGCTTCTAGCTATTTATCACTACTAACTTTGAGCTTGAGCTCACTATGACTATTAGGGCTAACGCCTAACTTACAGGGTAATCTCTCTCTCCTCAGCTACCTGTCCATTTCTCGTAGAGAGCCCCTTTCTAACACTCTGCAGGCACTTAAATACCTCGCCCACCAGCCAGTCTAAAATCACTTCCTTAATCTCCTCTCCAATGGATTCATCTACTCACTTCCCCGAGTTTATCAATATTTCCAGTCACGAGATTCTTCTCCCTACTCTAAACACCGTTCTACTCAGACATCTCATGACTGTCACTATGTTTCTTACCTCTTTCCATACCATCCTCTACTCTCTTTTTCTCCATACATTCCCCTCTCCTCCTGACATACCTGTCACCTTGAACAGAGATGCACATTCTCACCCACACTGAGGTTAGATGTAACAAAGAGACATAGATCAATGCGGCAGTCTTTACCTATGGCATCTTCGAAGGCTTCAACAAACGAGAGAAATGTGCAGCTGCTATAGATCTGGAGGATGCATACAACAGTGTACCATTTGAATACCTCATGCACATGCTCCTCAAACTGGTGGTGCACCCCTTCCTCATTAGATGGATCACTGCTGCACTGTTTCAGAGGAAGGTGATACTCAGATGTGGAAGTTGGTCTTCCGAGCCAAAATCCATTTTTCCAGGGCTGTCACAAGGCTCACCATTGTCTCCAGTTCTATTTAACGTATACACATTAATGATCATGGAACAACAGCTGGATGGAGGGGAAGAACTGTGACTTTTGCTGATGACCTTCTAGTATAACGACAGGGAAGAGATAGATGGGAAATCACCTCCACACTGAAAAACAAACTCGATCTCGTCTCTTCCTGGTGTAGAGTATCAGGAGTCTTGGTTGATCCTAATCACCACACCGGTCGTACTAATGGGAGCTGATCAGTGATAGGTTGATGACCTACTTCGTAGTTAAGTTTGATCATAGCCTGTGTTTTTGGGACCACGCTGACCATGTGATAATAAAATCCCGCAAAAGATTAGCCGCCTAGAAGATCATGGCAGCTGCCAACATCAAGAGGAGGCTATTTACCCTTCTGTTCCAGTGACTAGTCCTCCCACCAATCGAGTATGCTATGGCTATTCTTACTGTCAGTATGATGCAAATTGACAATCTGGAAAAAATACAGAATTAAGCTATATTCATTATCTTGGGGTATATGGGGGACACTCCCTGTGTAGCAATGAGGTATCTTCTTGACTTTCCAACCATGGATGACAGGATCAAGACCTGGAGGGCACAGGCATACCTGAAGATAAGTGCAGATAAAAAGCATCCATTGCACCACGAGCTCAAGACAAGGACAGGTGTCAGGCAAAAAAAGAGGCAAATCATGAGTGGACCAGCAGAAGATGTCATCAAACAGGTCTGTGAGCTTACCAATATCAACGCTAGCAAGGAGTGGATATCAGTAGAAAGGTACTGAATTGAGGGGCACATTCTTGTGTGTTGTCACACATGATAGAATATGTAGGGAACAGAACTCGGTCGCAGTCAATGCAGAGGTCAATGGTCTCATCTGGGATAACACCAATGCGGAGAAGTAAAAAAAAATATAGAAAAAAATATAAAAGAACGGTATTGTTAAGCTTCACGTAACAAGTGGACAACACAAATCAGAACAACAGTTCGGCACAGTAGGCCTTCAACTGGAACAAATATACAATATACATACAAATATGTATTGAAAATAAAAAATATATAATAATTTTGAACTAGGAGAAATGGAAAGAAAAATAAGCAAAAAATCATCCCTATTTGGATGTGGCATAAATGGAAGTGCGCACGGGTACATGCATGCGCAAAAGTGTACGTGTGTTGTGTATTTGTTCCAGTTGAAGGCCTACTGCACTGTAACATTATTCTGGTTTGTGTTGTCCACTTGTTACGTGAAGCTTTAACCATACTGTTATGTTATTCCTATTTTTTTCTCAATTTTTTAAATTTCTCCTCACAATTAGCTTCACTGTAGTTTCTCCTTTTGATAAATTTATATGCATTTCTTTGCCTTGAACCTAATAACACCGATGAAAAAGATGCAGTTATCTATACAAACGGATCCGTAATACAACACCAAAGGAGTGCATGGGCATTTACAGCACACTCGGCAGGCAGAATAGTCAAGGAAGACAGTGGTGCATACATTATGACCACGAGTAGCATGACAATGGCGTGATGGCAGTGACCAGGGCATTCATTTTATTCTAGTCACAAGACTACATCCATGCCTGCATACTAAGTGATTCGATGAGCATAATAAGAAAAGCGGAGGTTGGCTCTGTACGCAAGCAATAGGTATGAGCAATAGGTTATTGCAGAAGTTAAAAATACGTATTGTCAGCTTTGTCTACGTCCCTGGACATGGGGAGTACGGGGAAATGAAAGAGCGGACAGGTTGGCTAGCTGTACTGTCGTTGAAGATGGTCAACCGATAGATTGGGCAGACATCATCAATGCCCTCTGAGATGTGGGAAGGGCACAGGACTTCGACAACTATGAATCCACATCACTCCTTCGGATGAAAAAGATGGGAGTTAAGGTGGGCACAGCCAGAAACGATAAACTTAGTGGGCATATTAGCCAACACAGAACTGGAGTCATCAGTCACTGGATACTGCAAGAATTGCTGAAGGGGGAATCTGAGCACCTATGGACATGTTCGGAGTTCAATGATGATGACCTGCAAATAACTCAATCTGGCATTTTCGTAGTTTTCAGATCTGGCCCTCAGAAAATAAAAGGTTGCCCACCTCTGCTATAAAGCTTCTTGCAGCTGTATTTGTTATTATTATTCCTACCCCTTCTCTGTGTTTTCCATCTTCCCTGCCTGTATATGGTACAATTTTGTATTGAGTGTTATAAAATAAATATTTTTAAAAATCAAATATTCTTGTTTGTAAATTTCCTTAAACTACACACAGAAACAACAAATAAACTTGTTTTCACATCAAGAAAGAATGCCATATGATTCCTAACAATACAAGGCACATTTTTAAAAGAAGACCAAGAGGCAAAACCAGAGTAAGATGTACAGACAACATCAAAGAAACATTACAACATTAGTTGACAATAACTGGAGCCACCAAAAGGACAAGAACCTGAAATTTATATCTCCCTCAACATTCGAATGAGTATAATTGGAAGTGAAGAATGAAAAGCTGGCAGTTAATAATTGGTTATATTTGTTAGAACTACATTTTTCTTTGCTCTTAAATAACCATATCAATAAAGTTGACTGTCTCGTCTCTCAGGTTTCTGTATCATCATGTTAGTCATTTAGAAAGATCAGAGAAGACAAACCACATGATCATTTGCACCATTTTTAAAGCAGACAGTTCTGTGGAACAGTTGAGCCTGCAGTAGTAATTTTCAATATGTAAATGGGATCCACTAATTAAAAGTATGTTATTTATCTAAACATTTTCAGCCTCAAAAGAATCAGTGCTATCACATCCAAGAATATCAGAAAATTGTCAAGCAGAAGCGGGAAAATGAAAAGAAATTGGAAGCACTGGAAAGAAAGGCTGGCATAAAATCAAAGAAGCCTAGAAAGAATATGTAAGTAATGGTGTATCAGATGTTCAATAACATTTATCCCTCATTTTCTTCACATCTACCTTCCATATTTTTTAAAGGCAATACTGTACATCATACCACAAAAAGTCTTACAAATGGGATATAAAATGCCTTACATGTCCTTTTTTCTCTTGCTGGTTTATCTTAGGGTTTTCGCCTTCTTTATGACTAGGCACAATCCATTCAAACCTCTAACATCTTCTATGTTATACTAGACCGAAATAATTATTAAACAATTTTAGTTCAAACTACATTTTTATTTATGTGTATTTATGTCAACTGTAAACAAACTGACAGAAGGCAACAGAAAACACCATTGTAACTTTTTTGTATAATCATGAGTCACCACAATTATAGAAATCTTGACAACAATGTTAATGGGGATTAACGAAATGAAATGCCCTCGTTTGGTAGGGGACATCATGTGCTACAGGTGATACCCGATTGTCATCAAGCTACTGTAACCAAGATTAAGATAAAACAGATGCTGAAAATAAGAACTTGGAACATAAGAACACTCGTGCAGAAGGGAAAACTGGAAAACATCAAACAGGAAATGAAAAGGATATATTTACATTTATTGGGACTGTGTGAAATGAGATTTACTGAATCAGGGATGATGTAGTTGTAGGTAGTTGAAGGCCTCGGCATCACTGCAAACAAATTAAAATCCTTAATTGCTCAACCGCCGGTGGCAGGGGAATCATCTGAATTAACATCTCACCGAATATCCGAAGAAAGGCAGCTGCAGTCGCCATCTTAGCAGCTACGGCACACGCCAAAAGACATAAGGTGTAACCGCACCAAAAGTGAATGCAGGAAAAATGTCCTATATCATCTTTCATCATAAACAATTGGAATATCAAAACACAATCCGGATGAAACACACAGCTCACGGTGTGCAGAGCACTAAACTCAGTAGCTCCAGTGGAAAGCTAGACTTGGAATATGAGGAAACTGCAACAAGGAACACTTTTTCAAACAGAACCTCAACAGTTCATGTCACCTATCCAACATATTAACTGGTAGTCTCGGATAGTCAGAGCATAAAGAAAGATACTGCAATTTCAAATTCTTGATGGAAATGATCACAATTTGTTGGAGATTTAAATGAGATGTAAATAGCTGGGAAATGTGACAACTGTGAAAATTGAGTGGGGGACAGAAAGAGGGAAGCAGAAAGAAAAGATACAAAAAAGTTTAAGAGAATGGCTGTGGTAAGTCAAGAGCAAAATCATAAACAGATGTAGAGATAGAAAACTGCAGAGAGATGAACACATATGCCAGTAGACCAGTACTTGATGATGATGTATTGTACCTGAGCAGTAATTGTGTCTCTGGCCATTTTGATTTCAAATTAAGCACAGATGTCTTTGTTCAGAAGCTACCTGATTTGATTTAATTTGAGTTAATTTCAGGATCTTGGTGCAATATCTGTTGATTAAAAGATACTAGACATATATTTAACCCTAGATTGTGATACCAAATCTGATTCACATGTTTATGATACTGTAGCAAAAAATACTACCATTTAATTGTAACATTCATCATCATCAAGTACCAAGCCTGCTGGCGTAGGTGATCATGTCTCTGTACAACTTTCGATCACGACAGTTATTTATCATTTCTGCTGTTGACCTTCTGCCAAGCCATTCTCTTAAGCTATCTGGTATCTTTTCTCTTTGCTTCCCTCTATTTCTTCATCCCTCAATTTTCCCAGTTGTTACAATATATTCCAGCTGTTCTCTTCTCATTACGTGGCCAAAAAATTATGGTTTCTTCCTAATATTGGAAATTAGCTCTCTTTTTGCTTTGGCCTCTTTCAGAATGTTTACATTACTCTTCTTAACTATCCATGGTATTCTCAACATTCTTCTGTAAAACCAAATTTCTACAGACTCCAGTGATTTTCTTGTCTGTTGTCCTATTGTCCCTAAGACTGGCTCTACATAACATTTAAGAAATCTTTTTCTTGTTTCGATTGTCAAAAATGGATTGCATAGTATCTTCCTCATTTTTTGGAAAGCTGCTTTTGCCTAAGCCATTCTGCATCTCACCTCTGTTGTACTTCTTCCGTCTGAGGTTAACAAAGTTCCCAAATATTTAAATTCATTTACCTGTTTTAATATTGTTCCACTTGCCTTTATTGTGCACTGTGGTGATGTCTTTTTCTTTGTTGTTACCATTACTTCTGTCTTTTTGCTATTAAGGCTGAGTCCTTTATTTTTGCTTTCTTTCACTATAATGTCCAACATTTCTTGCAGCTCATTTTCACTCTTAGCGATTAAGACTGTATCATCAGCATACCTTAGACTATTTATATTTTGACCTCCGATTGTTATTCCAGGCATGTACCTTATGAATCTTAAAATAATCTCACTATAAATAGTAAACAAATCTGGTGACATCACACAACCTTGCCTATCTATCTATTTATTGTCCTTTCGAGCCGAAGACAGCACATAGGGCAGAACCACAATCTCAAAAACAGAAACCTTGCGTGCCAAAATGGCACATATTGCAGAGATCACTGCTCCTTGCCTAACACCCTGTTTTAATTGTTGAAACATTTCCAATTATTTCTAATGGCCACTGGTTGTTACTAGTACATGTTCTTTATTATTCCTGGATCTTTGCTGTCTACGTTTATTCTTTCTAAAATTTTGATTATTTCTTGGTACTTTATTTTGTCAAATGTTTTGGTATAATCTATGAAACATAGGTATAGATATGTTTTTACCTCTATGGCTCTTTCTACTAAAGATCTTATAATGTATATGATCCATATGGCATTGCTTTTTTCCTTTATCTCTAACAAAACCACACTGTTCATCACTAATTTCTGGACTGATTTTGTTTTGCACTCTTCGCATGATGATTCTTAGTAATATCTTAGTCATGTGACTCATAAGGCTTATTGTGCGATGATCATCACATTCAATCACACCAGATTTCTTTGGTAGTGCTATGAATATTGATTTGAGCAGGTCATCTGGTATATATCCGGTGTTGTAGATATCATTCATATCATATGTGTCATGTTGGGTAATTTTACCAGCTACTGTATGCAGTAAACAGTACAACATGCGGCTGCCCTGCTGCCTTGCAGGTATGCTCAGGAGAGTAAAAGGCTAAGAGAGGGTACCCCGAAGTAAAACAACCCCACTGCGTTGTGGGTGAAACTTTTTAGTCAAAAGCTAACAGAGCCAACCGTAAACAAACCGACGGAAAGGCAACCGAAAATCACCGTTGTAATTTTCTTTGTACAATCATGAATCGAATTGTAACATTAGGAACTCTAAAAACAGTATTTTCTTAGAACTTTTGACACACAGCTGTATGTTTACATTAGGAGAAATATAGGAACCCAGATTTCCTGTCTCAGGTTGATTTATGACATGAAATTTGACCACATGGACCAGACATGTTACAGTGTTTATTCATATGACATCAGTATGTTTGGCTACCTCATATCATTATTCATTGCGTTTCCCGCGTTATAGAGGGTTGTTTGATGTTAGCTGACAACGGAGGAAATTTTCCTGGTCACAGTAAAAAATAAAAAACACTAATTTGTTGACCGCGTTTGAGCCATCGTTTAAACAATGTTGACTGTGAACATCACGCTATTTGTTATCACAGCGAGTTGCCGGATTTTTAGAAATGTAACCACGGTTTGATAATAAATGTTTATAAACAGTTCGTTAACCACCGCTGTAGATCAAATCTTTATTTTGCTGGCTTCGTTCGAGACCTTGGAAGTTAATGACCTAATTTGTGCAGCCGGTTGGTTTGGGACGAATTGTACGTTACAATGCCACTGCTATAATGACTCAGTTTGTGACAAAACTACAGGGACATGCCCAAACAATGACACTTGTCAGCACGAATATTTCGGACCCCAGTGTCAGTACTTGGATCTCGTTTACAAATACGCCCAAAATCTGAACCTACTTTCCTGTTTGGTAACAACGACACCACATGTAATCCGGACACGGATTCTACATCATTTGAGGCAACTCTCAATCGATCTTTGCGGTTTTCCTGGTTTAGAATTTATGTGAATGGCTTAACAGATCTGGACAGTTTCACGGTAAAACTAAATGGTTCTGCCTCATGTAGCAATGAATCACGGTTTGTGGTTAGTTCGCACGAGATTGATGTCTTTTGCTCTGGGGCTGGTCTGATCAACAAGTTACGGATTGAAGGGGCGATAGTTGCAAATACCTGCTCCATCTGCATTGGCGGGGGTCGGAATGTGGCTCTGAAACAGAACACAAACCAGACCGACACGTTTAATGCTTGCTATACAGGAGACGGATGTGGACCAGAGGCTGCAGTTAATGGCAAGACAAAGACCGATCTCTATGACAGTGACTGCACACACACACAATTGAGAAGTGGAACCAATTCTGTTTACTGGTATCTGAACTATGCCACGTCCCGGAAGATTCACACTATTCGAATTTATCATCGAGCTAGCACTGTGGTTCGGGTGGAGAGTGCCACTCTACAGGCTTTCTCTGACAGTTGCGGTGTGGTGTTCCAGTATAATGATATATCATACCCAAACATTTCTGTGAACACTAATGTAGTCACCACACAAGCGACAATGGCACACATTAAGATTGAGTTCTCATCGACAATTTCGCAGGCCAACAGTGCACTGACGGTGAGTGAGGTGCAAACATTTACAGACACCTATTGTCTGGACGGGCATTCTTGGTCGTTCTGTGCAGTGTGTAGTGGGTGCTGCAAAGGATACAACGTCATCATCGGTATGTGTCACAGAAACTGTTCACATGGGATCTATGGACACGACTGCTCCAGGTCGTGTCTTAGTGTCTGTCCTTTGTGTGAGGAAAAATCCGGAAAATGCCTACAGTGTAAACGTCCTGGCTACATCTGTAATGACACTTGTCCAGATGGTAATTTTGGGTTACAGTGCAAACAGACATGTTCTGATAGCTGTGACATCATGTGTGACCCGGAGGGTACAGACTGTATGTGCAGGGAAACGTACTGCGGGTCAGGCTGCGCTCTCAGATGTCCGGACAGCTGTTTCAACGACGCCTGTGAACAGTTAGCCGGGAACTGTACATGCAAGGGATCGTTCTACGGGTCAGACTGCACCCTCAAATCTCCGGACAACTGTTTGAACGAAACCTGTGAACAGTTAATCGGGGGCTGCGTCTCGTATGTCGATGATTCCCACGTTAAGAAGATTACTACAACAAACCCAAGCATATGGATACCTTAATGTGTTTCTGTGCTGGACATGGTTCATTTCTTGGTGTTTTTCCGTGAAGCCATGGCTCATATCTTGATGTGGTTCTGTGCTAGCCATATCTCATATCTTAGCAGGTGTGTGTGCTGGCCATGGCTCATATCTTGGTGTGTGTCATGTTAGTCATATCTCATATCTTGGTGTGTCCTTGTTAATCATGTCTCATATCTTTATGTGTGTATATGTTTAGTCATATCTCATATCTTAGTGTGTATCTGTGTCAGTCATGTGTCATATCTTTGTGTGTGCATGTTTGGGTTAGTCATATCTCATATCTTTGTGTGTGCATATCTGTGTATGTCACATCTCATATCCTTGTGTGTGCATGTCTATGTTAGGCACGTGTCATATCTTTGTGTGTGCATGTCTATGTCAGTCATATCTCATATCTTTATGTGCATGTTTATGTTAGTCATGTGTCATATATCTTGATGTGTGTCAGTGTTAGTCATGCCTCGTATCGCTGTGTGCAAGTCTGTGTTGGTCACATCTCCTATCTTTGTGTGTGCATGTCTGTGTTAATCACCTCTAGTGACTCGGGCAGATGGTGCTCGTAAACCTGGGAGGGCCGACCATCTAAGGGCAGAATCCCCCTACAGAAAAGATCATCTGCTGCCTTGCAGGAAGATTGGGACAATCAAAGGCTAAGGAAAGAAAACCTGAATAAAATGCTGGCTGAAATCGGATGCACTGGGCCACTGGCGCAGAACACAGTGCAACGTTTTAACGGGTGTTCAATCAGAGTGGATCTGGCGGACTCTAATTGTGATGTTCTGCTAGTGGGGGCGATCAACACACTTAACCTGACAGCTGACTTCATGTGAGAGTCTGGAATCCTACTCTGATTGAGTCCTGATCGCAGAGAGAGATAGAGAGTATCTCAAGCAATGAAAAAAGAAATAAAACCAACACTCACTGTAAGTAGTAATTAGGAAGGTACATGGAGGAGGGTGATGTTTGACCACAACAAACTATCATTTTTGATCAACTGTGAAATTTTGAAGAATTTGTATTTTGATGCAGGGGAAATGATATATTCTGATGAATATAAAATTATCTGTTCAGGAGGTACTGAACACCAAAGAGGAGTAGGTATCATCTGGGATGCAGAAAGAGCAAAAACAGTGAAAGGCTTTTGGGTAATGTCCGATAGAATCCTTTTAATGAAATTGAATGGAAAGCCAATAAATATTACCAAAAAATATCTTACAAGTTTATGCACTAACAGCACACAGTTCAGAGTAAACAGTTGGTAAATTTTATCATAAGCACTAAATTTTAATAATACATTAAAAACACATTAATATGGCACTATGTCATTGCAAACCACACGAAAACACCATAGATCTAAGGGATCTCAGTGCAAAAGTAGGAAAGAAAAGAGTTGAAGTGGTTGATTATTTTAGCTTAGGAGAGAGAAATGAAAGTGGTGACAAACTTGACTGGGCAAGAACACACAACATGATGATAGGAGGTTTAAGCAACTTCTAAGACGTCTGTGGACATAGAAAAGCCCAGGAGACAACTAGTATAATCAAATGCAGAACATAATGATAAACAACAAATTTAGAAACAGTATGGTATGTGTGAAAACTAGACCAGGGGCAGATTACAATAGTGATCATGTACCAGTTGTGAGAAAGCTTAGAGTAAACACAGCAAAATAAGCCTCAGTTAATATCAAATTAAATTTAGATTTACTCAAATCAAACAAGAGGTTACAAGATATATATAGCATCACAATTCAGAACTGGTACAATGCAGTAGGGAAGATGCAAAGGTTTGATGAACAGAAAACCCTATAAGAATCTGAATGTTTAAGATCAAAGAAAGGAGAACTGTTGATTGAACAAGAGAGCATGAGGATACAATGGACAGAATATTAAAGATCTTTATGGTGATGAATGAACAGAGGTAAATATTAAGGATAATTGGGAAGGACCAGAAATACTCAAAGAAGAAGTGGAAGACACCTTGCACAATATGCAAGCAGGAAAAGATCCTGGACCAGATAATATAACTAAAGAAGAGATTGAAGCCATAGGTGATTTTGGATAGAATTAGTAACAAAAATATTGAATATCTACAACAGCATATATATACCTGATGACCTGCTCAAAGAAATATGATGCTATTGAATGTTTTTTTTTCTCATTCGCCAGCTTTCTTTCCTCTGACGAAGTCCCTTGAGACTAGGAACTGAATTTTGCATGTTAATCCATTTTCCCCTGGCAGCCATGTGCACAGGGGTCCCACTCCGCACAGGCAGATAATTCCGACTTCGGAGGTACTCATATTTTTCCGTTGACAAGTAATTGACGTTTCAAGCCGGGCCTCGCTGCTGAGACCAGGGGTGGCTGCCGCAAAGAGAAATCCTAAATAAAAATCCCAACCGCTGCAGCCAGGATTTGAACCCACAATCTCTCTGTCTCGAGGCCGGCGTCTATAAGTCACATGACTAAGATATTACTAAGGATCATCATGCGAAATCAGTCAAGAAATTAGTGATGAACATTGTGTTTTGTTGGAGGTGAAGGTATGAACAATCCCATATACTTCATAAGATCTTTAGTAGAAAGAGCCATAGAGGTGAAAACAGATCAATACCTATGTTTCATAGATTATACCAAAGCATTTGACAAAATAAAGCACCAAGAAATAGTCAAATTTTTAAAAAGCATAAACGTAAACAGCAAAGATCTAAGAATAATAAAGAACCTGCACTGGCAATAACCAGCAGCTATAAGAACTGGAAATCAATTGAGAATGTTTCAACAAATAAAACAGGGTGTTTAGACAAGGTTGTGTGCTGTCACCAGTTTTATGTAACATATACGGCACGATTATTTTAAGATCCATAAACGGGAATGCCTGGAGTAACAATTGGAGGTCATAATATAAATAATCTACGGTATGCTGATGATACAGTCTTTCTAAGAGTAAAAATGAGTTACAAGAAATGTTAGACATTAAAGTGAAGGAAATAAAAAATAAAGGACTCAGCCTTAAAAGACAGAAGTAATGGTAACAACAAAGAAAAAGACATCACCGCAGTGCACAATAAAGACAAGTGGAACAATATTAAAACAGGTAAATTAATTTAAATATCTGGGAACATTGTTAACCTCAGATAGTAGATGTACAACAGAGGGGAGATGCAGAATGGCTCAGGCGAAAGCAGTGTTCTAAAAAATGAGGAAGATACTGTGCAATAATTTTTTACAATCATCATGTGCCATACCGGTTGGCATAGACGATCATGTCCTTGTGAAAAATTTGTGAAAATCAAAACTCATCAGCACAAACACAAAACTTAGACTATTCAAATCAAATGTACTATCAATCTTTACGTATGCGAAAGCTGGAAAACAACGAGATATAGAAACAAAGTTGAACGCATTCGAAAATAAATGTCTAAGGAAAATACTTGGTATAGTGTGGAATGAATTCAAAACAAACGAGGAAATTAAAGAAATCGCCAATCAACCACTAATATCTTCAGTAATAAAGAAAAGACGATGGTCATATGTTGGACATGTGATGAGAAGAGATAATAACTGAATAGCAAAGCAAGCCCTCATGTGGGAAACAACAGGTAAGAGAAAAAGAGAAAGACCCAGAGAGACACTGAGAAGAACATTGCTGAGTGAGGCAAAAGCAGCAGGAATCGGTTCCCTCAATGAGATAGTGCTGCTTGCACAGAACAGAGACAAATGGCGAGATTTGATAAAATATCTTTAAAAGAATTGAAAACTGCTAGAACAAAAATTCAGATAAGAGAAGGAGTATCTTGGTCCACGCCTTATGGGCCAACTACGGCTCGAAAGGTCAATAGATAGATAGATAGATATATATATCATCATGTGCCAGACCGCTTGGCGTAATCGATCATCTCCTTCCACACACAATCTTCTATCTACAGTGAATTGTATCAATTCTGTTGTTGACCGTTTTCCATGCCATTGACACCAAGCTATCCAGTATTTTCTCTTTTTGTCGTCCACTATCTCTCTTTCCTTTTATTTTGCAGTTGTAACCAAGTATTCCAACTTTCCTCTTCTCATGATGTGCCCAAAAAATGTTGATTGTTTCTTTCTGATGTTTTTTAGGAACTGCCTTTTAGTGTTGTCCTCTTTGAGAACTTCCTCATTGGTCTTTCTAGCTGTCCAGGGAACTTTCAATATTCTTCTGAGAGATCCCATCTGTGTGGCCTCTAATCGTCTTTTCATTTGTTTGTCTACTGTCCATGATTCGCTTCCATAGGTCAGGATTCGTTCTATATAGCACTGATGAACTCACTTTCTCATTTCTATTGACATAGATTTGTTGCATAAGATATTTTTCATTTTCTGAAATGCTATTTTGGCCTGAGCTATTCTGCTTTTTATTTCCGTGGTACATCTTCCATCTGATGGTATTATTGTGCCCAAGTATTTGACGCATTGTACTTGTTTCAGATTTGTCCTGTTTATTTTTATGCTGCATGCTGGTGGTGAATGTTTCTTCGATATGACCATTACTTCTGTTTTCTTACTATTCAAACTGAGACCTCTCTTGTTGCTTTCTTTTACTATTATGTCTATCATTTCTTGTAGTTCATTCTCCAGTCTCTGCTATTAAGACTGTGTCATCCGCATATCGCAAATTATTTATGTTGTGTCCGTTGACTTCAATTCCTTTTTTGTCTACTATTGATCTCATAATATGTTCGCTGTAAAGTGAAAACAAATCTGGTGACAGAACACAGCCTTATCTGACTCCTTGTCTTATTTTATTGTCTATTTTTGACAATAGAAGCAAGAAAAAGAGTTCTTAAATGTAATATTGAGCCAGTCTTAACATATGGAATATAGGACAACAGACAAGTAAATCACTTGAGGCTGTAGAAATGGGGTTTTACATAAGAATGTTGAGAATACAATGGACCAGGAAGAAGAGAGCTAATTTCCAATATTAGGAAGAAACAATCATTTTTGGGTCATGTAATGAAAAGGGAACAGCTGGAATATATTATAACAACTGGGAAAATTGTGGAACAAAGAGATAGAGTACTTGGCAGAAGGTCAACAACAGAAATGATAAATAACTGTCGAGATCGAAAGTTGTGGAAAGACATGATCACCTACGCCAGCAGGTACTTGATGAGGATCATGACATCAAGTCTAATCATGCTACGAACCATAGGAAAAGAGGTATGTTTTACAGCACTCAGAAAAAAATGACAAATAAACAACAGAAAAAAACAATATATGGTCCGAAGCAGGATCGAACCCGTACTCCTTGGCACTGCGCCTTGCCTCGAGAAGCTGAATGCTAGGGAACACTGCCGTTCAGTTAACTTAAAAAAAATTAGCTATCGTGGACGGTGTCTTTTGCGCAGGTGTTCTCATGACTATAGCATAGGTTTACGATCACAGCTCGGGAATAAATTGTATTTCTGTACTTTCCTATTAAGACAATTCATACTGCACATATTGTATTAACATTTTAAATATGATTTAATTCACAATAAATAAAGGAAGAAATAAAGGAAATTAAATGTTTTCTTTATAGTCTTTAAGTGCAGTTAAAGAATTCATTATATTTCACACTAAGTTAAAAAAAACATGATTTCTTTCTTTTTTCGTTCTGAATTAAATTTTGTTGCAATAAGTTCTGATATAAAGGACTATCATAATTGTATTCAGTTGGTGTTGGATCTCTTGTCTGATATATGATATCATATGATGGTCAGTTCAGCTGTGTTCACTTTTGATGATGATACGCCTTATGTCTTGTGACATGTGCTGTGTTTGCTATGATGGGGACTGCAGCTGCCTTTATTTTTTTGGATATTCAATCAGATGTTAATTCAGATGAATCCACTGGCATTGGCGGTTGAGCAATTATGGATTTTCATTCATTTGCAGGATTGCCTGGCCTTCAAATAACTATAACTCTTGTCTGATTACAGGAAATTATATCAGAAAACAGAACGCCACATGAACTTGTCTATGCAATATTTTTCAAAACATTTGTTTTTATTTATTTTACAGAAAAAAACGCAAAGATGACATTCTGAATTATGTAGATGGACAAGTTGGCTTTTATAAAAATGGAGTGCAGTTTATCAAGAGGTTGAAGTGATATTTACAAGAACTGCTTATCAAAGAACTAATAACTTTAATTATAGTTGCTTATCTAGAGACTCATGTAATAATGATTATTCAAATTTGCTATCAAGAGTTGGAGATTATATTATTAAAATTTGTCACTTACTGTTGGCTTGACTTGTGATGTTGCCTTTATGCCATGAATTTTCTACAAGATTGTTTGAAGCACAATCATTGATAAAACTGCCAACTATTTCACATCTAATATTGAATTTGGAGGACCTCGACTTTGCTGATGACATAGTTCTCATCAGCAGTCAGATAAAAACGATGCAGGAAAACACAAATGAACTATCATCAATAGCCAGCAAAATTGGGCTTGAGGTCAATCATGAAAAGACTAAAGTCATGAAAAGTTTAATTCCAACAAGTGACAAAATATACATGGAAAACAAACCAGTAGAAGAGATCGATCACTTTATCTATCTTGGAAGTCACATTGATCGAGAAGGGGATACGAGCAAAGAAATTAGAATCAGACTGGCTAAAGCAGCAATGTCTTTCAGAAGCCTTGAAAAGTTGTGGAAATCAAAACTCATTAGCACAAACACAAAACTTAGGCTATTCAAATCAAATGTACTATCAACCCTTACGTATGCGTGTGAAAGCTGGAAAACAACAAGAGATATGGAAACAAAGTTGAACGCATTCGAAAATAAATGTCTAAGGAAAATACTTGGTATAGAATGGAACGAATTCAAAACAAACGAGGAAATTAGAGAAATCGCCAATCAACCACTAATATCTTCAGTAATAAAGAAAAGACGATGGTCATACGTTGGACATGTGATGAGAAGAGATAATAATCGAATAGCAAAGCAAGCCCTCATATGGGAAACAACAGGTAAAAGAAAAAGAGGAAGACCCAGGGAGACACTGAGAAGAACATTGATGAGAGAGGCAAGAGCAGCAGGAATCGGCTCCCTCAATGAGATAGAACTGCTTGCACAGAACAGAGACAGATGGCGAGATTTGATAAAATATCTTTAAAAGAAAACTGCTAGAACAAAAATTCATATAGGAGAAGGTGTATCTTGGTCTACGCCCTATGGGCCGGTTACGGCTCGAAAGGTCAATAGATAGATAGATAGAATATTGAATAAAAATCAAAGCTCTCCACATCACTTTTGGGACCATAGACCACAGACAAGGTCTCTTCATCCATCACTATTCTTGGACATTTTCTCTACATCCTTCCAATCAAAGCCAATGTCCTTGATTTAAATAAATTTTCATTCTCATCTCTATGTATTCCTGGGTCTCCACTGTTTTCTCTCTCTCTCTTCCCCCCCCCCCCCCAACGTTGTTGTGGATGATTCCAGTGAAAAAAGGGGAACTCAAAAACAGTGATGTTGGAATCATCTTTGGGCTGCTGTTTAAATGTTTGGAGGGTGGCAAAACTGTCCTGTATTAAAATCTCAATTCTCAATAAAGATAATTAGCCTGTCAGTATATAAGTTGTGTATTGGAGGTTATAGACCAGCTCGTCAGTTTACACCATGGCAGAATTGCAAGGACCAGAGTGCTTAAACTACAAGTCTACTCCTCTTTGACATTTACAGACTTTCAGAGATTTACAGAAACTTATAAGTGATGATCTCTGTAGTCAGGTTTCACTCATAGGATGCCTTGTTGACCTAGAGGATGTAGGGGTGGGGTTTAAAGACCTTGTGGATAAAGTCCCTGATAGGTTGTGCATTATAAAGGGAAGTGAATAACATAGCCAGAGGAGCCACATTGGGACATCAAACTGGAAATAGGGTGGTTGAACATGCTCATGGAGCCTGGGCATGTGGTGACAAAACTTGTAAACCAAGGATGATTGTGAGTTATATTACAGAGGACATGACTGAGGTCAGCAGCATTGGACAGCTGTACCACATTTGTGTCAGAGGAAAGAAGATAGTTGTCTTGCACACAGTTACTGATTTAATGATGATTTACTAATTCTAACCTCCACCTGATAGTACAATTTATCTAGAAGTAATTTTTAGCAACCACAATGATTGAGTGGATGGAATACCTATGATTTTACAGGAGTGCACAAATTATGGTAGAATAATTTCCAGATTATGGAATTATGCTAGAAAAATACTAAGCATAATCCTTCTAGAAAGACTAAAATAAACCATAGAGAAATATTTGAGAGATGAACAAGCAGGTTTTAGGAAAAACAGATCATGCACCGATCAAATAACTACCACACGTATAATATTTGAACAAAGCTTAGATCTACAGTTCCACTTTATATCAGATTCATAGATTACGAAAAGGCATTTGATAGTTTAGATAGAAATCCTTTGGAAGTTGCTGAGTTGTTACGGAATCCCCATAAATTTATTAATCTGATAAGAGCAATGTATCATCTTCTTTCCTTCCTCATTTGTTTTTCAGCATCGAGGGAAGGTATAATTTGCACTCTTTTGCTCTTTTGTTCGCCTCTGCTGCTGTTGTTTCCTAGTGCTTCTAATATTTTCTAATCTTTTTCGTGATCGTAACTTGGTCCTGGTGTGCTCGCAATGTTTATTGAGAGCTTGTTGTGTTGTGTTTTTATCACTCTGCCTTGTCATATGGCCAAACCATTTTATCTGTTTCTTTATGTATTCTATGGCGGGAGTTATTCCTATCTTTTTTCTCAGTTCTTCATTTCTAATCTTATCTCTCAGACTGTTTCCTGTCATTCATCTTAACACAATTCATCTCTCTCTCTCTCTGCGATCAGGACTCAATCAGAGCAGGATCCCAGACTCTCACATGAATTCAGCTGTCAGGTTAAGTACCCGTTAAAACGTTGCACTGTGTTTTGCGCCAGTGGCCCAGTGCATCTGATTTCAGCCAGCATTTTATTCAGGTTAGCTTTCCTTAGCCTTTGATTGTTCCCAATCTTCCTGCAAGGCAGCAGATGATCTTTTCTGTAGGGGGATTCTGCCCTTAGATGGTTGGCCCTCCCAGGTTTACGAGCACCATCTGCCCGAGTCACTAGATGTGACTAACACAGACATGCACACACAAAGATATGAGATGTGACAAACACAGACATGCCAGTACATACATCTCAGTAGAGGTTATTTTTCTTGCATCAAAGGTCCAGGACTGGCATTGGTAGCACAATGTTTGGGTGAAGATTGTATTGTAGAATGCCCATTTTGCCTCAGGAGTTATTTCTGTTAGATGATAGCTGTCCAATGGTTTAACAAGCTATGTTGCATCTTGAGTCTATCTCTCCTGTTTTTGAATTGTCGTTTGTCACAAGACTTGCTAGGTATTTGGATTCCTCTACTTGTTTAGGTTGCCTGCCTTCTATAGTTGTTGATGTTCTGTTTCTCTTTTGCGACATTCATTACACTTCTGTTTTGTTGATGTTTATTTTCATGTTGTATTTTGTGCCTGTGTTATTGAGTCTATTTAGGTGTTCTTGTAGGTCTACTGTTTTTCAATATATTAATGCCTGATCATCTGCAAATAAAAGCTTGTTGATCTCCTCTCTCTCTGATGGGTTGGCTAGCTTGCATATATAGTCCATGTATGTAATAAACAGTAGGGGAGATAGTACGCACCCCAATCTTAAGCCTAATCTAACTTTGAAGTGGTCTATGTAGCCTGCTGCTGTTCTGACTGTGTAGCTACTGTTGATGTAGAGACTTTTAATTAGGTTGGTTAAATGTTGGCTTACTCCGTATGTTGTTAGTATCTTCCACAGTTATTCTCTATTTGTGAACAATGTATAAAAGAATGAAATGTAGTGTGGTGCATGAAGGGCAGCTTACAGAAGCATTTGAAATAAAAACAGGAGTAAGGCAGGTATTTGCCTTTCATTTCTCTTTCTACTTCCATAGATTGGGTTAAGAAAATAGCTCAGAACAACAGAAGTGGAATCCAGTGGTCACTGACCGAGCAACTTAATGACGTAGACTTTACTGATGACATAGCTCTCCTATCTCATAATCATCAACAGATGCAAGACAAAATGAGCATATTTAATAAGAGATCATAACAGCTGGAACTGATGTAAGACCAAAATTATGAGACTTAATGCAGTTGACAATAACCAAATAATAGGAGAAATACTTTTACTAGAAGTACAATCTTACATATATCTAGGCAGTAATATCAAACGAGGAAGGAACAGAGAATGATATAAGTAAGGATATCAAAATAACAGGAGCATTCGTTGGACTAGGAAACAAAATCCAAAGAAATTAGGTTAAATACAAAAATAAAAACTCCAATGTTAAATCAGTCCTACAATGTAAACATCTTGGCTATACCTGTAATGACACTTGTCCCGATGGTAATTTTGGGCTACAGTGCGAACAGATGTGTTCTGATGGCTGTGACATCATGTGTACTCTCAAATGTCCGGACAACTGTTTCAACGACACCTGTCAACAGTCGATCGGGAATCTGTACATGCAAGAGAACGTTCTATGGGTCAGACTGCACTCTCAAATCTCTGGACAACTGTTTAACGAAATCTGTGATTCCCACGTTCAGAAGAGTCTGCCGACTACAACAAGCCCAAACATATGGGCACTTTAATGTGTTTCTATGCTAGACATGGTTCATTTCTTGGTGTTTTTTAGTGAAGCCATGGCTCATATCTTGTTGTGTTTCTGTCCTAGCCATGGCTCATATATTAGCTTGTGTGTGCTGGCCATGGCTCATATCTTGGTGTGTGTCATGTTAGTCATATCTCATATCTTGGTATGTCCGTGTTAATCATGTCTCATATCTTTATGTGTGTCTGTGTTTAGTCATATCTCATATCTTAGTGTGTACCAGTGTTAGTCATATGTCATATCTTTGTGTGTGCATGTCTGGGTTAGTGATATCTCATATCTTTGTGTGCATGTTTATGTTAGTCATATCTCATATCTTTGTGTGTGCATGTCTGTGTTTGTTACATCTCATATCCTTATGTGTGCATGGCTATGTTAGTCCCATCTCATATCTTTGTGTGTGCATATCTATGTTAGTCATATCTCTTATCTTTGTGTGCATGTCTATGTTAGGCATGTGTCATATCTTTGTGTGTGCATGTCAATGTCAGTTATATCTCATATCTTTATGTGCATGTTTATGTTAGTCATGTGTCATATATCATGATGTGTGTCAGTGTTAGTCATGCCTTGTATCGCTGTGTGCAAGTCTGTGTTAGTCACATCTTTGTGTGTGCATGTCTGTGTTAGTCACATCTTTGTGCGTGCGTGTATGTGTTAGTCACATCTCACATCTTTGTGTGTGCATGTCCTTGTTAGTCACCTCTAGTGACTCGGGCAGATGGTGCTCATAAACCTGGAGGGCCGACCATCTAAGGGCAGAATCCCCCTACAGAAAAGACAATCTGCTGCCCTACAGGAAGATTGGAGACAATCAAAGGTTAGGGAAAGCAAACCCGAATAAAATGCTGGCTGAAATTGGATGCACTGGGCCACTGGCGCAAAACACAGTGCAACGTTTTAACGGGTGTTCAATCAGAGTGGATCTGGCGAACTCTACTTGTGATGTTCTGTCTGTGGGGGCGATCAACACACTTAGCCTGACAGCTGACTTCATGTGAGAGTCTGGAACCCTTACTCTGATTGAGTCCTGATCGCAGAGAGAGAGAGAGAGAAATCAGTCCTATTATATGGCTGTGAAACATGGAGAACAACAAAAATGACAATCATGAAGATACAGGCCTTCATTAATGGATGCTTGCGCAGAATAAATGGATGGAAATGGCAGGACAAAATCACTATGCATGGAAAAGTACCAGTTAAATGTCAGTGGATAAAGAGATACAATGAAGACGATGGTGCTGGATAGGACACTGTGGAAGCCAGCTGAGAGTATTACAAAATCCTTTTTTGGAATCCCCAGGGAAAAAAAGGAAGATCAAAATATACTTGGAGAAGACAGAAGCAGAGATGAAGATGATGGGGAAGACATTGAATGATCTCAAAAGAATGGGAAGAAACAGAAAGGCTAGAAAAGTGTTTGTTGAAACCTATGCTCCACAGGGAGTTGAAAGGAAGAGGACAATGAATGGCTTAGTGTGCTTATGAAGAGTGACGAAATTAAAATCGTTAATATTATAATCACTGAACCAGAAGAAATAAAAGTTAGGAATAACCCCTGCCATAGAATATATAAAGAAAAGACAGATAAAATGGTTTGGCCATGTGAGAAGGCAGAAAGGTCACAACACAATAAGCCTTCAATAAACATTGCGAGAACACCAGACCCAAAGGTTGACGATGAAAAAAATTGATCGACAGAATACAGAATATTGGAAACATAACAGCAGCAGAGGCGAACAGATGAACAAAAGACCATAAATTGTATCTCCCCTCAATATTGAAATGCAAATGGGGAAGAAAAGAACCAGACAAGATTTTTTTTTTAATAACTGCAAAACCATCAGAACTGGGAGTACAATCAAAATAATCTCCATTACTAATATATACTGTGGGCCCTTCAAGGCTGGTGCGCCTCCTGTTCTCATTTTACCCATAAACACCTTAGAAATTCTCACCTCTAGAGACGCACAATTTGAAGTTTTTTGAATCCTACATTACATCACCTATCTGCAAAAAACGTTTTTTATGACACCTTTGTAAAATATATGAACCCTAAGTGCTACATTTGAAATTCCAAAATAGTATTTTCTTTGAACTTTTACTACACAGCTGTGTATTTACACTAGGAGAGTCGCTGTAATCGTTTCCTACCTTACTTTTGGATTATGGCCTGTAATTCAAATGTATAGGGTTTTGGCTACCGAAGATGTTACATTGTCTGTTGACATGTTGGCCGGCAGTCCATCAATCAAGCCGTATGTCTGGCTTCTTCTTAGAGTCGTTCACTGACTATCCAGTCTTACAAAAGGTTTGATTGATGTCTTGTCAACAGCTGAAGAGATTTCCCTCGTAATTTGTTTGTCATTTTTACAAAAGTGATAATTTATAGTTAAAAAGCTGGATAGCTGCAAAACTGCTGCATCTATTTAAAGTGATCTAAAATTTATCCTTAAACATTAATTTATTTGCGGCTCATCATCATTGCACTTCGTACGTGTCCATAGGTGCTCGGATCCCCTCTTCAGCAAGCCCCACAGTGTCCAGCGACTGACGACTCCAGTTCTGTGTTAGTTGGTAATTCTTCTTATGCGCCCACTAAGTTTCTCATTTCTGCCTGTGCCCATCTTAACTCCCATCTCTTTTATCCGAAGGGAGACATGGATTCATGGTTGTCGAAGTCCTGTGCCTTTCCCACATCTCTGAGGGCATTGATGACGTCCCCCCGATCCATCATTTGCCCGCCTTCAACGACAGCACATTTAGCCAACCTGTTCGCTCTTTCATTTCCCCGTTCTCCTGCATGGCTAGGGACACCGACAAAGGTGTCCCTATGTATTTTTTACTTCTGCAATGATTCTACCCATTGCCTGCGTGAAGAGCCTGCCTCCACCTTTCTTATCATGCTCATCGAATCAGTACGTAGGTGTTCTTTTTATCCTGGCACTTTTCCCTGTGTTGAGCTCGTGGTGCAATGGATGCTCTTTATCTGCACTTATCTTCAGGTATGCCTGTGCCTTCCAGATCTTGATCCTGTCACCATGGGTGGAAAGTCAAGAAGATACCTCATTGCTACACAGGGAGTGTCCCTCGTACACCCCAAGATAATGTATATAGCTTCATTCTGTATTTTCTCCAGTCTGTCAATTTGCGACGTATGACAGTATGAAATGCTAGGGCATACTCGATTGGTACGAGGAATAGTTTGGAACAGAAGGGTAAGCAGCCTCTGCTCGGTGTTGCCAGCTGTCATGACCTTCAAGGTGGCTAATCTTTTGTGGGATTTTGTTATAACATGGTCGATGTGGTCCCAAAAACACAGACTACAATCAACCTGTCCCTGGTCACCTATTCAGCTCCTATTCATACCACCAGTCTTAGTTGGGATTTTTATTTATGATTTCTCTCTTTTCGGCAACCACCCCTGGTCTCAGCAGCGAGACCCGGCCTGAAATGTCAGTTACTCATCGACGGAAAAAAAAACATGAGTACCTCCGAAGTCGGAGTTATCTTCCTGTGCGGCGAGGGACCCCTGTGCACATGGCTGCCAGGGAAAATGGATTACCACGCAAAATCAGTTCCTAGTCTCTAGGGACTTCGTCAGAGATGAAAGCTGGTGAATACAACAACAACAACAATACCACCGGTCTTTCCATGTTAACGATATGATTGTTAAGGGAAAACCATGCCGCTGATGCTTTATTAGAATCAATCAAAGCTCCTGACACTAGAAAAAGATGCGGTCGAGTTTGTTTTGCAGTGTAGAAGAAATTTCCTGTGTCTCTTCCCTGTTCACATGCCAGAATGTCACCAGCAAAAGTCATAGTTCTTCCCGTCCCATCCAGATGTTGTTCCGTTATCGTTATTGTGTACACATTACATAGAACTGGTGACAATGGTGAGCCTTGTGGCAGCCCTGGACAAGTGGATGTTGGCTCAGATGACCAATTTCCACATCTTATCCTTAAATATGTATTTGGCCATACAATTAACAATTAGACAGGCAGTCTGAACCAATCAGCATTTTTGCCTTAACTAGGTAAAGAATTACATAACCTTTCTATCTAATGAGGCTGAAGATCAGAGTTTAAAAAGTATAAGAAATATCACTGTGTTGTTGTTGGGGCCCAGGGTGTGAATGCTGATATTGGGTTTGCTGACATCATTCTGTCAGACATAGGTACATGGTTTTTTTTTTTTTTTTTTTGGAAATTTGGTTTGTATCATTAATGGACATAACTGTGCCATAAGTAGTAAAATATTTCGCATATATATAGCTAATGAAGAATTCGGTCCACCAACTTATTTCCATTTCCACAGTGATAAACGATTACAAAATCTCTGATGAGGAAGTCAAGTTTATATTAGACGAGGTAGGACGTTACAATTTTACACATAAGGAAATTCTGTCACGTGACAAAAAAGGCGAGGGGGAGAGAAGAAATTTGCTCCCAACCTAGAAGTGGTGAGCCGCGATAGCTCAGTGGTTAGTGAACTGGACTACAAAGGACAAGAGGTAGGGTTCGATCCCAACCGACGGCTTCCGGGTTCACCCAGCCTTTAATGGGTACCTGATTTGTTCAGGGAAAGTAAAGCGGCACGGGTGTAATACCGACCACATTACCCCAAAAATCATGTGCCGAAGGTCTGTAAATATATGGTCACTAACACCATATTCCCTATACGCCATTGACGTGACGGGGGTACTTTACTTTTTTTTTACTACAAGTGGTGAGCTTCACAGCATAAATCTTAGTGAGCTGTATTAGAAGGAAGGAGGATCTACTTCCCCCCCCCCCCCCCCCCATATATTACACCTACAGCGCCCGAGTGACCAGTAATTTGAGAACCAACGAGAGACCATATTTTGAGAGCACCTAATATATTTTGAGAACCTCAATATAGTTTCACATTTTTAAGAACTCAGATTTTTTTTTTTACCCTTTTCCATTAAAAAAGGCAGACCGTTATGGGAAATATGTGATGGATGGAACGCATTTTTTTTTATTGACAGCTTTTCTAAAAATCATAAAGTAGTAAAGCTCTTAGAAGAGCAGTGGCTAGGCAAATTACCAAGTCAGGGCTCTTTTAAAAAATCACTGGCTAGGTAAATTACCAAGTTAGAGCTCTTTTAAAAAATCACTGGCTATGTAAATTGCAGTCAGCTCTTTCTAAAACCACTGGTTACTGGTTAAGTAAATGTCCAAGTTCCATTGCTTGCATGCTCTGTGATTTGGCAAGTTCCAACTATTTTATCATGTGTGTGAAATGTAACCAAAACATGAAAACTAGATATGGTGACAATGATTAAACTAAGGCATATTGATTCAGAAAACATCATTTTAATGAATAAACATAGCCAAGCTAAATAATCCACTTCTTTCCAGAAATTGACATCCTTGAGAATGCAGTACAAAGTTTGGTTACTGAAGTAGACACCGTAGTTATTCTCATGTTTTGAAGTATAGTTCAAGTATACATCGCAGGTCCAACTAATAGTTGTGTGTTATCAACTAATGTTTTAAAGTGTCTATAATTAAGTCTTTCTGATCACTTTTAATGCTTCTGTTTGGTTGATAAGTTTCATTAAATGTATCTTCTTTTCTTTAGCACAGAAGAAACACACACACATTTCTGAAGTAATGTTGTCCTTTTGATGTTTTCTTCATAACAGTATGATTTTTTTTAGCAAGATCGTTATCAGTGGATTCTTTATTTTTAAAAAAGTAAAGTACCCCCGTCATGCCAAGTGGCGTATAGGTAATATGGTGTTAGTGACCATAAATTTTACAGACCTTCGGCATATGATTTTTGGGGTAATGAGGTCAGTATTATGCCCTTGCCCCTTTACTTTCCCAGAAAAAATCCGGTACCCATTAAAGGCTGGGTGAACCCGGTAGCCGGTCGGTTGGGATCGAATCCTACCTCTTGTCCTTTGTAGTCCAGTTCACTAACCACTGAGCTATCGCGGCTCCCTTAAAGTGGATTCTTTATACTTAAGAAAAATGTTAATGTTCACTGTGATACTTGATTTTAATTCTGTAAAATCAGTAAATTTACTACAATTTGAATCAAAACAATCAAAATGGTCCAGTTTTTCATTGATGTGTTAGCAGTGTCTGTATTGATCAGAATCTACAGATGTTTTAATTCATCTAGCTGTAAGTGTGCCACGTGACATGCAGCACCTAAATAATTGTTGAAGTGGGATTGGTCAATTAGCAGACCACACCAATTCTATAATAGCAGGTCATATAATACACAGATCTACAATCATGCCCTCAGTCTAAATTCCTACACTGGAGAAGGATGATTATCCAATGTGGTAGGATCCACTTGCTCCATAGCATATACAAGTGACTGCAAATATCTATTATGAATAAATCGTCCTCTCATATTTTGTTTAGTGGAGAACTGCGCCAGATGGTTATGTGCCCAGCCTTGGCCAGGGCAGAACACTCTATCTCTATACCAAAAACATTCCCAGATTAGATCTACTGTCCCAAAACATACAGTTTGCTACTACATGAGTGTTTTCCTATTTTAAAAAAAATACAGCATAGTTCTATTTCTTTTTTTTTTTAATGAAGGTATCCCATATTCAAAATGGACTGGACATGATTTGGGAATGTGCACATATATATATAAAATGTGATATCCTGAGAACAGGGCCAAAGTCATACATTTTCTATTATTTGTCATGTTCTCAGTTTTAAATTCCTTCAGCCTGAGCAAGAGAGACTTGCAAACACAAGCATCTTCCAATAGATGTGCAATTATTGTATCCAGTAATTTTCTCATGTCTATTATTTAGATTTCATAAGCAGTCTTTCTATCTCTCTCTCTCTCTGCAATCAAGACTCAATCAGAGTAGGATTCCAGACTCTCTCATGAAGTTAGCTGTCTGTTTAAGCGAATCGATTGCCCCATATAGTTTTCGCTCAGCGAGGTGGGCGTGAGTAGTATAATATGTTGTAATTGTCCCGAATTTGGCCGTAAATTAACAAAGATATATAATAGGCGCATTTCGCGCCTAATGTACACGTGAGACAGGGGGAGTTAATCGGTCGTGCGGCGGCGGGCGGCGTGACCCCTCGTGCGGCGGGCGGTGTGACCCCTCGGCGCTCCGGCGGTCTTCGTGGTGACCTCGGGGCGGATCGCGTGTCGGCGGGTGACCCCGGAAGTGACGTGTTTATGTCTGGTGTGTGCTGACTTTGGAGTTCTTGATGTACTTGATCGATAGTGATAGGTTAGTAGATTATACAACATCAATGAAAAACGATCAATATAAAACAGAAGACAAAGATATATTTTATTCTTTTATTATCTCAATAGGTGTATAACATACAGTGGATAGTATATAAAATTACAAAAATATTTAGTACACTGAGTAAATATATAGTACAAGGATAACATTTATTTATAGCTATGTAGTTGGGTGTCTGCTTAGCGTTGTACCATAAATGAAGCATAAGGGTGAAACAGTTAGAGATCATTGGTCAGTCTAAGCTGGTAGTGTAAAGAGTTAAATATGTTCCTCGGTGTTAGTGGTTCGCTATCTCTCTCTCTCTCTCTTGCTATCTCTCTCTCTCCCTCTCCATCGCTGTCTCTTTCGCTCTCGATCATTCTCTCTCGTTCTCTCTCCCTCTCCATCTCTCTCTCGCTATCTCTCTCTCTCCCTCTCCATTGCTCTCTCTCTCTCTCGCTCCCTCTCCATCTCTGTCTCTTTCGCTCTCGCTATCTTCTTGCCATCGCTGTCTCTATCTCTCACTATCTCTCTCCCTCTCTATCGCTCTCTCTCGCTCCCTCTCCAGCTCTGTCTCTTTCGGTCTCTCTCTCGCTCTCTCTCTCTCTTTCCAGCTATGTCTTTTTCACTCTCGCTATCTCTCCCTCTCCATCTCTGTCTCTTTCGCTCTCGTCATCTCTCTCTCTCCATCGCTGTCTCAATCTCTCGCCCTATCCATCGCTCTCTCTCTCGCTCCCTCTCCAGCTCTGTCTCTTTCGTTCTCTCTCTCTCTCTTTCCATCTCTGTCTCTTTCGCTCTCGCTATCTCTCTCTCCTTCGCTGTCTCTATCTCGCGCTATCTTTCTCCCTCTCCATCGCTCTCTCTCTCTCGCTCCCTCTCCATCTCTGTCTCTTTCGCTCTCGCTATCTCTCTCTCTCCATAGCTGTCTCTATCTCTCGCTATCTCTCTCCCTCGCCATTGCTCTCTCTCTCTCTCGCTCCCTCTCCAGCTCTGTCTCTTTCGCTCTCGCTCGTTCTCTCTCCCTTTCCATTCTCTCTCTCTCCCTTCGCTCTCGCTACCTCTCTCTCCTTCGCTGTCTCTATCTCTCTCTCCCTCTCCATTGCTCTCTCTCTCGCTCCCTCTCCATCTCTGTCTCTCTCGCTCTCGCTATTTCTCTCTCTCTCCTTCGCTGTCTCTATCTCTCGCTATCTCTCCCTCCCTCTCCATCGCTCTCTCCCTCTCCAGCTCTGTCTCTTTTTCGGTCTCGCTATCTCTCTCTCTTTCCATCTCTGTCTCTCGCTATCTCTCTCCCTCTCCATCGCACTCTCTCTTGCTCCCTCTCCAGCTCTGTCTCTTTCCCACTCGCTATCTCCCTCGCCATCTCTGTCTCTCTCCCTCGCCATCTCTGTCTCTCTCGCTATCTCTCTCTCCCTCTCCATCGTGCTCTCTCTCCCTCTCCATCTTTCTCGCTTAAGTCTTAGATGTCTAACCTATCAGGCCATCGTCCCTCCTCTCCCTTTATCTCTCCCACATCGTTCCGCCCGCCCGTATATTTTTAGCGTCCCTCCTATTGTAACACTTGATTATTCTCACCCTTTATACCTAGCACCTCGCCTTCCTTCTCCTAGACTTCTCTGTATCTCTCTCTCTCTCGCTCTCTCTCTTCTAACCCCTACTAGACTTCTTTCCTACCACTCGTACTTTATACACATCACCATTTATACAACCGAAATTCCTTTAATGATAACCTACCACATCGTTATGAGATAAGAGAAAAAGAGAAGAAAAAAAAATCAACTTACACCGTAAAATATACCACTACAACACAGACCGCTAGACTGAACAGTACTATGAAAATAAACTCCCGTGAATCAATCGCGCTTATAACACGAAGTCTCACATCCGACTAGTTTAAATATAATCTGGTAAATAAAAGTTGGACGACACTATTCCACCCTCGACTAACATCTAGGTTAACCAATCAGAGAAGAGGATTTCTATCGGACACCCATCAACGAAATGACTGACCTTTGGATTAACCAACCAGAGAAGAGGATTTCTATCGGACACCCACAAACGAAATGATTGACCTCTGGATTAACTAATCAGAGAAAAAGATTACTGTTATCGTGATAACTGACCTCATTTTCAACTTGGAGTGCTGTCGAGTCTGACGTGTGGGTTACTTTAAATCGATTCGGCCCCTGATACAATCCACCTAGCGGGTCAATGGTGGGAGGAAATAATACAAGTGGCGGGTTACTTGAACGCGCTTTGACCCCTGATGCAATACCAGGAGTTCAATGACAGTCATAAATAGTTGGATACAACGAGCAGGAAGTTATATTCAAGGTCCAAAATGTTAGACCAAATCACTAAGATTTTACCACCAGAACACACCAACTTAGGCTCATATTCAAAAAGTCGACCTTAAAACTCTACAAATCTACTCCCATACTCATACAAGTTAGACACATCGAACAGATAGTTATATCCAAAGTCAAAAAAGTTAGACCAAATCGCAAACATTTTACTCCCAGAACACAAAAATGTAGGCTGATATTTTAAAAAGTCGACCTAAAAATTCCAAAAAGCTACTCACATAGTCATAATTGTTAGACACATCGAACCGATCGTTATTTCTAAAGCCCAAAAAGTTTGGCCAAATCGCAAATATTTTACACACAGAACACAAAAATGTAGGCTCATATTCAAAAAGTCGACCTAAAAACCCCAAAAAAGCTACTCACATAGTCGTAATAGTTAGACACAACGAGTATGAAGTTATATTCTAGGTCCAAAAAGTTTGGCCAAATCACTAAAATTTTACCCACAGAACAAAAAAAAATATAGACTCATTAAAAAAGTCGACCTCTAAACCATAAAAAAGCTACTCCCATACTCATACTAGTTAGACACAACGAGCAGATAGTTATATTCAAAGTCCAAAAAACTTTATTTTAGACATCCCCATAGCAAAAATGTACCTATAAATCACTTTTATGATTGTTACCCCTTGACTATTTTTTAGGCATATGCCCACAAAATCGGTAAAAATCGTAAAATTTCACTCTAGGCATACCCCAAACTTTATTTTAGACATCCCCATTGCAAAAATGTACATTAAAAACCACTTTTAGGATTTTACCCCCTTATCATTTTTTAGGGTTACGCCCATGAAATCGGTAAAAATCGTAAATTTTCACTCTAGGCATACCCCAAACTTTATTTTAGACATCCACATACCAAAAATTTATTTTAAAATCACTTTTGAAATTGTTACCCCTTACCATTTTTGAGGGTTACGCCCATGGAATCGATAAAAATCGTAAATTTAGCACGTAGGCTTACCTAAAACTTTATTTTAGACATCCCACACCAAAAATTAACTTAAAAAGCACTTTTGAAATTGTTATCCCTTTACCATTTCTGAGGGATACGCCCCTGAAATCGATAAAAAATTGAAATTTAACCTCAAGGCATACCTCAAACATAATATTTGACACCCCTACATATCAAATTCCAACAAAAAAATCAACAAAAAACTAGTAGTGGGGAAAGGGGTTTTGAACATGTTTTTTTCCATCGCAACGCAACATGCATTTTCACCGTGCTTGCATCGTTAAGGTAGTATGAGCGGCTCAAACCTTTTCTTCACTACTAGTTTTTTGTTGATTTTTTTTTGGAACTTTTTAAATATTAGTCTATATTTTTTTTTTTTGTTCTGTGGGTAAAATTTTAGTGATTTTACCAAACTTTTTGGACCTAGAATATAACTTCCTACTCGTTGTGTCTAACTATTACGACTATGTGAGTAGCTTTTTTCCGATTTTTAGGTCGACTTTTTGAATATGAGCCTACATTTTTGTGTTCTGTGTGTAAAATATTTGCGATTTGGCCAAACTTTTTGGGCTTTAGAAATAACGATCGGTTCGATGTGTCTAACAATTATGACTATGTGAGTAGCTTTTTGAAATTTTTAGGTCGACTTTTTAAAATATTAGCCTACATTTTTGTGTTCTGGGAGTAAAATGTTTGCGATTTGGTCTAACTTTTTTGACTTTGGATATAACTATCTGTTCGATGTGTCTAACTTGTATGAGTATGGGAGTAGATTTGTAGAGTTTTAAGGTCGACTTTTTGAATATGAGCCTAAATTGGTGTGTTCTGGTGGTAAAATCTTAGTGATTTGGTCTAAAATTTTGGACCATGAATATAACTTCCTGCTCGTTGTATCCAACTATTTATGACTGTCATGGAACTCCTGGTATTGCATCAGGGGTCAAAGCGCGTTCAAGTAACCCGCCACTTGTATTATTTCCTCCCACCATTGACCCGCTAGGTGGATTGTATCAGGGGCCGAATCGATTTAAAGTAACCCACACGTCAGGCTCGACAGCACTCCAAGTTGAAAATGAGGTCAGTTATCACGATAACAGTAATCTTTTTTTCTGATTAGTTAGTCCAGAGGTCAGTCATTTCGTTTGTGGGTGTCCGATAGAAATCCTCTTCTCTGGTTGGTTAATCCAAAGGTCAGTCAATTCGTTGATGGGTGTCCGATAGAAATCCTCTTCTCTGATTGGTTAACCTAGATGTTAGTCGAGGGTGGAATAGTGTCGTCCAACTTTTATTTACCAGATTATATTTAAACTAGTCGGATGTGAGACTTCGTGTTATAAGCGCGATTGATTCACGGGAGTTTATTTCCATAGTACTGTTCAGTCTAGCGGTCTGTGTTGTAGTGGTATATTTTACGGTGTAAGTTATCTTATAACGATGTGGTAGGTTATCATTAAAGGAATTTCGGTTGTATAAATGGTGATGTGTATAAAGTACGAGTGGTAGGAAAGAAGTCTAGTAGGGGTTAGAAGAGAGAGAGCGAGAGAGAGAGAGATACAGAGAAGTCTAGGAGAAGGAAGGCGAGGTGCTAGGTATAAAGGGTGAGAATAATCAAGTGTTACAATAGGAGGGACGCTAAAAATATACGGGCGGGCGGAACGATGTGTGAGAGATAAAGGGAGAGGAGGGACGATGGCCTGATAGGTTAGACGTCTAAGAGAGGATAAGCGAGAAAGACGGAGAGGGAGAGAGAGCACGATGGAGAGAGAGAGGGAGAGAGAGATAGTGAGAGAGACAGAGATGGCGAGAGAGAGAGACAGAGATAGCGAGGTAGAGAGACCGAGAGAGAATGAGCGAGAGAGACAGCAATGGAGAGGGAGAGATAGAGAGATACCGAGAGAGATAGCGAGTGGGAAAGAGACAGAGCTGGAGAGGGAGCGAGAGAGAGTGCGATGGAGCGGGAGAGAGATAGCGAGAGACAGAGATGGAAAGAGAGAGATAGCGAGACCGAAAGAGACAGAGCTGGAGAGGGAGCGAGAGAGAGAGAGAGCGATGGAGAGGGAGGGAGAGATAGCGAGAGATAGAGACAGCGAAGGAGAGAGAGAGAGAGAAATAGCGAGAGCGAAAGAGACAGAGATGGAGAGGGAGCGAGAGAGAGAGCGATGGAGAGGGAGAAGGAGATAGCGAGAGATAGAGACAGCGAAGGAGAGAGAGATAGCGAGAGCGAAGGGAGAGAGAGAGAGAATGGAAAGGGAGAGAGAACGAGCGAGAGCGAAAGAGACAGCGCTGGAGAGGGAGCGAGAGAGAGAGCAATGGCGAGGGAGAGAGATAGCGAGAGATAGAGACAGCTATGGAGAGAGAGAGATAGCGAGAGCGAAAGAGACAGAGATGGAGAGGGAGTGAGAGAGAGAGCGATGGAGAGGGAGAGAGATAGCGCGAGATAGAGACATCGAAGGAGAGAGAGATAGCGAGAGCGAAAGAGACAGAGATGGAGAGGGAGAGTGAGCGAAAGAGACAGAGATGGAAAGAGAGAGAGAGAGAACGAAAGAGACAGAGCTGGAGAGGGAGCGAGAGAGAGAGCGATGGAGAGGGCGAGAGATAGAGACAGCAATGGAGTGAGAGAGATGGCGAGAGCAAAAGAGACAGAGATGGAGAGGGAGCGAGAGAGAGCGATGGAGAGGGAGAGAGATAGCGAGAGATAGAGACAGGGATGGCGAGAGAGATAGCGAGAGCGAAAGAGACAGAGATGGAGAGGGAGCGAGAGAGAGCGATGGAGAGGGAGAGAGAGATAGCGAGAGAGAGAGATGGAGAGGGAGAGAGAACGAGAGAGAATGATCGAGAGCGAAAGAGACAGCGATGGAGAGGGAGAGAGAGAGAGATAGCAAGAGAGAGAGAGAGAGATAGCGAACCACTAACACCGAGGAACATATTTAACTCTTTACACTACCAGCTTAGACTGACCAATGATCTCTAACTGTTTCACCCTTATGCTTCATTTATGGTACAACGCTAAGCAGACACCCAACTACATAGCTATAAATAAATGTTATCCTTGTACTATATATTTACTCAGTGTACTAAATATTTTTGTAATTTTATATACTATCCACTGTATGTTATACACCTATTGAGATAATAAAAGAATAAAATATATCTTTGTCTTCTGTTTTATATTGATCGTTTTTCATTGATGTTGTATAATCTACTAACCTATCACTATCGATCAAGTACATCAAGAACTCCAAAGTCAGCACACACCAGACATAAACACGTCACTTCCGGGGTCACCCGCCGACACGCGATCCGCCCCGAGGTCACCACGCACCCGCGCGATCCGCGGGTCATATTGTCCAGTGTGCAGTGGCATAGGCTGGTTGCACCTATTTTGAATTTGGTGAACATGTGATTTCTCATTCTATTGTGGCCAGTGCGTAGGCGAAGTATGATGACTTGATCCCTCCTTGATAGTTGGTGGTATCCGTCACTCTCGTTGTGCTTTTGGTGTTCTCGTTTCCATTTTTCATGGAACTGACACTTGAGGATGGATTTGGCTTCATCATAACTGAGCGGATGGTTCTCTTGTGGTAATCTCCCTCCCTCTTTAGCTAATTTGTCTCTGCGTTCGTTCCCGTGTATATTACAGTGTGATGGTATCCACTGACTACTCTCTGGAAGTTATTGCATAGTTGGTCCAGGGTTGCTCTCAAGTCATCTAGTTCATTGTTCTTGGGGCTTTTTGGAGCTGATAATACTGACAGTGCAACAGTCAGAATCACCAATTTATTGTACATGTTATTTTTGTGTTTAGTAGCCAGTATATTTTCCATAAGTTCTGGTATTTCATGCTTTCCACGAGGAGACATAGCAGATGGGCCCAAAGGTTTCGATATTGTTTGGGAAAGTACTTGGTATCCAGTAGTTAGTTCATTGGCAATTACAGCGAAGTTGCTCCTCTTTAGTCGTACAATTCCGGAACCAGTTATTCTTTGGTGCATGGGATGGCTAAGGAGCCTTCTATATTTCTCCGCTTGTTGCAATACTTTAGTGACCCGTCTGTCATCTAAGGGTTGTAAACTTGTAACTGTTTCTAGAGTCTTGATTGGTGTAGATTTCATAGCACCAGTGATGATACGGGCAGCTTGGTTCTGTGTTCTGTTAATTTTGCTAAGGTGTGATTTGGAAGCCATAGCCCAGGCTGTGACTCCATACTCTAGAACAGGTCTGACTCTTCCTACGTATAGTCTTTTCAAAATATTGCTGTCTGCCCCCCAGTCCGTTTCTGCCAATTTCTTCATAATATTTGCTCATTTTCTGGCTTTTTTCCTTGCTCTGTCAATCTGATTTTTCCAAGTCATTCTGCGATTCATGATGACGCCAAGATATGTTGGGTTTTGGTCAATAGGGAGTGTATGGTCTTTTATCTTCAAGTTTGCAGAGAGTGTGTTTCTTGATAGGCTGAAAATTGTATATGTAGTTTTTTTTCGTTGATTGGTAAGAACCAGGTGTTCGTCCAATTTTCAAGTTCACCTAGGGCATCCTGGGTCCAGCCACCGACATACTTTCCTCGCGAGCCCATAACGCCAGATCATCTGCGTATATTGCTGAGTGTATTCTGGGTGGAATGTCCATTACGACGTCATTTATGAAAATTAAAAAGATTGTTGGAGACAAGACTCCGCCTTGTGGGACACCTTGTTCGATAGAGACCTTCTTACTTAGTTGACCTTGAACTTGTACTCTAGCCGTTCTATCCTGAAGGTATTGAGAGATCCAATTGAATAAACGACCCTGGATGCCAAGTCTAAAAAGCTTGTTCTTTAAACCCTCTCGCCAAACCCTATCAAAGGCCTTCTCCATGTCGACCCACACTGCCAGTATATGTTTCTTTTCTTGTAGATCATCCTCTATTTCCTGTGCAATGTAGGTGACCAGGTCTTCAGTTGATAAGCAGTGATCTCTGCAATATGTGCCATTTTGGCACACAAGGTTTCTGTTTTTGAGATTGTGGTTCTGCCCTGGCCCTATGTGCTGTCTTCGGCTCGAAAGGACAATAAACAAATAGACAGACAGATTGTGCATATTACTGTTTTCAGTTAGTAAGCAATCATCATCATCAAGTACCGGGCCTGCTGGCATAGGTGATCATGTCTCTCCACAACTTTCGATCTCGGCAGCTATTTATCATTTCTGTTGTTGACCTTCTGCCAAGCCATTCTCTTAAGCTGTCTGTTATTTTTTCTCTTTGCTTTCCTCTATCTCTTCGTCCCTCAATTTTTCCAGTTGTTACAATATATTCCAGTTGTTCTCTTCTCATTACATGGCTACAAAAATGATGATTGGTTCTTCCTAATATTGGAAATTTGCTCTCTTTTTGCTTTGACCTCTCTCAGAACATCTTCATTACTCTTCTTAGCTGTCCATGGTACTCTCAACATTCTTCTGTAAAACCATATTTCTACAGACTCCAGTGATTTTCTTGTTTGTTGTCCTTTCGTCCATCATTCGCATCCATATGTTAAGACTGGCTCTACATAACAATTAAGAACTCTTTTTCTTGTTTCTATTGTCAAAAATTGATTGCATAGTATCTTTCTCATTTTTGGAAAGCTGCTTTTGCCTGGGCCATTCTGCATCTCACCTCTTTTGTACATCATCTGAGGTTAACAAAATTCCCAAATATTTATTTTTAATATTGTTCCAATTGTCTTTATTTTGCACTGAGGTGATGTCTTTTTCTTTGTTGTTATCATTACCTCTGTCTTTCTTTTTTGCTATTAAGACTGAGTCCTTTATTTTTGCTTTCTTTCACTATAATGTCCAACATTTCTTGTAACTCATTTTCACTCTTAGCGATTAAGACTGTATCATCAGCATACCTTAGATTATTTATATTATGACCTCCAATTGTTATTCCAGGCATGCCCCTTATGGATCTTAAAATTATCTCACTATAAATATTAAACAAATCTGGTGACAGCACACAAGCTAGTAAGCAATACATATTCCAGAAAGACAAAATGGAGGGTAAGCATAAATGTATGCAGGTTGAAAATGTTAACTTGTTTATATTGCCATGCAAACATTACTATAAACATATAACATATACACTTGACATTGGAAGGTTAAAAGCCAAAGAATCACATATAATAAATTTGAGACTCATAGAGAATATAACTTGGAAAGGTATGTTGATTAGTTTTTATTTGATTCACAATACTGCATACAGAACCACAGGTGTTCAATCACTTTTTTAAAGATGATGAAACGTGTGCACACATATAGTTTTTCCTGGTGGGTTATCACCTCCACTTATTCAATGTTGCAATTAGGTTATTTCATTCTCTAGACTGCATTGGCACCAAAAAACATGTCAACATTTACATTAATTTTGAGGACCTTCAGGGTGCAGATTTGTGTACAACCATTTTGTGGCCAGTCTGATAGCTCTTTCATTGCCACTGCCTCCACTATGATCTGAGCAATATGTTTTTTAATATACAATTGTTTTTTTTTTTAAGTTTTGAGATTTCTGTATATGATAATCGTTCATGTAAGAAACACTGGTTCTAAGTCTGACATGATAATTGCCCCATTTATATGTGTCTAAAAAGCTGTAGTGAACTAACACTGCTTCAATTCTATTTTCGTATTAAAAGTAGATGCATCTGCAATTATTCTATTTTGAACTCCAGTTGAGAAACTGCATCCTTTTATGTCAAAACAGCACAGATCCATCAGTGTGTATAAAATTATCTCCTCAGAATTCTCAACTGTTATATTTACCCATCTATATGTCCATTATCCCAGTCTCTGCATGCCAAACCAAGAGCATTTGTGATTTTTTTCATATTTTTCTATTTATTTGGGGATGATGCGTTCATTCTATTTGAGTATTTATTCAATTTATCACTGGTGTCATTCATAAACTTCCATGCTTGACCCTTGTGCCCTTGATACTGACCATGTTTTTATGCAGTTGATGTTCTTGTCATCAGTTGCTCTGTGGATTTATTTATCAACTTAAGTGGTGAGTGAGAATGGTGTTTAATCTGTTGTGCTCAATGCTAGTCCATTTGGTAATATACATATCCGTATATAATTCAGGTATTCAGATTTTGATTTGAAAGTGGCTTTTAATCCTATTTTCATAGAATTATAATTTTGAAAATGCTCCCCGATAATAAAAAGAAAATTCATTGTGTTCTTCTATAACTACTTCATTATATATTATTATAACATAATGCAATATGTTTTGTATATTATTGATTTAGTTTTTTTTTATTTGACAGCACTCTTTCTTTGCCCAGGGGCCCAACACTATTTCTATGCCCAGGGGTCCAAAATGGTGTAAAGACGGCTCTGCTGAGAAGAGCAGTTTGTGAATGGCAGTGGTGAAAAGCAGTTAGTCATATGTAACTTGGGTTAACTTAGTGTGCATTGTTATAATATAACATAACATAACATAACATAATATAATATAATATAATATAATATAATATAATATAATATAATATAATATAATATAATATAATATAATATAATATAATATAATATAATATAATATAATATAATATAATATAATATAATATAATATAATATAATATAATATAATGTAATGTAATGTAATGTAATGTAATGTAATGTAATGTAATGTAATATAATATAATATAATATAATATAATATAATATAATATAATATAATATAATATAATATAATATAATATAATATAATATAATATAATATAATATAATATAATATAATATAATATAATATAATATAATATAATATAATATAATATAATATAATATAATATAATATAATATAATTAATATAATATAATATAATATAATATAATATATGTATATGGCCCTTTTCGTCTTGTCAGACGGTCTAGTGGAGGCTATTGCGTATTTTTTGAGGTATTGTTTTTGCAGCCTTGAAAAGTTTTGGAAATCAAAACTCATTAGCACAAACACAAAACTTAGGCTATTCAAATCAAATGTACTATCAACCCTTACGTATGCGTGTGAAAGCTGGAAAACAACAAGAGATATAGAAACAAAGTTGAACGCATTCGAAAATAAATGTCTAAGGAAAATACTTGGTATAGAATGGAACGAATTCAAAACAAACGAGGAAATTAGAGAAATCGCCAATCAACCACTAATATCTTCAGTAATAAAGAAAAGACGATGGTCATACGTTGGACATGTGATGAGAAGAGATAATAATCGAATTGCAAAGCAAGCCCTCATATGGGAAACAACAGGTAAAAGAAAAAGAGGAAGACCCAGGGAGACACTGAGAAGAACATTGATGAGAGAGGCAAGAGCAGCAGGAGTCGGCTCCCTCAATGAGATAGAACTGCTTGCACAGAACAGAGACAGATGGCGAGATTTGATAAAATATCTTTAAAAGAAAACTGCTATAACAAAAATTCATATAGGAGAAGGTGTATCTTGGTCTACGCCCTATGGGCCGGTTACGGCTCGAAAGGTCAATAGATAGATAGATAGATTGTTTTTGCCGAACAGCTTCTCTCGTGGCTAATTCTACCAATGTTTGACAAACACACGCGGTCACATAATGAACAGGTCAGGCTCGCTGGTCCACAGGGTTTACCATCCTTTTTCATGAGTCTCTTCTCTTCTAAGTCCTGTCTTAGAACAGTCTCAAATGTTGTTATACCGTTCCTTATACGTGCTCTCCATGATGTGCGATCACTTGCCAGATGTTGCCAGTCGTTTTCACAGATGGAGAAGTCTTTCAGAGATGATTTGCAGATATCTCTATATCGTAGTTTAGGTCTGCCGATTTGTCGTTTTCCGTGTTTTAGCTCGCCATATAGTATTTGCCTAGGAATGCGTTTTTCTTCCATCCGTTGGACATGCCCCAGCCATCTTAGCCTTCGACTTCTGAGCATCGACATGATTGTTAGGGTCTTAGCACGTTGCAGGACAGTTAAGTTGGTTATTTTGTCTTGCCATTTGATGTGCATTATTTTGCGGAGACATCGCATGTGGAAGACATTTAGTCTTTTTTCCTGGTTTGAGTATGTTGTCCAGGTTTCGGATCCATATAGTAGTGTGCTAAGCACACAAGTTTGATAGATTAAGAGTTTAGTCTTTTGAGTTAGTTTCGTGTTGTTCCATGCCCTTTTTGTGAGTTTGCCGAAGGTCGTAGCTGCCTTACCAATTCGACAGTTTATTTCTTCATCAAGAGAGATGGTTTGCGTAACTGTGGATCCAAGATATGTAAATTTCTGTACTGATTCTAGTGGGCAGTCTTTTAGAGTAATAGATATAGGTTTGAAGTCACCTTGATTTAGTATTACTGTCTTCTGAACATTAATTGACAGTGAAAAAAGGTCGCATGCTTTATCCAGGTTGTTGATCAGCGACTGTAGGGTGGCCTCACTATGAGCGACTAGGGCTGCATCGTCAGCAAATAAAAATTCTTTAAGTAGGGCAACATTTGTTTTGGTTTTTGCTCTTAGTCGTGCTAGGTTGAACAGTGAGCCATCTGGTCTAGTGCGAATGTAAATATCTCCTGAGCTGTTTTCGAAGGTGTAATTTAGGAAGGCAGCAAAAAATATACCAAAAAGGGTGGGGGCGAGGACACATCCCTGTTTCACTCCTTTGTTGACTTTGAAATTCTCTGATGGACTCCCATCAAAATGGACTTTGCCATTCATGTCTTCATGGAAGGAAATTATCAGCCTCAGTAATTTAGGAGGGCAGCCTATGCCTTCTAACACCTTGTAGAGACCATCTCTGTTTACTGTGTCGAATGCCTTTGTGAGATCCACAAAGGCAATATAGAGCGGCATATTTTGTTCCCGACATTTTTCCTGCAGTTGTCTAAGAGTGAAGATCATATCTATGGTTGATCTCCCGGGTCTGAAACCGCATTGGGACTCGGGAAGCACCCGTTCTGCAAGTCTATGCAGGCGATTAAGTACGACTCTAGCAAAAGCTTTGCCTGTTGTGCTAAGGAGAGAAATGCCTCTGTAATTATTGCAGTCGCCCCTGTCTCCTTTATTCTTGTACAGCGTTATAATCTTGGCATTTCTCATATCATGAGGTATTTCTCCGTTTCTCCAGCATTTAATTAGCAGTTTGTATAGGTGTGGAAGTAGTACGCTTAGGTTGTCCTTTAGTACATCTGTGGGAATGTTGTCATTTCCTGCAGCTTTTCCTCTTGAGAGGGCATTTATAGCGTCAGCAAGTTCGTTCATAGTAGGCTCAACATCCAGTTCAAACATTGTAGGATATTTGGGTATTGATTGTGCTAGAGCTGTGTTTGCTGGTCTGTTGTCACTGTATAGATTAGAGTAGTGTTCAACCCATCTTTGCATTTGTTGTCCCTTGTCAGTAATAGGTTCTCCAAACTTGGATTTTAGGGGGGCTAATTTTGTTATTTTTGGTCCAAGGGCCTTTTTTATATTGTCATGCATGGTTTTTGAGTCGCCCCTGTCTGAGGCTTTCTGTATTTCAGAGCATAGATTGTTCCAGTATTCGTTTGCGCATCTTCTTGCTTCGCGTTGTAGGGTGGCTTGCGCATGTTTGAGCTGATCCTTGGTGATTTGATTGGGATTATTATTGAAGTTCAGTAGAGCCTTTTTCTTATTAGCTATTAGTGGGTCTAGTTTTGCTGCATTTTCTTCGACCCAGTCGTTCTTTGAGAACCGTTTCTGGCCGTAGGTAGATAGAGCGCAGTTATAGATGTGTGTTCTCAGGGAGCACCTTTTCGGGGCTTAGGCCTTGCCAGAAAAAGGTATAGTTTTCTTCCTTTACAGAACCACAGTCTGAGAGTCTTGTTTCTTGTAGGGCAGCAATATCAACATGTAGCCTATTTAGTTCTTTATCTATGAGTGCTGTTGTTCTAATTTGTCCTTCTTTCAGTGTGCTTGTTTTAGTAAGTCCAGGGCACATGGTCCTTACGTTCCATGTGCCAAGTTTAAACATTGGTGCTTTCTTCCTCATTTCACTTTGCCTACTCTGCCTGGGCACAGGATATGGAGATAGTGCTTTACCCAGTCGCACTATCCCCCTCTCGACTTCGTTTCAAGGATTTCCGAAGGAGGGACAAAGTCCATACGTTCGGAATTGAAAGAAGGTGTAGGGGATGCCAGAAAGACGATTAACGCCGTCCACTGCCTTAGGGTCCCTCCCTCCGGATTTTTACTCTGGGTGTACTCCCATAACCTTCGATTCTAACTAGAAACTAGTCCACAAGGTAGTGGAGAGTTTTGTGGTCGAAGTTTCCCTTCTTCTAGACGGGTTGCCAGCCAAGGTTTACGAGTCCCGTCTACCCGGAGCGATATCTAAAGATACGCCTTTGTCAGGCTCAGGTGCCCGGATGTCCGAGAAAACACGTTACCGGTCAGTGCTAGGCTAGAAATTGCTCCAATGCACAAGTACCAAATCCGTGAAAAACACATCACTGAAACAGTACATAATCCAATTAATGAATAACACATCCATAGAATGAATTGTCGGCATAGGACTTCTCCACACAATAGCAGTTTACTGCGTAATTAAACACAAGAATCGAGAGCTAAAGTAGCTTCGCTGCTTTCGGTGGCCATCTTGACCGGAATATAATATAATAAATATAATATAATATAATATAATATAATATAATATAATATAATATAATATAATATAATATAATATAATAATATAATATAATATAATATAATATAATATAATATAATATAATATAATATAATATAATATAATATAATATAATATAATATAATATGATAATAGTCCCGTGTGTTACCGGGGTCTCATTATGAGGGAGTAAAGAATAGTGACACTATGACCTTCCAAGCATGTCGTAAGAGGCGACAAAGGAGGTTGATCGATGGCTTGACAAGCTTTCATTGTAAAAAGTATTGCTATGGAAACAGAGCCATAGAATTTAGAAACAGTGATCTCTGCAATATGTGCCATTTTGGCACGCAAGGTTTCTGTTTTCGAGATTGTGGTTCTGCCCCATGTGCCGTCTTCGGCTCAAAAGGACAATAGATAGAACGATAATAGCTTCAAATGCCTGAGCTATTTGACCGCATTGTAGTGAAAGTTTCGTAAGATTTTCCTGAACTACATTAAAGGGCAATAACCCTTTTTCAAGTATGGCTACTCTTCTTTAGCCTGATGTACCCGAAAAATTCTTAGGAGCTCCTTTTTTGCGTTGGCCTCTGAGAATTTCTTCGTTGGTCTTATTAGCTGTCCAGGTGATTTTCGACATTCTTCTGAGAAATGCAATCTCTGTGGCCTCTAATCATCTTTTCATTTATTTTGTTTACTGCCCATGGTTCTCTTCTATCAGTCAGAAGTAGCTCTATATAGCACCAATGAACTCTCTTTCTCACTTCTATTGACATAGATTTGTTGCATAAGACGTTTTTCACTTTCTGAAATGCTATTTTAGCCTGAGCTATTCTGCTTTTTATATCTATGTTGCATTTTCCATCTACTGTTATTATTGTGCCCAAGTATTTGAAGCGTTGTACATGTTTCAGATTAATCCTGTTTATTTTTAATAAACTGCATGATGGTGATGATTGTTTCTTCGATATGACCATTACTTCTGTTTTCTTACTATTCAAACTTAGACCATTCTTGTTGCTTTCTTTCACTATTATACTAATATTGACAATTAATAAATACTTATTGTAATCTAGAACTAACTTATACAGGACATTATGGAACAGAAACATTTTTTACCAGTGCCATAAATAATTATATGCTTTGTAATGACAGATAATTGAAGTAACTATACATAGACAATGTTTACAATGAGGTGGTCAACTTGTCAGAGAGTGAAAGTGGACAAACAATTTGCATCAAAAACATTCAGCACTAGTTGAAGATATTTTGTTTTACCTTCATAATCTTACAAATATAATAACATCAAAACAAATAACACTAGGGCTAAAACTAAGAATAGCAAAATGTTACATCTTTTCAACATTCCTGTATGGTGCAGAAACACGGACAAGAAAACAGAACAGAAAATTTAAGCAATTAAAATGTGGATATTTAGAAGAATAGGAAGAATTGGATGGAAAGAAAAGAAAAGAAACGATGAAGTTTTAAAACAACTAAAATTAAAAGAGAACTACTAAACACAATTAAAGCGGTATGGGTGTAATACCACATTACCCCAAAATTCATGTGTCGAAAATCTGTAAAATTTATGGTCACAAACACCATATTCCATATACGCCACTTGGCGTGACGGGGTTCTTTACTTTTTTACAAAACACAATTCAAACCCCCAAAAAATGAGATTTTTGGGGCATGTTAAAAGACACAAGAGCCTACTAAAAGTACTCTTGGATGGGAAATTACAATGTAAAAGAGGCAGTGGTAGACCAAGACTAATATGGACAAATAACATCAAAAGATGAACATGTCAGCCTATGACAACCTGCACCATCAAAGCAAGAGAAAGAACAGAATGGCGCTCTATGTTAGCCCAACCTTTGATGTGGAGATAGCACTCAATAATGATGACTTTACCAAGGACATAGAAATTAATTTGTGAATTGTTCAAACACTTTTTTTATTTCTCATTTGTTGACTTGTTCAATTAGGATATCACCTTGCTTTCAAACTGGACATCTATTTCAATAATTCATGATCCTGGTTCAGGTGAGGGAGGTGGGGGTGCTGGAGATTCTATTATTGATGTTTCATTCAAAATCTTATCTTTTGGATCATCCTCTGTCCTGGATATGGACTGATGTCTGTAAAAAAAAAGTAAATTTGAGTTGACTTATGATAAAATTATTAGTGTCAGTCTATGAGATTAATATTAGTTTTGTAATACTACTATAGCATCCGGTTATAATGAGATCCTTGAGACCATTGAAACAATGTCATTATAACCACATCTTGTTGTGTCCTATTTATGTTTAATAATAGTGGAATGTACTATATGTAAACAAAGAAATTGTTTATTATATATAATATTTACTCAAGCATGTTAAATGTAGCAGAGCAAATTCTATATTGGAATCTTGCAACCACTGCACGCTTCTCTTTGTTCAGCCAGCACATGTGCAGTTTAGGACATAAAGAGACCTGTCTCGTCCGCATTGTTTATATTCTTTGGTACAGATTGATTGTGAATTTCCTGTAATTCACTTTGCTTCCACTTATCTGTTGTTTCTTTTTAAACTGACCCACGGTTACCGCACTACACTGCGTTTTTTATGTCACACTTTGAATTGGTTGAGCCATCTTATACTAAGGTTGAACAGTGGCGTATTCTCTGTGATACCACAGCTACCGCTGGTAGCCTGAACATATTAACGAAATACAAAAGGAAGTGATAATTTATTATATTTTTTTTAATAATTATATTACAAATTTTCGAATATTTTCGAATATTCTATTGCACATTTTGTAGGCTAATATTATTTATTTGCTTTGATTTGCATTTATTAAAGCAAGGTTTTCCTCTGGCCACTGTAACCTTTGTGAATGAAACTGAAACTACATAGAACTCTACATAGAAACCTCTAGTAGCCAGCAGTACATTTTCCCTCTAAGGTAAAGGTAAAGTATGAGACTTGAACCGGTGTCTTAGCACGCGAGTTTACACCCATATGTGCTCGGCCGCCTATCCAAAAACGTTCGGATATTTCTGTATAGTGTCGCCTCAAGCATCTAAACTCAGATGCGAAGCAACATTCCTCACCTTCCCAGGGTAATGCCCTGGTACCCACTTCTGCCAATGGCTGGGTTGACCGTGGGGGTATTTTTTTTTCCAACCACAAGTACAATTCACACTGCTCCCAGCGGGAATTGAATACGGGTTGTCCGAATGTCGGTAGTCCAGTCTGGTGGTTTTCCCAACTAGGCTACTGAGGCCCCACATTTTTCCTCTATCCTGACCTAGTATTAACGACCTTGACATTCAACAATGGGAGTCAAAATAATATAGCGGGTCCTACCGCTAGAGGAATGCGGTTTCATTGGTTATTTTTAGCTCTAGCCAATTAGAAGCGCTAAAAGTGAAAGTGAAACTATGTCTGATTACCGGAACTTCCTTAGCTATTTATAACTACGTTATGCGCATCAGCATCTGTAGAAAGAACTTTTCCTGCTCTCAAGAGAATCAAATTGTCGCTCAACTCAGACACAAGAACGCTTATCTGGTTTGGCATTAATGTCCTTTGAGAAATCATTCCCTCAGAAACTTAGAAACCAACCCAACAGTACTTTCAATGACAAAGTCATCAAGACATTTTTGTCCCAAACAAGACGGATATAATTAACAAATAAATAAGTAAGTAATTTAAAATGTAGTGATGTCATTAGAAAATATTGCTTTATGTTAGCCTACTGAATATAATGTATGTTATTATTTATTATGTCAGCGGTAGACATAGACCCCAAAACCAATATACACCACTGATGTTAAGTTGGTACATGTATGACCTAGACTCGGCCAGATCTTTTCCATTTTCAATAAGGATGGGTCCTGAAATTGGGGTATTTTTGCTACTAGATTACTAGAACCAAGTATGCAAAGCGAAGCCAGCATCTGTTTGTCAATAGATTTTCTAATTTTCTTTCTATTCTGCCAAAACCACAGCCTGTAAATGATGCCATAATGTTGTTTCTGTCCTTCAGGATTGTATGTAGTGTACTTGATGGAATATCAGGTTCCCCCGCATATTTACGCTTTTAATTTTAACTTTTTTGTCCACTTTCTCTATAAACATCACTTTTGTTTCAAGTGGTATGCACTTACGTTTCTTGCTAGTACTGAAAGCCATCGCAATAACAAATTTAATGACTGAGAAAAGTACACATAGTTAACAGCTTTTTTTTGTGGCTAGGTAAATTTTACAAAATGTATTATAACCGATTTTGATAGCCTTGCAAAAGAATTTATATATATATGAGATAAAGAAGGCAGCTTAAGAGAATGGCTTGGCAGAAGGTCAACAACAGAAATGATAAATCACTGCCGAGATCGAAAATTGTGGAGAGACATGATCACCTATGCCAGTAGGCACGGTACTAGATGATGAAGATGATGAAAGAAGACAAAATTCAGGGATTTTTAAATGTCGTTATATCAGGATTCTTGTTATAACATATCTCATTATAAGTAGATTCTACTGTTTTTAGAGAGCAGCAGTTCAACGGTGCTTAGTGTACTGATAAGGCAAGAGGTGCTGTTAGATTCAAATTTATTTTAGAACAGAAAAATAATACTGGCATCATGCTAACGATATTCAAAAAATGTGCCAATGGTTTAAAATAAAATGGACTTATTTTCCTTTTTATTATATTCCTTATTTCTTTTTATTGACCTTTCGAGCCGTAACCGGCCCATAGGGCGTAGACCAAGATACACCTTCTCCTATATGAATTTTTTGTTCTAGCAGTTTTCTTTTAAAGATATTTTATCAAATCTCGCCATCTGTCTCTGTTCTGTGCAAGCAGTTCTATCTCATTGAGGGAGCCGATTCCTGCTGCTCTTGCCTCTCTCATCAATGTTCTTCTCAGTGTCTCCCTGGGTCTTCCTCTTTTTCTTTTACCTGTTGTTTCCCATATGAGGGCTTGCTTTGCTATTCGATTATTATCTCTTCTCATCACATGTCCAACGTATGACCATCGTCTTTTCTTTATTACTGAAGATATTAGTGGTTGATTGGCGATTTCTCTAATTTCCTCGTTTGTTTTGAATTCGTTCCATGCTATACCAAGTATTTTCCTTAGACATTTATTTTCGAATGCGTTCAACTTTGTTTCTATATCTCTTGTTGTTTTCCAGCTTTCACACGCATACGTAAGGGTTGATGGTACATTTGATTTGAATAGCCTAAGTTTTGTGTTTGTGCTGATAAGTTTTGATTTCCACAACTTTTCAAGGCTTCTGAAAGACATTGCTGCTTTAGCTATTCTGATTCTAATTTCTTTGCTCGTATCCCCTTCTCGATCAATGTGACTTCCAAGATAGATAAAGTGATCGATCTCTTCTACTGGTTTGTTTTCCATGTATATTTTGTCACCTGTTGGAATTAAACTAGTCATGACTTTAGTCTTTTCATGATTGATCTCAAGCCCAATTTTGCTGGCTATTGATGATAGTTAATTTGTGTTTTCCTGCATCGTTTTTATCTGACTGCTGATGAGAACTATGTCATCAGCAAAGTCGAGGTCCTCTAAATGGTCTCCTTGTATCAATTCGATGCCTTTATTACCAGTGCAGCATTTCTTCATTATGAAGTCCATAACAATTCCAAATAACAAGGGCGATAAAATACATCCTTGTTTAACCCCAGTTTCTATTGGGAAACATTCGCTCAGTCCTTCCTCTGTTCGAACTGCACATGTGTAACCATCATACATGTCTTTGATAATATTTATGATTTTTTATGGTAAACCATATTGCTTCAGAATTTTCCACAAAGAATCTCTATGAATACTATCAAATGCTTTTTTGAAGTCGATGAAGTTAAGTACAAAAGGTTTTTGCTTTTCAATGTGTTCCTCCAATATAAGTCGTAGAGTGAAAATGTGGTCAATACAGCTTCTCCCTTTTCTAAACCCAGCCTGTTCTTCACGCATTACTTCACGCATTATTCCTTATTTGTAACTGGATTTTTATGTTAAACATTATACAATAATTGTGTGATCCTGTTTTTTTAAAAATATATATATATATGCTATTTGTCTTTTTAAATTATTACTGCTTAATAATTTTACACATTGAACGCATTTGAAAATAAATATCTGAGGAATACGCTTGGTATAGTGTGGAACGAAGAAATTAGAGAAATCGCCAATCAACCACTAATATCTTCAGTAATCAAGAAAAGACGCTGGTCATATGTTGGACGTGTGATGAGAAGAGATAATAACCAAATAGCAAAGCAAGCCCTCATGTGGGAAACAACAGGTAAGAGGAAAAGAGGAAGACCCAGTGAGACACTGAGAAGAAAGAACATTGATCAGAGAGGCAAGAGCAGCAGGAATCGGCTCCCACAATAAGATAGAGTTGCTTGCACAGAACAGAGACAAATAGTGAGATTTGATAAAAGATCTTTACAAGGATTGAAAACTATCTATCTATTGATCTTTCGAGCCGTAGCCGATAGAAGCATTTTACCGTGTCCAATTTTGTAGTATTTTCATAGACTTGAGCTATCATACCTTGTAGTGGGAGCTAGTTCTGAAAATGATGGATGCTTGCAATCAGTTGTTAGTTCTGATGTTAATGATTTGTTTTCTGGTGCAGAATCTAACTCCAGGATTGCTGTTGAAATAAGCATGTATAGACAAGCTAGACTTATCTAATGTACAAGTATTGTTATTTCTTTAAAGGTTTCAATCAAAATGTAATGTAAAAATACTAGGTTTGGTCAAAAAGTTTTGCACTCTAGTATGAGTAATCCATCTTTATCACCACTTATGAGTATGCAATTTTCCCAACACTTTTTCATCTTCCTGAAGCACTGATTGTAGAACTTCTCATTCTGGACTTCAAACTATGTCTCCTGCTTTTGTAATCAAATCCTGGTCATTGGAAAAACTTTTATATTACAGGGACTGTAGCCAACATGACATGAAGAATCTGCTTCATGGACACAGTATAAAATAACCGCACCCTAGTTCTTATCACGACCACTCTCACAATCTGGCTGCATCCCAGATCCTCAAACGATACTACTTATCCTCCATTCTGATCCTACCACTCACCTTCTATTCTTCAACCCACAATTGGTGGCTTTTTAAACATGACAGGAACCTTCAAGACATGTTAGTTAGGAGCTGCCTTCGTAACCCAGGCTATGGCCTGAGGGTCTCAGCCCACTGCAACAGATTAAGCAGTAAATGCCCTTTTGTGCTACAGACTCACAAAGTCTCTTCCCAAATGGCCCTTTTAATATCCCTTGAAGGTTTCACTTGTATGTCCCATAATCTGCAAACACTGTCTTAAGGCCAAGCAGACTGGCATTTAGGGGATAGGGTCTGTATAACATTGAACATGACTCTGGCACTACTGGGTCTTCTCCCATTTCAGGTCTCCAGGCCATTGATACCTCTGATGACTTTTTAGGTTAAAGACAAATAATAATAAATGAATATTATTATAAAGGGAAACTTCCGAGGTGATAATCAGCGAATCATTTCAGAGGAAAAGGTATGTTTACAGCACTCGGAAAAATTGACAAATAATCAACAACAGAAAAAAATATGGACCAAAGAAGGATCTAACCCGTACTCAGTGGTACAGTGCCTTGCCACGAAAAACCAAATGCTTTTGAACACTGACACTCAGCTAAATTGCGGCAAGGCGCTGTGCCACTGAGTACGGGTTCGATCCAGCTTTGGTCCATATTTTTTTCTGTTGATTATTTGTCAATTTTTCCGAGTGTTGTAAACTAAGGTGACCATATTTTTTAAATCCCATTCCGGGACGGAATAATTTTACTTCAATTTTCCACCAATAAAATTACATTTCTGCATTTCTTCTTGCTGTCATTTTCAAGTGCATAATACATACATTTTAAAACATCTAATAATATAGACCTACAATACGCTATCAGGATAATCAGGAGATTAAAAAAAAAACAGTGATACTCACTTAAATTGAAGGTGAAACAGAGATGCTGTACTTTTCAGATGAGTGAATTTTCTGTAAAATGTCCTTCTTTGTATGCAGCATCTTATAAAATTCGACACATGTTCCCTCATAGTTCACTTTGGTGATCAACATTACTTTTAAAGTTTCAACACCTAGTTGTGTTTTATCATTTGTCCACAAACTGTTCATCAGAGAAAACACTCGTTCTGTTGCAGCATTTGTTCCAGGTAGACACAAAAAGAACTCTGCCAACTTCAGAATATGTGAAACGGGCACATGATTGTTTCTGAAGTGGGAAGCTAGTTCAACCCAAAGCTGCCCTGGTATTGTTTTATTAAGACTCCACTCACTAATTTTTTGTGAAGTAACGAACTGTTTCATGTAGACATATTCGTCATACATTTCATTTTCTGGAAAGTCGACTGAAGGCACTGTTTGACTCACTAATGATGAAGACTTCTCAATATCTTCCCAATTTGGTGTTCTGTTCAGCATTACCCAGCTGTAAGACTCTAGGTTTTGAAAATTATTTGCAGCCCATTTCTTCAAATAACTTAAAGCTGTTTCATAAAATGAAGAAACACTGGCGTTAAACTATTTCACATCATCACGTGGAAATCCTTCCATTTCCAGCTTTTTAAGGATTATCTGAACTCTTGATGGCAAGAAGCCGTCTTCCAGCTTGGACTCCAAGATAGCTTTCAACCTATTGATGTTGTCAATGACTTCAAATACAGTGACCATCTGTCCCTCTACTTTCTGCACTGCTTCGTGGAAAGAGGATGCCTGACTGTGAACCAAAATAAGCCATGCCTCAGACAGTGGGTTTTCAAAGAATTCCTGTATAAAAACTGGGCATCTGTCTTGAGATTGAAAATATGATTTTAGAGGCAGGAACATGTAAAGAACTCTTTCAACAGCAGGCAAGAGCGCAAGCCACCTAGTTTGTGCATAACCTGAAATCATCTGGAAGTCTGTGTCGACAAACTGACAAAACTCCTTGAGACTTTCAACTCTAACTGTGTATGATTTGAAGTACAGATAAATTTTTGCAATAGTCATTTCAACATCAACAGGCAATACGTCTGCAGCTGCTCGAACAGTGTTGTGGAAAATATGGCAAGCACACCCAACACCTATCAAACTGTGTCCAAGGTTTTCTTTCAGTTTTGTGAAAACATTGTTCTGTCCTTTTCTTTCAGCGCCCCCAAAATTAGAATTTGTGTTGTCTGCACATAATCCAACTACTTTCAGTTTTAAACCATTTTCAGTTAGACAGTCAATAAGAAAACTACTTAATATATCAGATGTTTCACCCGGCAATGACTTCAACTCTAATATTTTAACTTTCAGTCCCTTATTGCGATCAAAGTATCTGACAAGCAAAGGAAAAATCTTGATTTCTTTGTGGTTGGAGGCATCTGTCAGTATGGAGATAAATGTTACGTTTTCTAGGTCACATCTCAACTCGTTTAGAGCATGGGGTGTGAACACATTCCGAATAATAGCTTCTGTTTTCGTACGTGCACAAGCAAATTTTGGTTCTAAAGTTACCTGAAGCAATTTTGATGTGCAGTCCATAGATCTAAACGTGTGATTGTGCATCACTGTATGATATGCAAAGGCACCTTCTGTAGCAGCTAACTGTTCTTCTTTGTCACCAACCTGTTCAGCTCGAAAAAAAATGTGTCAACGACGAGCTTGATGCAGCAGTAGCGACGGCTCTCTTATGTTTATCACTATTTATGTGGCTCTTAATATCACCACGTCCACTATGGTTAATAGTAAACCCGGATGAACATATATTACATCTTACAGTGAAGTCTGATGACGATGTAGACTTTTTTATAAAAGGGTATTCCTTTTGTAAATCTTGATTAAAACTACAATTACGCTTCGGTGCCATTTTTTGCGAAAGTGAAAGTGAAAGTTAGTAACACAACGAATATATACGAGATTTAAAACTAGGAGCGCATTCTACTGTTTTGATATTAAACAAAATTGTCTACACAGCAACGGAATAATATTTTTTTTAATTGAAGAAATGTACGCCGTATACCAAAATGGCAAAATTGGTAAACGTTTGTGTCCCAAATTATTTTTTATCAGATCAGGGACAAAAGCTAAAAAATATGCCAAAATCGGGACAAAACCGGTACGGCAGCTAATCCGGGACAAAGGTTTAAAAAATGTCAAATTCCGGGACTGTCCCGGACAATCCGGGACGAATGGTCACCTTATGTAAACATACCTCTTCCTCTGAATTGATTCGACTTTTAGGTTACCAGCATCATCTCCTGTTCCTCACTTGGGGATCAGAATTATTATAGCCCGTTTTGGCACTCTCCATCTAAGATGTTTAAACTCTTTTCTTTAATCACTGGTCTCTTCTTTCATTCTTTTTCTGTGTCCTATCTTTATTTCTTCTTGCGTTATCTTTATTTCCTCTCCCCCTCTTCTTCCCCTTTGTCACCTCTGTCTTCACTCTGATTTTTTCCTTACCTCTCTTTCTTTTCATCCCATTCAATGTCCCCTCCTTTTGTCCATGGAGCGCCATTCCGCTCTGTCTCTCGCTTTGATGGTGCAGGATGTCATAGGCTGACTTGTCCATCTTTTGATGTTACTCGTCCATGTTAGTCTTGGTCTGCCTCTTTTACCTTGTATTTTCCCCTCCAGGATTACTTTTAGTAGGCTGTTGTGTCTTTTAACATAGCCCAAAAATCGCATTTGTCTTGTTTTAATTGCATTTAGTAGTTCTCTTTATTTTTAGTGGTTTTAAGACTTCATCATTTGTTTTCTTTTCTTTCCATCAAATTCTACCTATTCTTCTATATATCCACATTTCAAAGGCTTCAATTCTCTGTTCTGTTTTCTTGTCTAATGTCCATGTTTATGTACCATATAGGAATATTGAGAAGATGTAACAGTGTACTATTCTTAGTTTTATCCCTGGTGTTATTTGTTTTGATGTTAGTATATTTTTCATGGCATTAAAATTACTTTTTGCCATTCCTATTCATTTGTTTATTTCAGTTTTACATTTTCCATCACTGGTTATAGTATGTCCCAGGTAGTTGTAGCTCTGAACTATCTCCAGGTCTATTCCTTCAATTTTGATATGCACTTGTAGGTTTAGAGTATTTTATTGGTTTATGATCATAGTTTTAGTCTTTTTGATATTCATATCTAATCCATATTTTTTGCTTATCATGTTTATTTCATTAAGTAATTGTTGTAGATCTTTAGGATTTTCTGCCAGAATTGTGTGAATTGTACTCGTGGTTTGAAAAAAAAATAAAAGATACCCCCACGGTCGACCCAGCCGTTGGCAGAAAGGGGTACCAGGGTATTACCCTGGGAAGGTGAGGAATGTTACCTCGCATATGAGTTTAGATGCTTGAGGCGACACTATACAGAAATATCCGAACATTTCTGGATAGGCGGCCGAGCACATATGGGTGGAAACTCGCGTGCTAAGACGCCGGTTCAAGTCTCGTACTTTACTTTACTTTAATGTTTAGGCCTGGCATATCTGAGATGTTTTTTAAAGATTTGCTCAGTGTATAGATTGAACAAGCTTGGTGAGGATGCATCCTTGTCTTACTCCTCTTGTTATGTCCATGGGTGTAGAGTTCTCTTAGTACAACCAGTAAATGTTAAAAAAGTACATCCAATACAATTTAAGTAATAGTAAAACCAAATGACATTGCATTTAAAAAACACCTCCCAATGAGAAGAGAATGGCATAACGGTAATGACTCAGTGACAAGCAATAATGCTGAAGCCTTCACAAATGATGTTCATGAGTCTCTTGTTAAAGCAAGTGATTTTGTACCTACAAGATACACACCTTGCTAGCTTATAAGATAAATCCTTGGTTTGTTTAGTTTCAATATTACAATTAATCATCATCATTGAGTGCAGTCTCCGCATCGAAGGTTGGCTACCATGGAGCGCCATTCCACTCTTGTCTCGTTAGTTACAATTAAAGCTTCCGGAAGTTGCACCTCATATTACAATTAGAGCTTTCGGATGTTGTGCTTCCGGTGCGTCACCACGTGGTCATAGGTGGTGGTGTCTTTTTGCCGGCTCGTCGTCAAGGAAGTGTGATTTCATTAATGTGTGATTCTGAATGTCTAAAATAAAAAGCTCACGGTGTATCCTCGTGCCGAAGAGTTGATTGACTAGGGTTGGTCAGTCAATAACGGGTTCTAGACCGTGCGACTGAGTGAATGCACGTGAGTCTAGACTATTCACAGCTATCGACTTTCAACGACAAAATCAACGATGATGACAAGAACTATTCAATGAAGCCTAAACGACAACATCGAAGAAGGAAAACAAGAAAAGGCAAGCATGCCGGAATGTGTCAGACCGATGCGCGAGAGGCTAGGCCTAAAGTATGTGCGCGTTGTATACTGGAACTGTGCTTCCATTAATCACCGACCGCCCATTCTTGATAAGCTACTTTGAGACGTCGACATAATGATTTTGCAAGAAACACATCTTGGTGATAGTACAGTTAGTGTCCCTGGATTTCATGTTTCTACAATTGACGACACCTTAGACAGGCCATCCTTGTGCAAACAACATGGTGGTTGCTGAGGTTGATATGTCTGCATGGGACAGTGAAGAACTGCAGGTACATACGATTAGGGTGCTGACCCCAGTTCCTTTCGTGGTTGTAAATGTGTATACCTGTATTGGAAAGGTAGACACATAACAATGGCTGAATCACTTCGCGCTGGAGAACGTCATTTTCTGCAGAGACTTTAATGGTAGAGGCAACCAGTGGGGTAACGTCATAATCAACAAGCAGGGAGAAGACCTAGAGAACGCACTGGTGGCAGCCGATTTAGTGTGCTTCAATGGTGGAACGGCAACCAGAATGAACATTCGAACAGGGGACTCTGATAGTGTCATATACTTGGCACTGGCGTCTTCTCTATTAGCACGGGTTTGCAGGTGGAGTGTACTGGAATTCCGCGGAAATGATCACTATCCATGTGTTATCCAAATTGGAAAAGGCAGAAATAGAAGTCCGAACAGCAAGCTCAACACATCCCAAATATGATAACTAAGGGAAGGCCCTGCTTGTCCGCTACATTGAGCAGACAGATCAAAGAAATAAGGCTGTAAGAAAGAGGAGGGAAAAAGGGGGGGGGGGGTCACTCTCAGAATTGTGCGAGGATGTAGTGCTGGGAGAAGATCTTACAATCACAACCGATACCATTCGCACAACACTGAAAAGGTCAAACAACACTGCTCCTGGTCCAGATGGTGTTCGGTACGACAACAGACGATTTAGCTGACGACGACTTGAAAAAAACTGGCCAAAGAGTGGCTACACATTTACTTACTACCGCTACCGAAGCCTAACAAGGACCATTCCCAGATAAATGCCTCAGTGAATCATCACGATGCAGAAAACTGTGGGCAAGTAACTGGAGAAAATAGTTGCCCTTGTACTCACCTGTCACCTTGAACAGATACGCGCATTCTCACCCACACTCGGAGGTTATAGATATAACAAATAAACAAGGCTCAATGCGGAGTCTTCGCCTATGACAAATTCGGCGGCTTCCACAGATGAGAGGAGACGTGCTGCTATTATAGATCTGGAGGATGCATACAACAGAATACCACCTGAATACCTCATGCACATGCTCCTCAAAATGACGGTGCACCCCTTCCTCGTTAGATGGATTGCTGCAGCACTGTTTCAGAGGAAGGTGATGATCAAATGTGGAAATTGGTCATCCGAGCCAACATCTATTTTTCCAGGGCTGCACAAGGTTCACCATTATCACCAGTTCTATTTAACGTGTACACAATAACGATCACGGAACAACAGCTTAATGGGAGAGAAAGAACTCTGACATGTGCTGATGACATTCTGGTATATCGACAGGGAAGAGACACGGGAAATCGCCCCCAAACTTGATCGCATCTGTTGCTAGTGTAGAGTATCAGGTTCCTTGGTTAATCCTAATAAAGCAGCAGTTGCATGGTTCTACCGTAACAATCATATCGTTAACATGGAAACACCGGTGGTTCGAATTGGACTAGTCCTCGCACCAATCGAGTATGCCTAGCAATTCTTACTGTCAGTACGACGCAAATTGACAAGCTGGAGAAAATACGCAATGAAGCTATGCGCATTATCTTGGAATGTATGAGGGGCACTCCCTGTGTAGCAATGAGGTATATTCTTGACTTTTCAACCATGGATGACATGATCAAGATCTGGATGGCACGAGCATACCTGAAGATAAGTGCAGATAAAGAGCACCATTAGCTCAACATAGGGATAGGTGTCGTGCTAAAAAAAAGGCAAATCATTGGGGGGCCGAGCAGACGAATCAAACAGGTCTCTGGGCTTATCAATATAAATGCTGGCGCGGAGTGGAAACCGGTGCTTACATCAATCATGGGGGCATTCTCGTGTATTGTCACACTCAACAAGAAATGTAGAGAACAAAATTCAGTAGTGGTCAATGAGCAGGTCAACGGTCCCATCTGGGATAACACTGTTGAGAAAGATGCTGTCATCTATGCAGACGGATCCGTTATACTGCACCAAAGGAGTGCATGGGCATCACAGCACGCTCGGCAGGCAGAACAGTCAAAGAAGACAGTGGTGCATATGTTATGGCCACGAGCAACATGTTAATGGAGGTGATGTCAGTGACCAGGGCATTCATCCGGTTAGAGTCACAAGACTACACCCACGCCTGCGTACTAAGTGATTAGATGAGCATGATTAAAAAAAGAGGAGACGGGCTCTGTACGCAGGCAATGGGTAGAGTCATTACAGAAGTAAAAAAAAATTACGTAGGGTCTTTGTCTACGTCACTGTGCATGCCGGAGTACGGGGGAAATGAAAGAGCGGACAGGTTGGATAGTTGTGCTGTAGTTAAAGATAGTCAACCAATCGATCAGCGGACATTCCACTAGAATACACAACAAAACCCCAGCCGCTCTGCACACTCCTTGTGACCGTGACCATCACTCAGTCACATGCCCTCCGCATGCAATGGGTAGAGTCGTTGCAGAAATCCAAAATACGTAAAGTCACCTTTGTCTATGTCCCTGGACATGCGGGAGTACGAGGAAACGAAAGAGCGGACAGGTTGGCTAGCTGCGCTGTCGTTGAGGACGGGCAACCAATGGATCGGGCGGACATCATCACTGCCCTCCGAGATGTGGGAAGAGCATAGGACTTCAACAAACACAGATCCACGTCACTTCTTCGGATGATGGAAATGTGAGTTAAGATGGGCACAGCCAGAAATGAGAAACTTAGTGACCGTGTAAGAAGACTTATCAACCAACATAGAACTGGAGTCGTCAGTCGCTGGACACTGAGGGAACTGCTGAGGAGGGGATCTGAGCACCTATGGACATTTTCGGAGTGCAACGATAATGACCCGCAAATAACTCAATAACTCAATGCCCTCCGCACAGTATATCTTATCTAAGTGTATTACGAGCTTGGTTAGCCCGCGCCTGTCATGAACATATATCCAATCTCTGCCAGTAGGTGTATGTCCACCTTTTTGCATACACCTTGCAGTGTTGTCTCTGCCTGTCCCAGTCACGATCTCCGACACGCAATGCGGTTGCTTTTCATTAAATGTAATTCTGGTAGCAGTGGATGTATTTGTTATACTTTCGCCTGCATCTAGTAAGGAACTGAATTTTGCGTGTTAATCCATTTTTCCCTGGCAGCCGTGTGCACAAGGGTCCCTCGCCGCACAGGCAGATAACTCCGACTTCGGAGGTAGTCATATTTTCTAATTTGTAAATAAGAATGGAGGAGACTGAAATAGTTACAGCTGTTCTCAAGTGGATCTCAGAAACAATTACCATGTCTTGGTTCTTGATCCTTCCAGTGTCATTAGACGGCACATAAGGCTCGTAGAGTCTCCCGCCAGTTGTTTCTATTCTGGGCAAGCTGTTTGATTAAAGAGAGTGAGCCTATGCCTGATAACCTTGCCTCTTTTGTTAGAGAGTTCTTTTCAGTGTTTCTGGATATTGCCCTCTTTTTCTCTGACCTCATGTTTCCCATTTGAGAGCCTGCTTAGTAATTCTCTGATCGTTTCTTTTAAATACACGCCCTGCATGTATCTATCTTTTTTTCTTAATAGTAGACGAGATTCCATGCCAGAATGTCAATAATTCTAAAAGTTAAAGAGTAGATATCTGAAGCATAAATGGTTGATAGCATATATAAACACACAAACTATAATAAATCTTTTGTGAATATGCTGGACATGCAAAAGGGAATGGCATAAATGGGCCCCTATCACTGTTATGTCATCAACAAGCTATTGATAGAAGTTTTTACAATTTAGAATACAATGTAAAGAAAGAAAGCGTGAGGTGTTGTACAACCAAGGCGCTACTGGAACCATCAGCATGGCCAAACATGTCTCTTGCTGAAGGTAGCACAGCATCTGTAGACCCTGAGTCCTCTGATGCCAGTTCTAACATGTACAAACTAACAAGTCAGATCAAAAGTTAGCGAATCAATTTAGAGGAAGAGGTATGTTTACAGCACTCGGAAAAAATGACAAATAATCAACAACAACAAAAAACAAAAACAAAGAACAATATATAGACTGAAGCAGGATCGAATTAGTTAGCTGAGTGGCAGTGTTCCCTAGCGTTTGGCTTTTCGTGGCGAGGCGCTGTGCCACTGAGTGCGGGTTCGCTGCTTCGGTCCATATATTGTTCTTTGTTTTTTTTTTCTCTTGTTGTTAACTTGTCATTTTTCAGAGTGCTGTAAACATTCCTCTGAACTGATTCGCTGATTATCGCCTCGGAAGTTTCCCTTTATAATAATATTCTATTATTCATTTATTATTATTTGTCTCAGATCAAAAGTTAATAGCATACCTGTTGGATCAGTAGTGTGTGTTGCCAAGCCTAATGACATTTTTGTTTCCTGTGTGTGGTATTAGAAGAAATGTAACATATATTAATCAGTAGTAGCATTATTTTAACAATTATATTCTTTTAAACTGCACTACTTTGGAATGGCAATCAATGAAAGTAAGCTAGATGTGTATACATTCATTGAGCAACTAGAATCATATCATCAGCATGCACACACTTTAGTATCTGCTAAAAGAAATTGAGCACCTCTTCTTCTTCTTTTTCTTTTCTCTTTTCACTGGTACATAAAAGGTGTCGTGGTTTATATCATTTGTCGTTCTTCAGCTGCTCGAACTGTCTGAATTAGTGATTTTCCTTTGTTGTAACAAGTCTCTGTCACTGCATCTATCCATCTTCTTCTGGGTCTTCCTCTTGGTCTTTTTCCATGCATTCTCGAGAAGAACGCCCTTGATGGTGATTGATAAGGATTCATTCTGACCAGGTGGCCCAACCATTTAAGTTGTTGTTGTTCTATATATTCTGGGTAGGGTTTTGTTCCTACTATTTTTCTTATGGTTTCATTTCGTATTCTATCTCTTCTTGTGTTGTTTGTTACTTTTCTCAAGCATCGCATCTCACATGTATTGATTTTCTTAAATGTGATTTAGAAAGGGTCCATGTTTGACTTCCATAGCACAAAGTTGGTATGAAAATGCTATTTATCATTTGTTGTTTAGCTGGCATAGAAATGTTTGGATGTCTTAGCAATGGTGAAAGTTGGTATGTGACAGCATTTGCTTTTTGTATTCTCATGTCAATTTCTCTGTCTAGTTTTCCATCTTCTGTGAACATTGTGCCTAAATACTTGAATTCATGTACTTGTTTTATTTCTGTATCTTTGATCGTAATGTTTAATGGGTGTCTTAATTTGCTTATTCTTATAGCCTCTGTTTTTGCTGTGTTAATTGTCATACTGTAGTTTGTGCAGCTTTTATCTAAAGATGTTATATGCTGTTGTAGCAGGTTTTCATCCTCATATATTAGGCATTGGTCATATGCGAAGAGTAGCTCGTTGATGTTAGATTTTTCTACCTCTATGTTATTATTTGATTTTTCCTTATTGTTGGTTGTTTCCTGATTTATTTTGTCCATATATATGATGAAGAGGAGAGGACGCATCCTTGTCTTACACCTGTTGTAACCTGAAACCATTCTGACAGACCTTCCGATGTTCTAACGGCACTTTGACTGTTTTTATTAAATGCCATTATATTATCTAGCAGTTGTCCTGCTACCCCGTAGGTTTCTCAAGTTTGCCAAAGTTTGTTCCTATCCACACGATCAAACGCTTTTTCCTGATCTATAAACACTATATTTAGGTTTCTATCATATTCTATTGTTTTTTCACATAGTTGTCTCAATGTAAATATAGCATCAGTACAACTTTTGCCTTTTCTGAATCCGAATTGATTATTACTTAATTGAGGTTCTATTATGTATCTTACTCTCCTCTCTAATATTTTAGCATACATTTTACCAACTTGACTCAATAGGGATATTCCTCTGTACATTTCACACTCCCTTTTGCTTCCTTTATTCTTCCAAAATGGGACAATGATAGCTTTTTGCCAATCGTCTGGGACTTTTCTTTCTTCCCAAGCCATATTGAATATTATATTAAGCCAATCTATAGCTGTTTCCTTACAGGCTACAGTCCGTTCATAAATTCATAATCACACCTGCATTAGTTTTGCGTGATAACCGCTTGTTATTTTGGTTTCAAAATTTGCATGCAATCTTAGAATATTGATGACGCAAAGATTTTGGTATTTTGTATTCCATAAACACAACAGATTTTGCACATCAGCGAATTCCTTTGATCTTTTATGACGATATCACACAAGTTGATTCAAATTTTAGAGTTTACAATAATCGTGTTAAATTTTCCAGTTTACTGCAATTCTTGTCAGAGGCGTATCTACATAGTGCTTAATTGTGGGTGTTGTTCGTTATGTGTATTTGCAAACATGAATTCAATTGGTTACAATTAGTCTTGTCCTTCGGTCACCATTAGACCCCAGGACGTCCTAACTGCAGCTGGAATTGAATTCATCTTAATTTTAATCATTCCGAATCTGACGATTCCAAGAGGTTGATAATCATTACTGGCTGGACAAATAGTAATCCATCTCGTTTCCAGTACTCATCTTCCACCCGCAGCACATGTTCAACACACTTCTTCCAGAACGGAATGTCTATTTTTGAGAGAGACTCGCGTGCCAGAACTTCAACATCACACATTTTAAACGTCCTGTTCTGTTCTGCAACTTGTCCTTTGACGTGAGCCCAGACAAGTTCGATTGGATTAAGGTGCGCATGATATGCAGGGATTCGAAGAGAGGTGTGGCCGTATTTCTCAATGATTTTGTCAACATGGTACACCTTTTTCTTATTCGTATTCTTCACAAGTTGTAACAATTCGGGTTTTAAATATGTGTCGTCAAATTTGACATTTTCAATCGCAAGCCATGTCCTAATTTGCTCTTTTGTATTTGATGCAGTAGGCACTTTGTCTTCCTCTGATACGACATTGTGGTATGATGCATTATCCATGACTATGCATGAAGGTCTCTCCAGGATTGGTAAAAGATCGTTCTCCAACCAGTGCCTGAAAATGTTTCCATTCATTTCAGTATGGTAGTCCCTACCGTCGGTACTTTTTGATTGGAAAATAAGTCCCGCATCATGGGCAAGGCCGTTTTCAGTGCTTCCAGCATGCGTTAATATAATGCGCTGGCCTTTGCTGCTCGGAATTGTTCTTTTGAGCTTGCCATTTACTGACTGCCATTCTTTAGCATAGGTGTGGTGTGCGTTGACCCATGATTCGTCCAAATATACAATATCATACCGTTCACTCCGCCGCTCACAGATCTGTCTCAGGTATTTGCTTCGAGCAATGACCAAGTGTTGTTTTTCACAAATAATATTTCTGCCACCAACAGTTTTTCTGAAAGTGAAGCCGGCTCCTTTTCCTTCCTTGATTGACATGAGTGCACTCTGAGTCTTGTTTAATCCAACGAGAAAATGACGATTTATTAAGACCAAGCGCGAGTTGCGTTCGTCTCTCTGGGTCATGAATATCACAATATAAATGCCACATCTTGGATTCCCTAAGGAAGCGCTGATATAGTAAAACAGTAACCTTTTGCATAGTTATAAATTTGCATTTCAAACTCATTGTAATTTAGATATAAATGTTGGTATTTAAAGTCAACAAATTGTCTACTGAGTCTTCACAAAATTAATAAAGATACGCCTTCCCTTTGGTAATTAATGCCAAGGCCGTGGTGCGTCATGTCGTTCAATTCAGTTTTGTGCAAGGGATTTTCCTGAAGTTAGTATTTCTGCAATAGCCAAACTATTTTACGTGAACGACCGCACCAAATTAATGTATATATCCTAAAATGGTGTCAAATTCTAACAGGGTGAATTTAATATAGCCTAAAGAAGAAAACTTGTAAACTATAGCTCGTTTCAAATCACTTGCCCAACTTCAAAACGCTATTGCTCAGTAACCGTTTGTTAAAAACTGTTGAAATTTTCCAAATGTTATTAGAATGCAAAAGACCCTTTAAATGTATATTTAACAAATATCTTGCAGCTGCAGTTTTCTTAAAGCGGCGAATTTCTTTGATGTTTGTCAAAATTGTAAATTGTGAACCCCTAAATAATAGAAATTACCGTAGTTGCTGGTCTATGATTAATTTTCACTAGGTAAAGGCGTGGCCGTTATGGGGAAATACCAGGAGAATTATTGTCTTCTCAGTTCGAGGACGGACGATAATATCAAGGTATACCTGTATGTCCAATTTTCATAGTTGTGTGGTCCTGATAAGGACCGTTTGTTGAACTAATTTAAGGTAATATAGGGGCCAACATTGTGGGGGCTATATACTTTCATTCTGAATCAGACGAGTCTAAAAGATTAATAACTGTTTGGGGTTGAACATTCCACAAACCATCATTTTTTCCAATATTCCTCTTCCTGTTTTAAGACGTGGTCTTCACATTTAGCCCAATAATCTTTGTCTATATTTAATAAAGCGAGATTAGCAAGAGTCTTTACATCGCATATTTTGAATGTTGTATTTTCATCTGCCACTTGTCCTTTTTATTTTGCCCAGATTAGTTCTATTGGATTTAAATGAGCATGGTAAGGTGGCAGCCTCAAACTTATATGACCGTGCTCTTGGATAATCTTATCTATTTGAAAAATATTTGTTCTTTGTTTTTGCTTTACTAGAGATAGTAATTCAGGTTTTAAGTACATGTTATTAAATTGTATGTGCTCCTTTGTGAGCCATATCTTAATAACATCTTTTGTACTGGATGACATCGAGACTTTATCTTCAAGTGCAACAATGTTGTGGTACGCTGCATTGTCCATTATTAGGCAAGATGGTCGATCTAGTGATGGGAGAACAGAATTTTCAATCCAATGTCTAAATATGTGACCATTCATCTCAGAGTGATAATCCCGATTGTCTATGGATTTTGAAAGAAAAATGAGCTCTGCATTCTGTATTAGTCCATGTTGTCGACTACCTGCATGAGCAATTATCAAGCGCTGTCCTTTGCTGCTAGGTATTAATCTCTTAATCTTTCCATCTGATGACTGCCATTCCCTTTGGTTAGTGTGGTGAGCATTGATCCATGTTTCATCCAAGTACACAATATCATAACCTTGCTTGCGCACCTCTTTTACTTCACGTAAGTACTTGCTTCTCATGACTACTATATGTGGCTTCTCACAGATGATGTTCCGTCCATTGGAATACTTTCTGAATTCTGAAGCCTGCAGCTCTCACATTTCTCCATAATGTAGACTTTGATATTTCAATACTGTTGTTCTTTTTCAGCGATACTTTTAATTTTCTTATTGTAACAGTTTCATTCATACCCAACATTTTGCGAATTTCACTTCTAATAAGTTCACTGTCGAAATTATCCAACATTTTTGCTCTTCCTTGTGATTTTGTATATTTTGAGCACTGACGGTCACATGCTTGAATCCAGCGATTAAATGACCGTTTAGATAAATCCAAAATGTGTCTTGTCCTATTCTCAGGGTTTTCGAAAGAATGAAATAATCTTCCTCGTTTAGCCTCTTTGCAAAAATAGTCATACATTTTTATTGCGATGTTTTGTAAACTACAGAATTTCATTTTAAGACTCATGATAAATGTTATCGTTCCACTTCTACACCTATGAATGAACGGAAATGGAACACACAATTTCTCAAGTATCTAATTGTGTCAAAAAAACCACGGCGAAAGCGTGCAAACACGTGCAAAAAAATTTTACCGTGTATGGATTTTTATTCGCTATTTTAACTTAAAATACTGTAAACATTAAGTTTTGACTACATCAATGGGTCGTTATAAATTTATATAAATCAAATAAGCAACAATAATAACCAAATGTGTTTTTTTAATGAAATTAATTCCCTGTTGGGCTCTAATTAATCATTATAACTTTACATGCAAATTTTGAACAACTTACAACAAGCGGTTAAAAAGCTATCGATTTTAAAAGTTGGGCACGAGTTATGAAACAAGCTATAGATCAAATTTCTCAGAGCAAAAAATATTTCTATAACGTCATCAATATTCTAAGATTGAATGCAAAATTTAAAAGCAAGATAACAAACGGTTATCACGCAAAGCTAATTCAGGTGTGACTATGAATTTCTGAACGGACTATAGTAGCATTTCTGTTGTTATTCCATCTATTCCAGCTGCTTTGTTATTTTTATTCTGTTTCAATGCCCATTCTACTTCTGCTTTAAGTATATTCGGTTCCTGTTCATCATACTGCCTATGTTTAAACTCTGTATTTCTGTTTGTATTTCCCTGATTTAATAGTTCCTTAAAGTATTTTCTCCATCTGATTATTATGTTTTTCCTGCTGCTGATTGGTCTACCGTTCATGTCGTTTATTATAGTGGTTGGGTTTTAATCATTTTTTCTTACTCTCATTGCTTTTACGCTTTTGAAAAATTTTCTTGGTTCTTCTCTACATTTTTTTGCTAATTCTTCACCAAATGCTTTCCAAGAGTCTGCTTTTGTTTGTTCTAGGATCTTTTTGCTATCATTTCTGGCTTGTCTATAGTGATTGTAGTCTTCTGTTGTTTTTGTCTTCTGCCACGTTTTATACTTGTCTTTCTTGTGTTTCACTGCTGATTTTACTACTTCATTTCACCATCTTGTAAGTTTCTATCTGCTCTTTCCTATATTTTTCAGACCGCATTTCTCTTGTGTTGACTCTATTAGACCTTCTTTAAACTGTTTCCATGCTTCCTCTATGTTTGTAGGTTGTATTCGGGTTAGGTATTTGTAGGTTACGGATTCTTCTATTTCTTTTTGTACGTTTACATTCTTTATTGCTTTTAGATCTATTCTTTGTGCTTGAGGTCTTGCAATCTGTTGTTTCCTAACCCATTTTTTTCTGCCATAACAAAACAGGCTTATGGTCAGTATCTAATATTGCATTTGGCATAGATCTTGAGTCTGTTATGTTCCTCCTTTGATGTCTTCTAATTCTTCCCTTCGGTATCGGACAGAACAGCATCACAACCCTGTACCGCTTGGATAGCCCATTCAAGTGGTACTTTACACTGAGTTCGACGGCACACATAATTCACTACAAGAGACTGGAAGGAAAAAAAGATCGATTTGGGCTCACCAAAAATCTCAATCTCAATCCAACACGTGAAGAAGGAAAAACAGAAGGGGGTGATCCACTGGTTACATGTTTACTGGAAAAAAAGTTCTTTTCCATTCACGGGGTGTGCACTAGCGCAATCCCAATGACAACACCCAGGGAAAAGCCTTAGATTCAGCCCTTGCAGACACAGACCTGACCGTGGTAAAAATATGAGCTGAAGACACGACTCGCCAACAGGACAACAGATTCAGACTCAAACATTGCCCTTGTCTTGGTTTCGACTCATGCTGAGCCGGACATTCACTGGGATCGATTAAACTGCAGTTGCATTGATCATCTAACCTGTGATGTTGACATCCTTTAGTCAACGCAGAGGAAACCCAGAAGAATAATGCATCATTTCAGATATAATCGGTCGGAATCATCTGTGTTGGGACAATACGTCAACGGGATGGGGACCTAGGAAAAGACGAGTCCTAGCATCTAGGACTCCGTCGTAGACTTGGCATGGCTCGAGAAGACTCACACGTTGAAGCTTTAGCAATCTCGCCGAAATTAGAACCTTTGGGATCCTCGTCGAGTGACGGACCTTGAGAGGGACATGAAAAAGGTCACCAGTAACTTCCAAAAACTGGCAGTAAAGGCTAACAGAAAGCGATGAATTCGATTCATGAAGAAGGTGGCAGCAAAAAGAGGACTCAAAGTTTTGGCCTCTCTATGCTCGCATGAAGATGACGACATCCCCATCAAGGACAATGAGGGCAGAATGCTACTCACAGATGAGCAAAAAGACAGGGCCTTGCTGGAGAGGTACATTACACAAACGGATCATGGTAACATGGATTCGCGCCAAATGGTTAGAAACTCACTATCAGCGTCATTGGGACAAGTACTCCCCGAGGACTCAATCAGTTTTGAGGATGTGGTTCGCACAATCAAGAATGCCACAGACAGCGCCACAGGGCTGGATGATAGATACAGTCTGTTACATGAGGTCGAATGAATTAAATTAAAGAGAATTACTTACCTCACAGAAGAATGGTTACATAGCTATCTGGTTCTGTTCCCTGAACCGGGCAAAGATAAGTCCATACGGATCGGAAATCGCATATTACTATCCAGTGTATATTTATGGAAAGGTCTTCGAAAAGGTCACTCCAAGCTAGCGGCGCATCTTGAGATCAAAGGATTGTTGCCAAATACACTAGGTGTCTAAAGAATGGGCAGGGATACTGCTGCTGCTAATGTCTTTATCTTTCACATGACGAATTACGAATATTGTCAAAATAAAGAGTCGGCATGGGCTGACCTCGATCTTGAGGATGTATACAATCGAGTGGACATATATAGGGCATATTCGTACGCCTATTTAGTGAGACAGGCTTTGACCCACGGCTCATGCGCTGGGTGGCACTGGTTCTTATGCGAAGAAAAGTGGAGCGACGTTTCGGTACCTGGACAACAGAGCTATATATCGTCGGGGTTGCTTCAATGATCGTCGTTGTCATTTGCTTTGTTCAACATATACGCTGCGATGGTAGCGCAACTAAATAGTGTCAGACAGTGTCGCACCCTCGCTTTTGCAGATCACGTATGTATACGGTTGTGACGGTGCAGAAATGCCTATGCAATGACAAGAAAGCGTGGATCAGATAAGCTCTTAGCGCAATAACTACAAAGCGCTCATTAACCCAAACTTTTTTTTCGAATTTATTTCAGTGTTTTCTCGACACTTTTTTTATATCAATCAATTTTCTCACCTTATATATTAATCTATGCAATCAAATATACAACATAATGATAAATAATACATTTAGAAATAGACTGGTATGTGTGAAAACTAGACCATGGGCAGATTGCAATAGTGATCATGTACCAGTTGTGGAAAAGCTTAGAGTAAAATTAAAACAGCAAAAAGAGCCTCAGTTATTATCAAATTAAATTTAGATATACTCAAATCATATTTTAAAAAAAATAAAAAATGGAAGAAAGGAGACAAGCGAAGAACACTGCCCAATACAATAAAATAGATAATGAAATACGCAAAAAGGCAAAAGAAGACTGGCTCAGCCAAAAATGTATAGGAATAGAAACTATGGAAAGCAAACAAGACTTAAGAGGAATGCACACAGAAGTAAAGAGAATGACTAATAAAAATAAAAAAAAGCCACAGAACGTGGATGCATTGCAGACAAAAAAGGAAAAATGCTAACAGATAATAAAGTATTATAGATAGGTGGCAGGAATATATAACAGAACTATTTTTTGATCAAAGGGACAAGAAACCAGTTATAAAACGTACATTAGGCTATAACATCTTAAAATCTGAGGTGGAAAAAGCTATAAAAACAATGAAAAAGGGAAAAGCAGCAGGACCTGAAGGCATACAGATAGAGATGATACAGGCACTAGAAGATTTTCGCATTGAAGTGATTACAGACATATGCAACGACATATACCACACAGGATACATACCAATTGAACTAAAAACATCAACTTTCATTGCATTGCCTAAAAAGAATGGTGCAGTTGAATGCAGTGACTTTAGAACAATAAATTTAATGTGCCATTAAATATCTTGCTAAAAGTTATACAAGGAAGGATTCAGAATAAAATCAATACTGAATTAGATGAGCAGCAATTTGGATTTATGAAAGATAGCGAGACAAAATAAATCATATTCTGCATGAGAACATTAATCGAAAAGTACACAGAAGTAAACAAACCAAAATATGCCTGCTTCATAGACTACACCAAAGCTTTTGATAGAGTACACCACAAACAACTTATAGAATGCCTAAAAGAGATACATCTAGATGACATGGACATACGACTTATATAAAATCTATACTGGGAGCAAACAGCAATAATATAATATAACAAAGAGAACCCTACACTCATTGATATAAAAAGAGGAGTAAGACAGTGATGCATCCTATCACCAAGCTTGTTCAATCTATACACTGAGCAAATCTTTAAAAACATCATAGAGATGCCAGGCCTACAAATTAATGGGAAGATAATCAATAACCTAAGATATGTTGATGATACTGTACTACTAGCAGAAAATCCTAAAGATCTACAACAATTACTTAATGAAATAAACATGATAAGCAAAAAATATGGACTAGATATGATTATCAAAAAGACTAAAACTATTATCATAAACAAAGGAAATACTCAAAACCCACAAATGGATATCAAAATTGAAGGAATAGACCTGGGGACAGATCAGAACTACAACTACCTTGGACATACTATAACCAGTGATGGAAAATGTACAACTGAAATCTTCTCAATATCTTCTCAATATTCCTATATGGTGCAGAAACATGGGCATTAGACAAGAAAACAGAACAGAGAGTTGAAGCCTTTGAAATGTGGATACATAGAAGAATAGGTAAAATTGGATGGAAGGAAAAGAAAACAAGCGATGAAATCTTAAAACAACGAAAAATGAAAAGAGATCTACTAAACACAATTCAAACAAGACAAATGCGATTTTGGGGCCATGTTAAAAGACACAACAGCCTACTAAAAGTAATCCTGGAGGGGAAAATATAAGGTAAAAGAGGCAGACCAAGACTAACATGGACGAGTAACATCAAAAGATGGATAAATCAGCCTATGACAACCTGCACCATCAAAGCAAAAGACAGAGCAGAATGGCGCTCCATGGTAGCCAACCTTCATTGCGGAGACGGCACTGGATGATGATGATACTCAAATCAGACAAGAGGGTGCAAGACAAATATAACATCACAATTCAGAACAGATACAATGCAATAGAGAAGATACAAAGCATTGATGAACGGTGGGAAATGTTAAAAGAATCAATGTAGTAAACACCAAAAGAGTTTCATACCATCAACGAGATAAATATCAAGAAAGAAATGAATTACATGTGACATTTTATAGCTAACAGATAATAGAAGAATAAATAAGGATATCAAAGATGAGTATAAAAGATTAAATACAGTAATTGTAATAAAATTTAATGAAGCAAAAAAAAGCATGGCAAAAACAAAGAGGCAAAGAGATTGAAAGACAACAACAAAAAAGATGCCAAAGCTATCTACAAACAAATGTTTGTTGATAGCTTTTGCATTTCTTTTTTGTTGTCTTTGAAGAATTAACAGGAAGACAAACGTAATCAAAAACTGAATGTTTAAGATCAAAGGAAGTAGAACTGTTGATTGAGCAAGAAAGCATACGGGAACAATGGGCAGAATACATTAAAGATCTTTACGATGATGAACGAAAATAAGTAAATATTCAAGATAATGAATTTCAGAAATATCCAAAGAATGTGGAAGACTTATTGCGCAATATGAAAGCAGGAAAAGCCCTTGGGCAGGATAATAAACTGAAGCTAATTAATATCGCACTACTCTACAGATGGTTCTCATAGTAGTCTACCTTCGATGCGGAGACGGCACTGAATGATGATGTTGAAATGCCACGATTATCTTAAAACGACCACTACCGAAAAATTGGTATGCTGGAAAATGAATTTGCGGGCCATTGTCAGAAAGTTGAATTGTCACCCCAGCACTGTTGTACGCCTGAATGAACGTTGCCGAACTACTGGCAGTGCCCGTGATAGACTTCGGAGTGGCCAACGAGTTACTACCCCTGTGCATCATTTTGTGCAGTCACCTAAGGAATCGTTCTTTCTCGGCAAGTCAAACTGCAAGAATAGGGGATGAACGCGGGCAAGTCTCTGGAATGACAATCATACGCCGACTCACAGGGATCGTCAGCATCGCCTGCAATAGGTAGAGCAACAGTAGTATAGGATGCACGCTACGGTCAAGGATAATTAGTTGAGTAATGAATAGGGTGGACCCTACAACGTCCAGTACCCTGTTAGTACAAGAGTTATATAGAGGCTTCGCCAACCCAGACTGGCGCAATTATATATGTATAGGACTATGTCTAGAAATAGTATGATGGGTTGGTTGAGCTCTCGAAGAGGGTAGTTGGGCAATAATTGAGTAGATTGGTTAATTAGTAATGTAATGGACATCGGTGTTTCCCGCCATTTTTTTACTACCAATAGGCGCAAGTGTATGCTGTCCAGTTTTATAACCATGCCCACTCCGGAAGCGAAACAGCCTTATTAGGGACTAGCGTTACTTCATAGATATTGTGCATATATACTTATAATAATAATTATTAAATATTTATTATATCCTTGCGGACGTAAAAGGACCATATTTACGATAAATATGACCAAATTCAGTGATATATTGGTTACTCTCGCTGACGCGATGAACGTGCAGTTCAGTATTCTCCAAGCCTGCTACATAATGAGCTGATGGATAAAACAGTCAAAATATGCAGAACTGTTTGCTGGGTGTGATCTAAAAAAAAATCGAGTACGCGATTTAATATATTCATTCGGCTAACATCCCTCACACACGGATAGCGTTGGTTAGTCGCCGTAAGTCATCCAGAGTGGAGATACTGCTAGATACGTTTTCAGATCTGTAAATCTAGCAGCAGAGCTTCACGTGTGTTATACTACCAGAGCTATAAATCTAAGAACAAATACTGAAACACTAAAACACTGTCGGAGAAGCAAGATGCTGCCGGTAGACTTTAAAACACCAACATTATAAGATTACAGGTAAGTTAAAATATTGCTTAAAATACGTTACAATGTGTGTTTATTATCATAGTTTTATTAGTGGAAACATAAAAAAATGAATTACATAACATATAGGAATATGTTCAATAAATCTCTTAATGCTCACACAGCAAAGCTTTTACGAAATAGAGTCCACAGTGTCGTATCCTTTTCGTTAGAGAAGTCTAGAAATTTTCCCCAACCGCCGTTTTTTACGAGTTAATCTCCAAATAATCCACCAATAAAAGTGCTGGCCCAAACAGCGAACTTCTCCAGATCACAAACATTTGTATCAGAATCATATAAACCACAATGGTTGCATACGCGGCGTAAATATCTTCATCACCGACTCCCTAGGTTTTACAAGCGAATAACAGTTATATCTCTCTGATACTGTGTTGACTAGTTTAACCACTGACTTATAAAACGTGGAAAGATTATTCGTCTTATCATAAGTGTGGATAATGTCAACACCTAAGAGCATAAATTTGTTCGTAAGTTTAGCCATACACATTCTACAAGCAGAACTGGCCACTCTTCAATTCCATGTAAGAAAAATTCAGAGGCGTACACGGTATGTGAAATTAATCAATAAAGTGAGACATGTCTGAACTTGTTCGGTTATACTCGACGAGTGAGCCCCACAAACAAACTGAGTGATGTGTTACGTTTTCGTGACTCTTATATCCCCCAGTCTCGCTGCGTTAGTACAAACACATACTGGAGATAAACCAAGCTATGTAAAACACTGAACAAAAGAAATGATAAAACCTTATAAGTAACCGTTAATATAGTTATTTATAGATACTCATAATTGATCGTTCTTAACAAAAACGCATAACTAAGTGGTCTATCATACCAAGACATAACAGACTGGTGCCCAGAGTGGGATGTTATAATATTGTAAAACTGGTTAGTGTGATTATGATAGTGATATGAACATGACTGGGATAGAGACTCAAAGATGTCTATAGAAGCTTTAGTAAACCCTAGATAACTGTTCACTGACAATATGAAAATATCAATGCCTCATACCTAACCTCTACGTCTTGTTAAAGACTTAAAAGTAACTGTTAGTGGATAGAAAACCCCTAGTTGCCGGTTTTAATTAATGAGAAGCACGTAGATGTTCGTTATGTGTTTTAAGTGGAATTATTAAAGTACTGATAAGGGAGAGTGCGGGAGAGAGAGAAAGAGCGAGAGAGAAAGAAAGAAGTAATGAAAGAAAGATAGAAAGAAAGAGAGAGAAAGAAAGAAAGAAAGAAAGTAAGCAAGAATTGAAGTGGACTGATATAGCAATGGTAGACGCTGAGAGGGATTTGTAACAAACACAGGAAAGCAGAGGAATGAGTGATAACTGACATAAGAAACAGATAATAAAATCAATCAGAGGATCACAGGCCCCAAATCAGGATGCCTTTCATAATATGAATAGATGTGAACAAATTATCATTATACGCCTCAGAACAGGACACAATTGACTACATAGTCACATGTATACACAATTCAAGATCGGCACCTTAACTACATGTACATGTGGTCAGGCACCCCAGACTGCTGAATACATACTTCAAGACTGCACTGAATTTAGTAGACTGAGGAAAATCGATTGGCCCATAGATACAACACTATATATGTGTGTATATATATATATATATATATATATATATATATATATATATATATATATATATATATATGGCCCTTTTCGTCTTGTCAGACGGTCTAGTGGAGGCTATTGCGTATTTTTTGAGGTATTGTTTTTGCTGAACAGCTTCTCTCGTGGCTAATTCTACCAATGTTTGACAAACACACGCGGTCACATAATGAACAAGTAAGGCTCGCTGGTCCACAGGGTTTACCATCCTTTTTCATGAGTCTCTTCTCTTCTAAGTCCTGTCTTAGCACAGTCTCAAATGTTGTTATACCGTTCCTTATACATGCTCTCCATGATGTGCGATCACTTGCCAGATGTTGCCAGTCGTTTTCACAGATGGAGAAGTCTTTCAGAGATGATTTGCAGATATCTCTATATCGTAGTTTAGGTCTGCCGATTTGTCTTTTTCCGTGTTTTAGCTCACCATATAGTATTTGCCTAGGAATGCGTTTTTCTTCCATCCGTTGGACATGCCCTAGCCATCTTAGCCTTCGACTTCTGAGCATCGACATGATTGTTAGGGTCTTAGCACGTTGCAGGACAGTTAAGTTGGTTATTTTGTCTTGCCATTTGATGTGCATTATTTTGCGGAGACATCGCATGTGGAAGACATTTAGTCTTTTTTCCTGGTTTGAGTATGTTGTCCAGGTTTCGGATCCATATAGTAGTGTGCTAAGCACACATGTTTGATATATTAGGAGTTTAGTCTTTCGAGTTAGTTTCGTGCTGTTCCATGCCCTTTTTGTGAGTTTGCCGAAGGTCGTAGCTGCCTTACCAATTCGACAGTTTATTTCTTCATCAAGAGAGATGGTTTGCGTAACTGTGGATCCAAGATATGTAAATTTCTGTACTGATTCTAGTGGGCATGCTTTTAGAGTAATAGATAGAGGTTTGAAGTCACCTTGATTTAGTATTACTGTCTTCTGAACATTAATTGACAGTGAAAAAGGTCGCATGCTTTATCCAGGTTGTTGATCAGCGACTGTAGGGTGGCCTCACTATGAGCGACTAGGGCTGCATCGTCAGCAAATAAAAATTCTTTAAGTAGGGCAACATTTGTTTTGGTTTTTGCTCTTAGTCGTGCTAGGTTGAACAGTGAGCCATCTGGTCTAGTGCGAATGTAAATATCTCCTGAGCTGTTTTCGAAGGCGTAATTTAGGAGGGCAGCAAAAAATATACCAAAAAGGGTGGGGGCGAGGACACATCCCTGTTTCACTCCTTTGTTGACTTTGAAATTCTCTGATGGACTCCCATCAAAATGGACTTTGCCATTCATGTCTTCATGGAAGGAAATTATCAGCCTAAGTAATTTAGGAGGGCAGCCTATGCCTTCTAACACCTTGTAGAGACCATCTCTGTTTACTGTGTCGAATGCCTTTGTGAGATCCACAAAGGCAATATAGAGCGGCATATTTTGTTCCCGACATTTTTCCTGCAGTTGTCTAAGAGTGAAGATCATATCTATGGTTGATCTCCCGGGTCTGAAACCGCATTGGGACTCGGGAAGCACCCGTTCTGCAAGTCTATGCAGGCGATTAAGTACGACTCTAGCAAAAGCTTTGCCTGTTGTGCTAAGGAGAGAAATGCCTCTGTAATTATTGCAGTCGCCCCTGTCTCCTTTATTCTTGTACAGCGTTATAATCTTGGCATTTCTCATATCATGAGGTATTTCTCCGTTTCTCCAGCATTTAATTAGCAGTTTGTATAGGTGTGGAAGTAGTACGCTTAGGTTGTCCTTTAGTACATCTGTGGGAATGTTGTCATTTCCTGCAGCTTTTCCTCTTGAGAGGGCATGTATAGCGTCAGTAAGTTCGTTCATAGTAGGCTCAACATCCAGTTCAAACATTGTAGGATATTTGGGTATTGATTGCGCTAGAGCTGTGTTTGCTGGTCTGTCGTCACTGTATAGATTAGAGTAGTGTTCAACCCATCTTTGCATTTGTTGTCCCTTGTCAGTAATAGGTTCTCCAAACTTGGATTTTAGGGGGGCTAATTTTGTTATTTTTGGTCCAAGGGCCTTTTTTATATTGTCATGCATGGTTTTTGAGTCGCCCCTGTCTGAGGCTTTCTGTATTTCAGAGCATAGATTGTTCCAGTATTCGTTTGCACATCTTCTTGCTTCGCGTTGTAGGGTGGCTTGCGCACGTTTGAGCTGATCCTTGGTGATTTGATTGGGATTATTATTGAAGTTCAGTAGAGCCTTTTTCTTATTAACTATTAGTGGGTCTAGTCTTGCTGCATTTTCTTCGACCCAGTCGTTCTTTGAGAACCGTTTTTGGCCGTAGGTAGATAGAGCACTACAGACAAAAGTATATGGGCCACTTCAAGAATTAAGAAAGATAGTAAAGTTTATACAGGAAACGACATTGCAGATATAGACAATACATCAGGTGAACGAAAGATAGGTAGATAATCTTGCATGGTATCGCTATGCGACCCATTGCTTCTAAGTTTGGGACAGCGCAGTTCCTCTATAAGCATTCAGAAATCGATACTCTCACAGGAGAGGAGCGTTGATCTATGCTCACGCACATGGGGTTGGGAGAATATTGAACTGCACGTTCATCGCGTCAGTGAGGGTAACCAAATATATCACTGAATTTGGCGGCATTTATCGTAAATATGGTCCTTTTACGTCCGCAAGGATATAATAAATAATTAATAATAATTTTTCTAAGTATCATCATCATCATGTGCCGTACCAGTTGGCGTTGGCGATCATGTCCTTCCACAATCTTCTATCCACAGTGCATCGTATGAGTTCTGTTGTTGACTGTTTTCCATACCATGACACCCAGCTATCCAGTATTTTCTCTCTTTGTTGTCCGCGATCTCTCTTTCCTTTTATTTTGCCAGTTGAAACCAAGTATTCCAACTTTCCTCTTCTCATGATGTGCCCAAAAAATGTTGATTGCTTCTTTCTGATGTTTTTTAAGAGCTCCCTTTTTGTGTTGGCCTCTTTGGGAACTTTCTCATTGGTTTTTTTAGCTGTCCAGGGAATTTTCAACATTCTTCTGAGAAATCCTATCTCTGTGGCTTCTAATCGTCTTTTCATTTGTTTGTCTATTGTCCATGATTCTTTTCCATAGATCAGAATTGGTTCTATATAGCATTGATGAACTCTCTTTCTCCTTTCTATTGACATAGATTTATATACATGAACAATATAAATGAAGTAACGCTAGTCCCTAATAAGGCTGTTTCGCTTCCGGAGTGGGCGTGGTTATAGAACTGGACAATATACACTCGCGCCTAATGGTAGTAAAAAAATTGCGGGAAACACCGATGTCCATTACGTTAATAATTAACCAATCTACTCAATTATTCCCCAACTACCTATCTTCAAGAGCTCAACCAACCCACCATAGTTCTTCTAGACATAGTCCTATACATATATAAATATATCATTGCGCCAGTTTGGGTAGGCGCAATCTGACGCAGCCTCTATAACAGGGTTGTGCTAACAGGGTACTGGACGTTGTAGGGTCCACCCTATTCATTACTCAACTAATTATCCTGGATCGTAGCGTGTATCTTATACAACTAGCAACATGTCAGTGGAATGCTGTCCTATTCACAGACAAGGGCATACTCAAACTTTCCCTTGCTTATGGATGTATGCGGATCTGGCGACTGTGTGGAGTAAACACTTATCTTCACATTTGACACTATTGCTAGATCTGTAAAGTGGTGCGTTATTAATGTGCTTCAGTATATAACTAAAGAGATTGGAGCCATGGGAGATTTTGGAATATAAATAATAACAAAAATATGAAATGTTATCTACAACAGCGGATATATACCAGATGAATAGTCCCATCAAAGAAATCTGGTGCGATTGAATGCGATGAGCACAGTAAGTCTTATGAGTCACATGATTAAGATATTACTAAGAATAAGCATGTGAAGAATGCGAAACAAAATCAGTCCAGAAATTAGCGATGAACAGTGTGGTTTTATTATAGGTAAAGGAACGAGCAATGCCATATACATCATAAGATCTTTAGTAGAAAGAGTCATAGAGGTGAAAACATATCTACCTAAATCTATGTTGCATATATTATACCAAAGCACTTGACAATGTAAAGCTCTAAGAAATAATCACAATTTTAGAATGTATAAATGTTGACAACAAAGATCTAAGAATAATAAAGAACATGCACTGGCAACAAACAGCGGCCTAAATGAACTGGAAATCAATTGGGAATGTTTCAACAGATAAAACACGGTGTTAAGCAAGGTTATGTCCTGTCACCAGATTTTTAAAATATGTATATTAAGATTATTTTAAGATCTAAAGGGGGCATGATTGGAATAACAATTGGAGGTAAAAATAAATAACCTCAGGTATGCTGATAATAGTCTTAATCGTTAAGAGCAAAAATGAGTTACAAGAAATGTTAAACATATAGTGAAAGAAAGCAAAAAAAAAGGACTCAGCCTCAATAGCAAAAGACGGAAGTAATGGTAACAAAGAATAAGACATCGCCGCAATGCTTAATAAAGACAAGTGGAATAATATTTAAATAGGTAAATTAATTTAAATAATTGGGAACAATGTTAACCTTAGATGGATACTGTGCAATCCATTTTTGACAAAGTAAATTTGTAAAAAAAAAGTTCTTAAATGTTATATTGAATCAGTCTTAACAAATTGATTTGAATCATGGGCAATAGGACAACAGATAAGAAAATATGTAGAAGTGTGGTTTTACAGAAAAATGTTGAGAATACCATAGACAGCTAAGAATAGTAATGAAAACGTTCTGAAAGAGGCCAAAGCAAAAAGAGAGCTAATTTCCAATATTAGGAAGAAACAATCATCATTTTTTCGCAATGTAATGAGAAAATGAAAGCTGGAATATATTGTAACTACTTGGAAAATTGAGGGACGACGAGATAGAGGGAGCAAAGAGAAAAGACACCAGAAAGCTTAAGAGAATGGCTTGACAGAAGGTCAACAACAGAAATGACACCGTGTTCCAGATGCATATTCTCTATGTTGCCACAGCTACCGCCAGTAGCCCTGAACTTATTAATGAATTACAAAAGGAAATGATAATTTATTATATTTTTTATAATTATATTGCACATTTTCTAATATTCTATTACACATTTCGTAGGCCAATATGATTTATTTGCTTTGGTTTGCTTTTATTAAAGCAAGGTTTTCCTCTGGCCACTATAACGTTTGTGAATGAAACCGAAACTACTCTACAATAGTAGATTGAAACCGCTATGACCAAAGGTACATTTCTCATCTATCCGCACTAGTAAATTAACGACAATGACATTGAAAAAAGGCACTGAAAAGAATACGGCTGAAGCTACCTATACAGAAGGAAAATTGAAAAAAAAATAGAAAAAAATGGTATGGTAAAAGCTTTCGAAAACTGTCATTCTACATTCTCCCCAAAATTCACAAAATCAACAATCCAGGACGCCCCATCGTGTCAGCGTATGCTTGCCCGACTAAACACATATCCGACTATCTAGACAGTGTCTTCCAGTCCATGGTAGTTACTTTTCCCTCATATGTCAAGGACACAAACCATGCCTTGAGTATCTTCTCTTCCATCTCTCTCTCCCGTGGTCGCTCATACCGACTTTTCGCCCTTGATGGTTGCTCTCTCTCTACACCTCTATTCCTCATTCCGACGGCCTCCTGGCCCTACGGTTCATTCTTGACCAGAGTCAACACCCCTCTGTTAATACTGCCACTCTTCTCCGCCTTACTGAGCTTGTACTCAACCTCAACACCTTTGAGTTCGATGGTAACTTCTATGACCAAGTTAGTGGAGTAGCCATGGGCACCAAGATGGGCCCCAGCTATGCCTGCCTATTTATGGGTTACCTTGAACACCAAATTCTCAATTCATATCAAGGTCCCCTTCCCATCATATACCTCCGGCACATTGATGACTGCTTCGGACTTACCGATCTACCTGAGGATGACCTCTCCAGGTTTATCGACTACATTGGTAGCTATCACAAAGCTATCAAGATCACATCTTGTATATCCACTTCCTCTGTCACCTTCCTAGATCTTGTTTCCTTGAGTACCTCTGGCCTCCACACCTCGGTTTTCTATAAACCCACAGACGCCCATTGTTATCTACTCTATACTTCACAACATCCACCTTCTTGTCGTGATTAAATTCTGTTCTCACTGTTATTGCGTCTCCATCGCATCTGCCAGGATGACCAAGATTTCCTCCAACAGGCTCACCCCATGTTAGGTTTCTTCAGCCGCCGGCTTTATCCAGACTTGATCCTCCAGTCTGCCCTCAAGCGGGTCATCCTTATCTCCCGTACCGAGGCACTCACTCCTTCCAACCGCCCCCTCCCCTCTGAGAGAACCATACTCACCCTCACCTATCATCCTCACAATTTAGCTGCTGTGAGGATACTCAACCGCTACCGTTCCATTCTCCTCTCAGATCCCATTACCCGTCTACTTTTTAGTGATCCTCCGATGATCGCCTTCAAGCGCGACAGGAATTTGGGAGATATTCTGGTTAGGAGCCATCTCTCTCGCTCCGACCATCAACACTTCGGTACGGCCCCTTGTGGTCGGAACTGTATCACCTGTGCCTATGTGCTCCCTACTGACTCGGTCTTATTCCCTAATGGACGGTTCGAGATCAAGCATGGCTTCACATGTGTGTCCCGTAACATAATTTATGCCATCATATACCAATGATGCCACATGACTTACAATGGCGAGTCTGGGAGGAGATTAGCTGAAAGATTTTGTGAACATCTACGAGGTGTTCAACATAATACTGGCACTCCAGTGTCTTGCCATTTCAACTCCCCAGACCACAAGGGCAAAGACGACATCCTTATCATTGGTATTGTCCATTGTCACTCTGGCGACCGCAGCCAATTTGCTTTGGAGAATCGCCTCATAGTCCAGTATGGTTCGCTGACCCCACGAGGCATGAATGTATCACACTTGTACACATAATTTCCTTTCGGTTACTCCTTCCATTTTGCATATCCTTCTCTACTGCCCATGTTTGGGCTCTTTAGTCTATCTACTATGCCATGCTATTTATAGTTCTCCTCCACTAGTCCCCATTGAGACACTTCAGTATTCTCCTATAACCCTTTTTTCTGTGCTACTTATCCCTCATATGTTTTTATTGTTCCCCACTCTCAAACATCTCACTCTTTCCGCCTTTTGAGTACCCATTATTCTACTGTTCTATTCTTTCTCCTTTGTGTTTGTACACTGACCCCGGTGTATTGTCTTCTGGTTATGTGTGCGTTATGCGCACTTTTCTACACATACATGATTGTCCCCATATAAGTGTGCACATGCTTGTATGTGTTCATATGTATGGGTATTGGTATATATATATATATATATATATATATATATATATATATATGCATGTATATGGGTGCATGTATGTATACATGCATTTATGGGCCCTTAGATACGTTTAGGCATTGCCAGTGTCTTTGCAGTCGAGGTAACCTAGACAGCGTTCCCCCACTCGTGTATTTTTAGAACCCTTCACCTGACCAGAGGGTATAATTATAGCTACAACTGTGTGACCATTCCTTTCCCATTCTGACCACGGTCCACGACACAGGGAAATCATTTTTCTTTTCTTCAACCAATTTCGATTATTTTGTTTTGGATGTTTCGTTACTAGTTAGCTATGTAGGATTAGTTTTATTTACTTACATATATGTGTGTGCGTGTTGTTTGTTTGTTCCTGCTGAAGGCCCATTGAGCCGAAACGTTGTTCAAATCTGTGTCGTCTACTAATCACGTAAAGCTTTTACCATACCATTTTTTCTATTTTTTTTTTACAATTTTCCCTCACATTCAGCTTTACTGCAGCATTTTTATGCATTAATTTGTATTTCTTTGCCTATACAGAATACAGTTTCATGGGTTATTTTTAGCTCTAGCCAATTAGAAGCGTTACAAAGTGAAAGTGAAACTATGTCTGATTACTGGAACTTCTTTACCTTTTTATAACTACGTTATGCACCATTTTTTTTAAATTTAGGTACATAGGCATCTCAACTGTCAAGAAACAGCAGTGCTATGAGCTATCGGTGTATAAACAAAAATTGAAAAGTTTTTATTTTTTCCGTATGCGAATGTAGTGTATTATATAAGAAAATAGATTTAAATTAAATTCATTTGGCCATATATAATTTTGTTGACCTTCAAGTTTTAAATTACGTTGATTTATATATATATATATATATATATATATATATATATATATATATATATATATATATATATAGCTTATTCATTTATAACTTCATAATGAACTTTTATTATGTCATGTTCATTACTGTCGACGATATGATGGCAGAGCAAGCATCTACACATAACACAGAGATCTCAATAAACTTTATTGATAATCTCTGTGTGATAGAACATTTAATAAAAGTGCCTTTTAATCGTCGTTCAAATAATGAATAACTCAAGGTCGTAAAAATGAAAAGACCCACCCCTGAGTTAAAATTGTTTTTGGAAGTGAAAGAAAAACACCGTGAGTATATGAGTATGTATGTCATTTTACATCATCTTCATATGATAAATGGAAATGGTTGTGTGGTAGTTCTAAGCTGTCCAAACTATTATGTTGCCCAGGTTTGTTATTTAGCTGTGAAGCTAATGTATGGTCAAATGAAGGTTTTACTAAAATGAACCCTTTCCGCATGACAGTCCAAAGGCACAACAAATCGAAGTCTCATATTTGTAGTAGCATAAGCTTTGCTTATTTTGCATAAATTGATAAATGCATATTTTGATAAAATATCTTTAAAAGAAAACTGCTAGAACAAAAATTCAGATAGGAGAAGGTGTATCTTGGTCTACGCCCTATGGGCCGGCTACGGCTCGAAAGGTCAATAATAGATAGATAGATAGATAGATAGATAGATAGATAGATAGATAGATAGATAGATAGATAGATAGATAGATAGATAGATAGATAGATAGATAGATAGATAGATAGATAGATAGATAGATAGATAGATAGATAGATAGATAGATAGATAGATAGATAGATAGATAGATAGATAGATAGATAGATAGATAGATAGATAGATAGATAGATAGATAGATAGATAGATAGATAGATAGATAGATAGATAGATAGATAGATAGATAGATAGATAGATAGATAGATAGATAGATAGATAGATAGATAGATAGATAGATAGATAGATAGATAGATAGATAGATAGATAGATAGATAGATAGATAGATAGATAGATAGATAGATAGATAGATAGATAGATAGATAGATAGATAGATAGATAGATAGATAGATAGATAGATAGATAGATAGATAGATAGATAGATAGATAGATAGATAGATAGATAGATAGATAGATAGATAGATAGATAGATAGATAGATAGATAGATAGATAGATAGATAGATAGATAGATAGATAGATAGATAGATAGATAGATAGATAGATAGATAGATAGATAGATAGATAGATAGATAGATAGATAGATAGATAGATAGATAGATAGATAGATAGATAGATAGATAGATAGATAGATAGATAGATAGATAGATAGATAGATAGATAGATAGATAGATAGATAGATAGATAGATAGATAGATAGATAGATAGATAGATAGATAGATAGATAGATAGATAGATAGATAGATAGATAGATAGATAGATAGATAGATAGATAGATAGATAGATAGATAGATAGATAGATAGATAGATAGATAGATAGATAGATAGATAGATAGATAGATAGATAGATAGATAGATAGATAGATAGATAGATAGATAGATAGATAGATAGATAGATAGATAGATAGATAGATAGATAGATAGATAGATAGATAGATAGATAGATAGATAGATAGATAGATAGATAGATAGATAGATAGATAGATAGATAAGCTTTGAAACCTTCGGAAATGCAAGAGTTGATCTACAATTAGATAAGCAACAAGCTCGAGATATTGAGAAGCACAATATTCTTGTGAAAGAAAATAGAAAAATTGTACTACATCTTATTAACGCTGCCTGTTTCCCCGGAAAGCAAAAGTTAGCTTTTCGGGGCCATGATGAGAGTATGAGATCTGACAATAGAGGAAATTACATTGAATATTTAAGTTCCTTGAGTGTATTTGACGAATTTTTGGCCAATCATCTTCAGAGTTCTACAGTGTTTCATGGTACGTCCCCTGCGATTCAAAATGATTTAATATTTGCAATAAGTAAAGAAATGATCAGTAACATAAAGTCTGAAATAGAACGAGCATTGTTCGTGGCCATTGTTATTGCCTGTTCCAATCAGAACCAATTATCCACTTTTTTTTAGATACATTGACAATTCTGGCAATGTTCAGGAAAGGTTTATATGATTCTATAATATGAGTGCAGACAAAACTGTCGCAGCTTTCTGTTATCACGTGGACAGTGTTATAACTGAGTACAATGTCGGCAATAAGTTAATAGCGCAGACATATGATGGTGCTTCAGTTATGGCTGGAAGTACCAATGGATTGAAAACTAAAGTCCAAAAAAAGTATCATCAAGCACTGTTTGTCCATTGCTACAACCATGTACTTAATTTAGTATTGCAACAAACTACTTGTTCCATTTCACAATTTCGCTTTTTTTTCAAAACATTGTCGGGTTTAGCTACATTTGTTCTCATCATCTCCTAAGAGATCAGAGAAACTAATACAATTTATGACCAAGAAACTCCCAAAAGTAGCACCAGCGCGATGGAATTTTACATCTTGACTTGTAAAAACAGTAAAAGAGTACAAAGAACAAATTATTGGCTATTTTGAAGATATACGGGATGAGTCCAAAGACAATTTGGATGCTGATACAGTTGTGCAGGTTCAAGGATATTTGTATTTCTTTAGACAGTTTCTGAACATCTTTTTGCTCAAAGTTTATTCTAGACTATTTACACATACAGATGTGATGTACATACAATATTCTTCAAACCAAAATACTTGACATAGTATACTGCTTACAAGAGATAAATAAATTAAAAAATACTGTATTACAGTTCAGACGTAATGGATTTTCCTCATTATGGAATAATATAGAAACGGATTATTCTTCAGACAATGTAGCAGAACCACCATTAAAACGAAGAAAATGAGATGATGATTTGACATATAGGCAGCTATTTTTACAACATATTAGATAGAATGTTTATGGAAATAAATAACAGATTTTCTGATTATGGAAATCTTAATTTCACTCATCTTTTAGACTCAAAAAAAAACTTTTTAATATACAAAGATAATTTCCCTAATGAGACAATGCACAAATTACTTTAATCGTATAACAATTACTTTTATCAAGTGCGGTTAAAAAATGGGCCATATATTCAGCAGAAATCTGTGATTTCTCAAACAAATCAATTCACGAAATTCTTACTACCATATATCAAACCCAATTATGTGAAATAATTCAGGAGGTTTTCAAATTGGTGACATTAATAGTGACAATACCAGTTACATCAGCATCTGTAGAAAGAACTGTTTCTGCTCTCAAGAGAATCAAATCTTATTGTCGCTCAACTCAGACACAAGAACGCTTATCTGGTTTGGCATTAATATCCTTTGAGAAATCATTCCTTCAGCAACATAGAACCAACCCAACAGTACTCTCAATTACAAAGTCATCGAGACATTTTCGTCCAAAACAAGACGGATAGAATTTACATATAAATAAGTAAGCAATTGAAAATGTAGTGATGTCATTAGCAAATATTACTTCATGTTAGCCTACTGAATATAATGTGTTTATTTATTATGTCAGCGGTAGCCCAGACCCCAAAACCAGTATACGCCAATGCTGTGTACTACATATATGAAACTGTCAAGAATTGTGGAGAAACATGATCACCTACGCCAGCTGGCATAGTATTTGATTGATGATGATCTATTCCATCTATTGTCTTTCGAGCTGAAGATTACACAGAGGGCAGAAATTTTAGACTCTCACTATCGAGTCCGACGATCTTTGCATCACACCGTGCACAGGACCCGCATTATTGTATCTCGTCACACGTTTCTGTTCTGCACAAGTTGTTCAATTTTTCTGAGGGCAGGGAGTTGATGCTTTTGCCTATCGTTTACGTGGGTTTTTTTAGTGTTCCTCTGGGTCCCTCTTTTATTTTACCCTCTGGTTCCCATTTGAGTGTGCTTTGAGATTCTCTTGTTGTCTCTTCTCATCACATGGCCAACCTATGACCACCTTCTCCTCTTGGTTATAGTTGACAGTTTTGGATATTTATTTGTTTTCTCTTACTTCTGTACTAATCTTAAATTCGTTTCATGGTATACAAAGTATTTTCCTGAGGCATTTGTTTTTAAATGCATTCAATTTATTTTCTATTTCTTTAGTTGTTTTTCGGATGGCGTATGTATAAATAAGGGTCGATAATATTTTTGATTTGAAAATCCTTAGCTTTGTTTTTGGGCTACTAATTTTGATTTCCAAACATCTCCCTGTCCACTCTCTGTCTTTTGCCTCTCCCTATACTCAGCAATATGGTCCGCACAAGGTGTTAGATCTTTTGATGTACCTGTACTATCATGATTTCTTTTGGTCAGGTCCTAGGAAAACCTGTTCTGTGCACTTCTATGCTGTCCTTTTAATCATGTGCCATATGTTCATATCTACTAATTTTATCTTAAAATTAGTAATTTATTGGTAAGTGTGGCCAATCCCTACAAGTGTCATATTCCTTTCTTTACTATAAAATCTTAATAAAGATTTAAAATGCAAGTAATATTTTTTTTAAATATCATCATCCACAGGTCGCATATACTTTGAAAAATGTTGCATTCACCACAGCCCATCTGAAAGAATCTGCCTCTAGCCAAATCTCCCACTTCTTCCGTTATCATGTTCAATGCTGCCTTGATGTCTTGAAATTACATTCTTCTTGATCTGACCCTGATGCGTCGCCCAGGAATCATGCCTTCCATTATTATTCTATCCACTGTGTTCTCTCTGCTGTGAATTTTGCAATCGCATATATATTTTCAATTATTGAAGACAGGTGATTCGCCCCTTTATACACATAAAAAGGTAAGCGTTACTTTAGTTCTTTAATATTATAGTATGTCACTTTTGTAACTTATTGTGGATAAGTTTCTTCAGTGTTAACATGGTGATCACACACGTCACTTTAGTAACCTATTTTCGATAAGTTGGTTTTAGTAGCCACATGCTACTTTAGTAACCTATTTTCGATAAGTTGGTTTTAGTAGCCACATGCTACTTTAGTAACCTAGTTTTGATATGTTGGTTTTAGTGTTAACACAATATTTTCACTTTAGTAAGTGTTTTTGATAATTTGTGATTCGCATTATTGTTTACATTTATTTTTTTTTCATTTCGTTGTAATGATTATTTTTCGTTATTCTTTAGTTGTAATGATTCAAACTATTTTCTACAGATACATTATCACTTGCAAAGTGTGCTCCAACGAGACAATATTCGTGTTATAAGTTTGCAAGTTGTTATACTGATGCTATAATTTATTTTCACATTTCTGTTCAGGCTAGAGCATATTAGCAATACTAAAAAAAGGAAGAAAAAAGTGGTATGGTGACAGCTTTACGTGGTAAGGGACGAAACAAAAGTCGACGTTTCGGCCAAGTAGGCCTTCATCTGGACGAACAACAAACACAAAAATTATATATAACGATATATTAACAAATCTAACTACATGGCGATAATATGCTAGATACTAAAGAGAGGAAAAATAAAAAATGGTCACTTCCCTGTGTTCCTGAGCTGGGTCAGTCTCCAAATGGACTAAATTGATACGGCAGGACCGACTATAAATCTCTCTGACCAGGAAGTCAGGTGAGAAGACGGAAAGGAAGGGTTCTAAAAATATGGGGAGGTGGGTACAGGATATGTGTAAACTATGCACGTCTAACTCTGTGTATGCACCCCGAACCGATGTGTAAACATAAGTATGTGTATGTAACAATGCATGCGTACAAGCATAAATCAGCACATGTATTGCCACAAAGCCCACAAAAGTAAAACCCAAAGGAGCCCAAATGTGTCAATACATGTGCAGACAAATATGTCCACATGTATAGGTTAAGTAGCGCATGGGGGTATGAAATATGTAGTGGGTGTCCTATGAGTATGAGAGTGATATGTTCATTCCTTGGGGGGACAGCGAACTCAACTGGGCAATAAGGCGATTCTCAAGGGCGAACCTGCTGCGATTGCTGGAGTGACATGAGACAATGCCAGTAACTTGCATGTCGAGTTTACCACTACGTCCAGGAGAGTTGAAATGGGCAGACACCGGACTACCAGTATTTTGCTCAACATCACGAAGATACTCACAAAATCCTACGCTCAAGCGTCGTCCACTTTCACCCACATACGTCATCTGGCAGTGCTTGCATATTATGGTGTAGATCATATTACGCGACACACAAGTGAACCCCTCCTTGATGTCGAATCGCTTATTTAGGGAACAAGACCGAATCTGTGCAAAGCACGTAGTCACAAGTTCTGCAAACTCGACGTCCACAAGGAACAGTACCAAGGTGTTTGTGGTTTGAGCGGAGGAGGCGGCTAGTGACAAGAATGTCTCTCAGACTCCTGTCACGTTTGAAGGCGACCAAAGGAGGATCACTGAAAAGTAGGCGGGTAGTAGGATCTGAGTGGAGAATGGATCGATACCGGTTAAGGATCCTCTCCGCAGCCAAGTTATGGGGGTGGTAGGTGAGGGTAAATATGGCCCTATCAGAGGAACGGCGGGTGAATGGGGTGAGTGCCACCGAACGGGGAATATCGAGAGCTCTCTTAAAGGCAGATTGGAGAACCGAATCAGGATAGAGACGACGCCTAAAGAAATTTAACATCAGGTGGGCCTGTTGGAGAAAATCGTGATCATCCTGGCAGATACGACGAAGTCGTAATAATTGAGAATATGGAATGGAATCTCTGCAGTGAGATGGATGAGACGAGGTGTAGAGAAGATAACAGTGGGCGTCCGTGGGTTTATAGAAGACTGAAGTGTGGAGGCTGGAGGTACCAAGGGAGACGACCAGATCAAGAAAAGTGACGGACGAGGTAGAGATATAAGATGTAATCTTGATGGATTTGTGAAAGTTGCCAATGTAATCGATGAACCTTAAGGTGACCATATTTTTGAAAACCCATTCCGGGACGGAATAATTTTACTTCAATTTTCCACCAATAAAATTACATTTCTTCTTGCTGTCATTTTCAAGTGAATAATACATACATTTTAAAACATCTAATAATATAGACCTACACTACGCTATCAGGATAATCAGGAGATAAAAAAAAACAGTGATACTCACTTAAATTGAAGGTGAAACAGAGATGCTGTACTTTTCAGATGAGTGAATTTTCTGTAAAATGTCCTTCTTTGTATGCAGCTCCTTATAAAATTCGACACATGTTCCCTCATAGTTCACTTTGGTGATCGACATGGCTTTTAAAGTTTCAACACCTAGTTGTGTTTTATCATTTGTCCACAAACTGTTCATCAGAGAAAACACTCGTTCTGTTGCAGCATTTGTTCCAGGTAGACACAAAAAGAACTCTGCCAACTTCAGAATATGTGAAACGGGCACATGATTGTTTCTGAAGTGGGAAACTAGTTCAACCCAAAGCTGCCCTGGTATTGTTTTATTAAGACTCCACTCACTAATTTTTTGTGAAGTAACGAACTGTTTCATGTAGACATATTCGTCATACATTTCATTTTCTGGAAAGTCGACTGAAGGCACTGTTTGACTCACTAATGATGAAGACTTCTCAATATCTTCCCAATTTGGTGTTCTGTTCAGCATTACCCAGCTGTAAGACTCTAGGTTTTGAAAATTATTTGCAGCCCATTTCTTCAAATAACTTAAAGCTGTTTCATAAAATGAAGAAACACTGGCGTTAAACTTTTTCACATCATCACGTGGAAATCCTTCCATTTCCAGCTTTTTAAGGATTATCTGAACTCTTGATGGCAAGAAGCCGTCTTCCAGCTTGGACTCCAAGATAGCTTTCAACCTATTGATGTTGTCAATGACTTCAAATACAGTGACCATCTGTCCCTCTACTTTCTGCACTGCTTCGTGGAAAGAGGATGCCTGACTGTGAACCAAAATAAGCCATGCCTCAGACAGTGGGTTTTCAAAGAATTCCTGTATAAAAACTGGGCATCTGTCTTGAGATTGAAAGTATGATTTTAGAGGCAGGAACATATAAAGAACCCTTTCAACAGCAGGCAAGAGCGCAAGCCACCTAGTTTGTGCATAACCTAAAATCATCTGGAAGTCTGTGTCGACAAACCGACAAAACTCCTTGAGACTTTCAACTCTAACTGTGTATGATTTGAAGTACAGATAAATTTTTGCAATAGTCATTTCAACATCAACAGGCAATACGTCTGCAGCTGCTCGAACAGTGTTGTGGAAAATATGGCAAGCACACCCAACACCTATCAAACTGTGTCCAAGGTTTTCTTTCAGTTTTGTGAAAACATTGTTCTGTCCTTTTCTTTCAGCGCCCCCAAAATTAGAATGTGTTGTCTGCACATAATCCAACTACTTTCAGTTCTAAACCATTTTCAGTTAGACAGGCAATAAGAAAACTACTTAATATATCAGATGTTTCACCCGGCAATGACTTCAACTCTAATATTTTAACTTTCAGTCCCTTATTGCGATCAAAGTATCTGACAAGCAAAGGAAAAATCTTGATTTCTTTGTGGTTGGAGGCATCTGTCAGTATGGAGATAAATGTTACGTTTTCTAGGTCACATCTCAACTCGTTTAGAGCATGGGGTGTGAACACATTCCGAATAATAGCTTCTGTTTTCGTACGTGCACAAGCAAATTTTGGTTCTAAAGTTACCTGAAGCAATTTTGATGTGCAGTCCATAGATCTAAACGTGTGATTGTGCATCACTGTATGATATGCAAAGGCACCTTCTGTAGCAGCTAACTGTTCTTCTTTGTCACCAACCTGTTCAGCTCGAAAAAAATGTGTCAACGACGAGCTTGATGCAGCAGTAGCGACGGCTCTCTTATGTTTATCACTATTTATGTGGCTCTTAATATCACCACGTCCACTATGGTTAATAGTAAACCCGGATGAACATATATTACATCTTACAGTGAAGTCTGATGACGATGTAGACTTTTTTATAAACGGGTATTCCTTTTGTAAATCTTGATTAAAACTACAATTACGCTTCGGTGCCATTTTTTGCGACAGTGAAAGTGAAAGTTAGTAACTAGTAACACAATGAATATATACGAGATTTAAAACTAGGAGCGCATTCTACTGTTTTGATATTAAACAAAATTGTCTACACAGCAACGGAATAATATTTTTTTTTAATTGAAGAAATGTACGCCGTATACCAAAATGGCAAAATTGGTAAACGTTTGTGTCCCAAATTATTTTTTATCAAATCCGGGACAAAAGCTAAAAAATATGCCAAAATCGGGCCATACCGGTACGACAGCTAATCCGGGACAAAGGTTCAAAAAATGTCAAATTCCGGGATTGTCCCGGACAATCCGGGACGAATGGTCACCTTAACTGGAGATGTCATCTTCCGGCAAGTCAGTCAGTCCAAAACCGTCATCGATGTACCGGAGGTATTTAAGGGGAAGGGGGCCACGGTATGAATTCAGTATTTGATGTTCAAGGTAACCCATGAACAGGCAAGCATAACTAGGACCCATCTTGGTTCCCATTGCTACCCCACTCACCTGGTCATAGAATTGACCATTGAATTCGAAAGTATTAAGGTTGAGAACAAGTTCAGTGAGACGGAGGAGAGTAGAAGTATCCACAGATGGGTGTTTTCTTTGGTCAAGAAAGAATTGAAGAACTATAAGGCCATCAGCATGAGGGATAGAGGTATACAGAGAGCATACGTCGAGGACGAAAAGTCGGTACGAGCGTTCAGGGGTGAGGGAAAGAGAAGAGAAGATAGTGAGAGCATGATTAGTGTCCTTGACATAGGTGGGAAGGGATGTCACTATGGGTTGGAAAATGCTGTCGAGATAGTCGGATATATGTTCTGTAGGACAACTACATGCTGAAACAATGGGACGACCAGGGTTATTGGGTTTGTGGATTTTAGGGAGCATGTAGAAGGAAGGTTTTCCTAGAGCACTGTCTGGGATGATGAGACGGGACGCGCTATGAGGAAGGGATTTATCGTCGATAAGCTGTTTGATGGTAGAGCGAACCTTCTCATTGTTGCTAGTAGTGGAATCACTAGGGCAAGGTTTATAGAACGTGGTGTCAGATAATTGTTTGACGCCTTCTTGGATGTATGGTCTTCACGCCAGACTACCACAGCCCCTCCCTTATCAGCTGGTTTAATGACGATATCTTCCCGACTTCGGAGGTTGGAGAGGGCTCGAAATTCAGCGGGAGTTATGTTGGAACGAGGTACCCGGCGAATGGGGAGTTGCTCGATCTCACGAAGAGTAACCTGTGTGTATAAGTCGAGAACCCTTGAGGCACCAGAAGGCCTTGTCCAATCTAATTTACGTGAATGAAAGCGAGAAAATTAATCGACATCAGTGGAAGATGAGGTGTCCGATTTCCCGCAGTGAAAGTATTCTAAACGCATGCGTCTGTGGAGATCATGGACATCCCTTGGAAGACTGACGATCACTAGTAGGGCGCTCAGGGACGAACAACAAACACAAAAATTATATATAACGATATATTAACAAATCTAACTACATGGCGATAATATACTAGATACTAAAGAGAGGAAAAATAAAAAAATGGTCACTTCCCTGTGTTCCTGAGTTGGGTCAGTCTCCAAATGGACTAAATTGATACGGCAGGATCGACTATAAATCCCTCTGACCAGAAATCTTGACCACCATTCCCGCATCATCTGCATTCCAAAGGACCTCACATTATCGGATAACGAACGCGCAGTTCTCTCTAAAGGGTTACAATTTGTCCCTGTGCACCCTACTAGTGATCGTCACAGTCTTCCAATGGATGTCCATGATCTCCACAGACGCATGCGTTTAGAATACTTTCACTGCGGGAAATCGGACACCTCATCTTCCACTGATGTCGATGAATTTTCTCGCTTTCATTCACGTAAATTAGATTGGACAAGGCCTTCTGGTGCCTCAAGGGTTCTCGACTTATACACACAGGTTACTCTTCGGGAGATCGAGCAACTCCCCATTCGCCGGGTACCTCGTTCCAACTTAACTCCCGCCGAATTTCGAGCCCTCTCCAATCTCCGTAGTCGGGAAGATATCGTCATTAAACCAGCTGATAAGGGAGGGGCTGTGGTAGTCTGGCGTAAAGACCTATACATCCAAGAAGGCGTCAAACAATTATCTGACACCACGTTCTATAAACCTTGCCCTAGTGATTCCACTACTAGCAACAATGAGAAGGTTCGCTCTACCATCAAACAGCTTATCGACGATAAATCCCTTCCTCCTAGCGCGTCCCGTCTCATCATCCCAGACAGTGCTCTAGGAAAACCTTCCTTCTACATGCTCCCTAAAATTCACAAACCCAATAACCCTGGTCGTCCCATTGTTTCAGCATGTAGTTGTCCTACAGAACATATATCCGACTATCTCGACAGCATTTTCCAACCCATAGTGACATCCCTTTCCACCTATGTCAAGGACACTAATCATGCTCTCACTATCTTCTCTTCTCTTTCCCTTACCCCTGAACGCTCGTACCGACTTTTCGTCCTCGACGTATGCTCTCTGTATACCTCTATCCCTCATGCTGATGGCCTTATAGTTCTTCAATTCTTTCTTGACCAAAGAAAACACCTATCTGTGGATACTTCTACTCTCCTCCGTCTCACTGAACTTGTTCTCAACCTTAATACTTTCGAATTCAATGGTCAATTCTATGACCAGGTGAGTGGGGTAGCAATGGTAACCAAGATGGGCCCTAGTTATGCTTGCCTGTTCATGGGTTACCTTGAACATCAAATACTGAACTCGTACCGTGGCCCCCTTCCCCTTAAATACCTCCGATACATTGATGACGGTTTTGGACTGATTGACTTGCCGGAAGATGACATCTCCAGGTTCATCGATTACATTGGCAACTTTCACAAATCCATCAAGATTACATCTTATATCTCTACCTCGTCCGTCACTTTTCTTGATCTGGTCGTCTCCCTTGGTACCTCCAGCCTCCATACTTCAGTCTTCTATAAACCCACGGACGCCCACTGTTATCTTCTCTACACCTCGTCTCATCCATCTCACTGCAGAGATTCCATTCCATATTCTCAATTATTGCGACTTCGTCATATTTGCCAGGATGATCACGATTTTCTCCAACAGGCCCACCTGATGTTAAATTTCTTTAGGTGTCTCTATCCTGATTCGGTTCTCCAATCTACCTTTAAGAGAGCTCTCGATATTCCCCGTTCGGTGGCACTCACCCCATCCACCCACCGTTCCTTTGATAGGACCATATTTACCCTCACCTACCACCCCCATAACTTGGCTGCGGAGAGGATCCTTAACTGGTATCGCTCCATTCTCCACTCTGATCCTACTACCCGCCTACTTTTCAGTGATCCTCCTTTGGTCGCTCTCACACGTGACAGGAGTCTGAGAGACATTCTTGTCACTAGCCGCCTCCTCCGCTCAAACCACAAACACCTTGGTACTGTTCCTTGTGGACGTCGAGTTTGCAGAACTTGTGACTACGTGCTTTGCACCGATTCGGTCTTGTTCCCTAATAAGCGATTCGACATCAAGAAGGGGTTCACTTATGTGTCGCGTAATATGATCTACACCATAATATGCAAGCACTGCCAGATGACGTATGTGGGTGAAAGTGGACGACGCTTGAGCGTTGGATTTTGTGAGTATCTTCGTGATGTTGAGCAAAATACTGGTAGTCCGGTGTCTGCCCATTTCAACTCTCCTGGACGTAGTGGTAAACTCGACATGCAAGTTACTGGCATTGTCTCATGTCACTCCAGCAATCGCAGCAGGTTCGCCATTGAGAATCGCCTTATTGCCCAGTTGAGTTCGCTGTCCCCCCAAGGAATGAACATATCACTCTCATACTCATAGGACACCCACTACATATTTCATACCCCCATGCGCTACTTAACCTATACATGTGGACATATTTGTCTGCACATGTATTGACACATTTGGGCTCCTTTGGGTTTTACTTTTGTGGGCTTTGTGGCAATATATGTGCTGATTTATGCTTGTACGCATGCATTGTTACATACACATGCTTATGTTTACACATCGGTTCGGGTTGCACACACAGAGGTAGACGTGCATAGTTTACACATATCCTGTACCCACCTCCCCATATTTTTAGAACCCTTCCTTTCCGTCTTCTCGCCTGACTTCCTGGTCAGAGAGATTTATAGTCGGTCCTGCCGTATCAATTTAGTCCATTTGGAGACTGACCAAGCTCAGGAACACAGGGAAGTGACCATTTTTTTAAATTTTTCCTCTCTTTAGTATCTAGCATATTATCGCCATGTAGTTAGATTTGTTAATATATCGTTATATATAATTTTTGTGTTTGTTGTTCGTCCAGATGAAGGCCTACTTGGCCGAAACGTCGACTTTTGTTTCGTCCATTACCACGTAAAGCTGTCACCATACCACTTTTTTCTTCCTTTTTTTAGTATTGCTAATATGCTCTAGCCTGAACAGAAATGTGAAAATAAATTATAGTATCAGTATAACAACTTGCAAACTTATAACACGAATATTTTCTCGTTGGAGCACACTTTGCAAGTGATAATGTATCTGTAGAAAATAATTTGAATCATTACAACTAAAGAATAACGAAAAATAATCATTACAACGAACTGAAAAAAAAAATAAAAGTAAACAATAATGCGAATCACAAATTATCAAAAACACTTACTAAAGTGAAAATATTGTGTTAACACTAAAACCAACATATCAAAACTAGGTTACTAAAGTAGCATGTGGCTACTAAAACCAACTTATCGAAAATAGGTTACTAAAGTGACGTGTGTGATCACCATGTTAACACTGAAGAAACTTATCCACAATAAGTTACAAAAGTGACATACTTTAATATTAAAGAACTAAAGTAATGCTTACCTTTTTATGTGTATGAAGGGGCGAATCACCTGTCTTCAATAATTGAAAATATATCTGCGATTGCAAAATTCACAGCAGAGAGAACACAGTGGATAGAATAATAATGGAAGGCATAATTCCTGGGCTACGCATCAGGGTCAGATCAAGAAGAATGTAATTTCAAGACATCAAGGCGGCATTGAACATGATAACGGAAGAAGTGGGAGATTTGGCTAGAGGCAGATTCTTTCAGATGGGCTGTGGTGAATGCAACATTTTTCAAAGTATATGCGACCTGTGGATGATGATATTTAAAAAAAAATATTACTTGCATTTTAAATCTTTATTAAGATTTTATAGTAAAGAAAGGAATATGACACTTGTAGGGATTGGCCACACTTACCAATAAATTACTAATTTTAAGATAAAATTAGTAGATATGAACGTATGGCAGACGATTAAAAGGACAGCATAGAAGTGACCATTTTTTTTTCCTCTCCTTAGTATCTAGCATATTATCGCCATGTAGTTAGATTTGTTAATATATCGTTATATATAATTTTTGTGTTTGTTGTTCGTCCAGATGAAGGCCTACTTGGCCGAAAAGTCGACTTTTGTTTCGTCCATTACCACGTAAAGCTGTCACCATACCACTTTTTTCTTCCTTTTTTTTAGTATTGCTATTATCATCAGCTTTGCAGCATCTTCGCATCTCTACGCATCTTGGTGCATCTTGATGCCTTTACCTCTACTAGAGCATATTAGATAGTCTTTATTGTGTTGAGGCTACCTTTTAAGCTGTAAGTTGACTTTATTATTTGTTTTCCATATGTACATGCTTCTTTTATTAATGGTGGTATTGTGTCTAAACTAGGTATTGTATTTTATGCATTGTTTACAGTGCTGAAGTGTCTTTAATGTTTTATATTTGTTTTCCATATGTACGTTTAAACTATGTATTTTTTATTGTACGATTGTGTTGCGATTACCTTTTAATCTGTAAGTTGAGTTTATTTGTTTTCCATATGTACATGATTTTTTCTTAATTGTGATATTGTGTTTAAAGTAGGTATTTTTATGTTAAGCATTATTGACATAATTATTGATCAACGTCTAGAGAACACCAGTGCCCCTATGTGATAAGAAGTTTAAAATGACGCAAACATATGCTGCACCACAAACATGCCACTCATCGCCTTATCCGCAACGTTTGTAACATGTGTCAATGATCGTATATGAGAAATGATTCTTTAGCTAAACACATTAATCTAAAACATTCACAGAGGAATCAACAGTTTCTACAACACAACCATCAACAACTTCATCGTTGGTTCCAGGACCTTCATCATCAACCACCAAACAAAAGATAGACGAAGTGGAGTAACAATTTCCTGAGAGTAAAAAACACAGGAATGATGAGCGTGAGTATTAGCAATACTGCTGGATGATGTGCACGATGTATATCAATAAAACTGGGCAGCTATAACCACACACGCTAATACCAGCAATACCCATGTATACTTTCTTCAACTCCCATATACATCCATTCACATGACAGAGTGGGCTGCTATTCTAAGGGGTGTGTTTTATAGTCAGATCACCCGTTTTAAAAATAATTTTAACCACTATCTTATTCTCGGATACAGAGACACTGGTGATCTACACTTCTTCCATGCTTTTCTCAATGAAACAGGACAAGCTGGGTTTTTTTTCCCTGTGAGGCGTTATTGCAGGGTGGAGATATAAAAAATCTCCATTTGACCATTTGTCAGCTCCTGAGTCAGTGACACTTACATATGGCTTTTGTAGACCCTTTTCCAAGTGTGACTTTACAACAACTCTGAAACTTTAAGGAATGTTTTGGTATCAACATAGATGTTTTCGAGTTCGACGTTAAGGAAGCACTCTGTCCAAAACTTAGAAGCAATGGGTCGTATAGCGATACCATGCAAGTTTATCTATCTATCTTTCATTTACCTGATGTATTGTCTATATCTGCAATGTCGTTTCTGTATAAACTTTACTATCTTTTTTAATTCTTGAAGTGGCCCATATACTTTTGTCTGTAGTGTTGTATCTATGGGCCAATGGATTTTCCTCAGCCTACTAAATTCAGTGCAGTCTTGAAGTATGTATTCAGCAGTCTGGGGCCACATATACATGTAGTTAAGGTGCCGATCTTGAATTTTGTATACATGTAACTGTGGAGTCAATTGTGTCCTGTTCTGAGGCGTATAATGATAACTTGTTCATATCTATTCATATTATGAAAGGCATCCTGATTTGGGGCTTGTGGTCCTCTGATTGATTTTATTATCTGTTTATTATGATGGTATATAATCAGTGCATCTGGTTGTGTGCCTGTAGCACATTCCCTTGCCAACTGATCTGCTTACTCATTTCCTGGTATTCCACAGTGAGATGGAAGGCACTGCAGGACAACCCTGTGGTGCTTGCAGATTTCAGTCAATAAGGTCTGCAGATGTTGCCATTTTCTGGATTGTAGTGCCTGGAGTACTGATCTTGCATCTGTCAAAATTCCTACAGGCTTGTGGGCTAAGATTACTGTTCAGTATTTTTTCTATTGCCAGCTTCATTGCTTGGATTTCTGTATCATAATTGTGAAAGTTTTTTCCCGTTTGCTATCATATTCATATCCCTAGTGTTATTTGGGTACTCTCTGTGGGCGTTGATATGTTTAAAGACGCGATTTTGGTCCTTGGGATATCTCTGAGATACCTTTTTAAAACTCGCTAGGGACGTGGGTTTTACTTTGCACAAAAAAGGAAGCTGATTTACATCACACAATAGACAAAATATCTCAGTGTCATGTCAATCATCTTTCATAGGTATCTTGAAAAGGATAGGACTTTTATCAGAGACACGAAAAAAGTAATGCATGACATTAAGGCTATGGCGCAAACTCCCTTTATCTGTGAGCGCTGATACATAAATTCCCACTAATTATGGGGTCATATGCAAGGGTGAGGATGGGTATAAACCCCTTAAGATGAACGCTTCAGTGCTAACAGTATCTGACTTGGATTTGCCACAAAACGCAGGTCTATTTGAGAACCCAGTTTAATGCTCGCTAGAAGGCTTTGGGTAGTTGCAAGATTAAAGTGGATGGGTGGGATAAAATCAATAGATCCGTGTATCAGTTCCATGGTTGTCTCCTTCACAGTCATCCAAACTGTGACATCACTCGCATTCGCGAAGTCAGTCCGGTGAATAATATTCAGTTGGCGAAGTTATACCAGAAGACCTACAAAAATAACAGCTTATTTAACAGGTCTCGTTGATGTTCGCGTAATCATCATGTGGGAGTGCGAGTGACAAAAACTGAAGAAGACAATACTGGGGATTCGAGCCTTCATAGCTGAGACCTTGTGTGGTTCGAAACTATCATTCACTAAACATAAAACCATCACCGATGAAGCCATTCTTGATTTGATTTTAGACGACATACTTTTTGGTCTCATGGAGTGCAACATTCACATCCCCGATTGTTTAAAGGACCATTTTAGCGAGATGACCCCATGTTTAAAAATATAAACATCGACATAGATGACAATGGTCCCTTTATGCAGGAGTACGCAACCAAAAACAAGCTGTTGAGTAGTGCCAGATGTATCCTCGTGGGCAGTTATAGTGGAAAGAAGATCCTGTTGGCATCACTCTTGTTAAAGTGGTATTTAGAACACAGTTTGGAGATCACTAAGATATATCAGGTCGTAGAGTATCTACCCTTTAGTTGTTCTAAAGAGTCTGGTGACAAAGTCACAGATGTGTGTTGGGCAGGGGATCTCAGTGAGGAACATTCTATAACAGCGACACCATGAAGTTGTTGGGTAACACCACTTACGGGAAGACATTGACAAATATAGAGAAACATGTGTATGTTTCCTGTGTTAAGGGAGGAGCCAATACCACCAAGGTGGTAAAAAACCAGTGGCTTTAAAAAATGACCCTTATAGGCAAAGACCTGTTCAAAATGGTGACGCGAAAATGGTTTCATCAACATGTCTGACACTAAATGGATGATTTATATATTATTATTAATGTATTAGATAGATAAAGGGGAGGTGTTACATTAACCGAAAGTACCTGGGGCTTAATGTAGAAAACTTAAAGTGAGTTACGGTGTTGGATGTATGTGTATATTGACCCTTCATGTATTTTAAAAACCAATGTTTTTAATACCCTCAACTTGCTTTTTTGGTGAGGATCTCACTAAAAGTATCTTTATCTAATTTGTTGTGGTGTTTATTAAGACTCTTTGTGCTAACTTTCGCATAATCCCCAAAACAGTAATAGGTCTTGCTACACAAGGATCCCATCACCCGAATACACCATCTTTAAAAGACCAGGCGTCTGTTTGTCATATAATTATCTCGCCCTACACTTTGAACAGTCTTATTGCTACCACCCCTGCGCTGAATGTAATCTGGACGATGATCCTCACAAGTTTCAGAGGGGAACCACTGGTCGTACTGTGAGAAAATCTCATCCAGCTTATGGGCTATAACGGCCCCTTCTAACGTTAATGTTGTCTTGCTGAGCTCCATGTATAGACTGTCCATGTCCATTTCACAAAGTTGAAAGTCTATGAACCTATCCAGCAAGTCATAGTAAAACTGCAGCATTCTCAATTTGTCATACTGGTAGACGAAAAAATCTATCTGCGAAGGAAGATCCCACACACGATAAACCATTTTCCCATCACCACTTCAAACAGTCATTTTTAAAACCACTTGTTTTTTTACCAACTTGGTGGTACTGGCTCCTGCCTTAACACAGGAAACATACACATGTTTCTCTATATTCGTCAGGGTCTTCCCGTAAGTGGTATTACCCAACGACTTCATGGTGTCGCTGTTATAGAATGTTCCTCACTGAGATCCCCTGCCCAACACACATCTGTGACTTTGTCACCAGACTCTTTAGAACAACTAAAGGGTAGATACTCTACGACCTGATATATATTAATGACCTCCGAACCGTGTTCTAAATACCACTTTAACAAGGGCGTGGCCAACAGGATCTTCATTCCACTATAACTGCCCACGAGGATACATCTGGCACTACTCAACAGCTTGTTTTTGGTTGCATACTCCTGCATAAAGGGACCACTGTCATCTATGTCAATGTTTACGTTTTTAAAAATGGGGTCATCTCGCTAAAATGGTCCTTTAAACAATCAGGGATGTGAATGTTGCACTCCATGAGACCAAAAGACATGTCGTATAAAATCGAATCAAGAATGGCTTCATCGGTGATGGGGTTGTGTTTAGTGAATGATGGTTTCAAACCACACAAGGGCTCAGCTATGAAGGCTCAAATCTCCAGTATTGTCGGCTTCAGTTTTTGCCACTCACTCTCCCACGTGGCAATTACGTGAATATCAACGAGACCTGTTAAATAAGCTGTTATTTTTGTAGGTCTTCTGGTATAACTTCACCAACTGAATATTATTCACCGGACTGACTTAGCGATTGCGAGTGATGTCACAGTTTGTATGACTGAAAGAGACAGCCATGGAACTGATACACAAATCTATTAACTTTATTCCTTCCATCCACTCTAATCTTGCGACCACCCAAAGCCTTCTAGCGAGCGTTAACTGGGTTCTCAAATGGACCTGATTTTGGTGGGAAATCCAAGTCAGATACTCTCAACACTAAGGTGTTCATCTTCTTCTGCGATCATGGCACATTCAGACTAAGATTCCAGACTCTCTTATGAGGGCAGCTGTCTGTTTAAGTGATTCGGTTGCCCTGTATAGTTTCTTTTCCAGGGAGGTGGATGTGGACCACATTGTCCTTCTCAGGTCTGTGTACTGGGAGCAATCCTGTAGAACATGTTTTGTTGTCATGTTATCCAGGTTAGAGTGGCATAGGCTGGTAGTTCCTATTTTGGGTTTGGTGAACATGTGGTTTCTCATTCCGTTGTGGCCAGTGCATAGGCGAAGTATGATGACTTGATCCCTCCTTAATAGTTGGAGGTATTCATCCCTCTCGTTATACTTTGGGTGTTCTTGTTTCCATTCTTCATGGTACTGGCCTTTGATGATGGATTTGGCTGACCAGATGGTTCTCTTGTAGTAATCTCCCTTCCTCTTTAGCAAATTTGTCTGTGCGTTCGTTTCCGTGTATATTACAGTGTGATAGTATCCATTGGATGACCACTTTCTGGAAGTTATTGCAAAGTTCTCAGCAGGATTGTTCTCAAGTTATCTAGCTATCTGTTCCTGGGTTTTTAGAGCTGTTAGGACTGACAGTGCATCAGTCAGTATCGCCAATTTCTTGTACATGTTATTTTTGGATTGGATAGCCAGTTTTGCAGTGTCTTTGAGGGTTTCAGTTTCTGTTTTATAGTTGTTTGAGAATTTCCCAGTAGCTATTGACTTGCTGATCTCTTCCTGATTATTCAGCCTCAAGAACACACCTCCTACATTTCTGGTGGCATTTGTAGCAGAGCCATCTGTGTATATGTATGACCAGGAGTTCCATGGGTAGTTGTCGTTCATGTGTTTTTTCTGCTATGTGTTTTCTCTCTGAGTCTGTTTGGGTACCTTTCTTCATGAATCCTATTATGTCTTCCTTAAGTTCTAGTATTTTGTGTTTCCTCTGAGGAGTCATATCAGATGGGTTTATAGGTTGCGGCATTGTTTGGGACAGTACTGGGTCACTAGCTTTGATGGTGAACTACTACATGGAAAAAAAATTAATCGGCAGACCTAAACTACGATATAGAGATATATGTAAATCATCTCTGAATGACTTTTCCATCTGTGAAAATAAATGGGAACATCTGGGAAGTGATCGCACATCACGGAGAGCATGTATAAGGTTATGGGTTATGGAAGGCCCCGGTATCACTGCAAATGAATCAAAATCCACAATTGCTCAACCAGCCAGTGGAATCATCCAACTACTCTAATTACCAACTCATCTCCCAAACAAAGAAAGGTAACTGTAGTCTCCATCGTAGCAGTCTCAGCACACGCCAAAAGACATTAGGCGAAACCGAGAAGAAAGTGAACACAGTCAACTTTTCCCTGTGATACGATATCATCCTTCATCGTAAACAATTGGGACATCGAAACATTATCAAAACGGATGAGATACACAGCTCACAGTGTGCATAGAGCACTTAACTCAGTAGCTCCTGCAACAAGCCGGACTTGGAATATGAGGAAACTGCAACAAGGAACACCCTTCAGACATAGCCTTCAATTGTTCCTGCCGCCTTTCCACCATATACCATGGACGTTCACGTCCTCCCGAAAATGATGATCGTCACATTGAGAACAAAAAAAATGTATAGCGCTTGATGGTGTTAGGACATTGTTCTTGACACCAACCGAACATATAAACACACAGGTAGTCGTCGAATTATCTCTATCACACATCAAACAACACCTCATCAAGGCCAGCTCCTTGTCGTGGGGATGTGGCATAACAGTCACCAGAGACTGAAAACCAAGACTGGCCAGGCCTTCCTACACCCGAGCAAGACCACAGTCTGCTCTAGCAAGTTTAAGTGCTGAAGTCGGAGGCAACCAGCCAAAAGGCGCACTACAACGATCAGGATGCCATGCACTCACGCCAATGGGAAGTATGTCTATAACCGCAAATCGATATGGCACTCACCCTGTGATGGACACTCAGGCAGGTGCAACGCCGGGCCTCCAGCCTCGAAAGGGCCCAACCTCTATTACTGGATATCCTTCTCAACCTCTCTGTGGAGTCAGGGGGCGAGATAATAGAGCTACTGGCCAATCCAAAATAAGACCACTCAAAATAATGCACTGGAATGCTGATGGCATTAACAGCAAAAGAGATGGGTACAGTAAAAAGATAGAATTAGAAAATATCCTGCATGAAGAACAAGTAAGCATATGCTGTTTGCAGCAAACCCATCTAAACAACGACATAGCCTTGAAGATTAGGGGATACCAGTGCTACCGATCTGACAGAAAAAACAGACAAAAGGGCGGAATATTGACTCTTGTAAGGAACAACATCAATGCATGTCAGATTGAAGTATATTTGGATGGGGCAGAATATCAAATACTGCACCTCAGGACAGAAATACAGACTTTCACCTACTTAACTACTACTGTCCAAGTGACCGTCTACTAGCACTAGACACAATTACATTAAAAGAAAGAATAATTGTATGTGGAGACTTTAACAGCCATTCACAGAGCTGGGAACAAGAGAGGCGAAGAACTTCAAAATTGGAAGGATGACAATGGGCTTATACTATTAAACCAGGCAACAGATCCACCAACATTCTACTCCAGATCATGGCATACCACATCTGCACCAGAACTTGCTTTCCATTCACCAGATCTGGATTGGAATATCACACGAATTGTTGGGAAACAACTTGGAGGCAGCGACCACCGACCTGTCTTTTTAGTGGTGCAAAATGAGGCCGTCAGGGACAGCAGCACTCTCTCCAGATGGAATTACAAAAAGGCAGACTGGAAAATGTATCAACATTACACCAGTGTACTGACTAAAGAAAACAAAGATAATTCTCAAGACCTACAATTAAATATCACAGTTGAGGGAATACATCTGGAGACAGTCCAGAGTTACAACTACCTGGGACATACTATAACCAATGATGGAAAATGCAAAACTGAAATAAACAAAAGAATAGGTATGGCAAAAAGTAATTTTAATGCCATGAAAAATATACTAACAACAAAACAAATATCAGCAGGGCTGAAACTAAGAATGGCAAAATGTTACATCTTCTCAATATTCCTGTATGGTGCAGAAACATGGACATTAGACAAGAAAACAGAACAGAAAATTGAAGCCTTTGAAATGTGGATTTATAGAAGAATAGGTAGAATTGGATGGAAACAAAAGACAACAAACGATAAAGTTTTAAAACAACTGAAAATAAAAAGAGAACTACTAATACAATTAAGACAAGACAAATGAAATGATCAATCTATGACAGCCTGCACCATTAAAGCAAGAAACAGAGTAGAATGGCGATCCATGGCAGTCAACCTTCGTTTTGGAGAAGGCACACGATGATGATGATGATGATGATGATGATGATGATGATGATGATGATGATGACTGACTAAAGATCTAAATACAGACAGAGACATCAACAAAATAGTTGATGAATTCAGTAGACTAATAATACAAGCTGCCAGTGAAACAATACCTAGAGGGGCACGGAAACACTACAAACCATACTGGAGTAGTGAACTAGAGCAACTGCACAATGACATGGAAATATCTCGAAAGCAAGCAGAAAATAACCCCTGCCAGGAACACCACAATAACTATCAACATGCTGAAGCCAAATTTCAATGGGCTAAACTACAAGCCAGACGGAGAAGCTGGAAAGAGAAAACAAAGTCCTTGAATCTCGAACGAGACACAAGAAAAGTGTGGAAGCTTGTAAAACAGCTGAATGATGAGTGTACAGAAAGGAACACCAAAATTACACTGAAGAAGGATGGAAACATCCTAACAGGTAAGCATGCAGCAAATCACTTTGCAGACTCCTTTGCAAATAACAATAATATTGAAATCAGCCTAGAGAAACGACAAGAGACCCGTTTAAAACAACAAAATGCAAGACAAGAAGAGACCCCACGTGAAGTCATGGAAATACCCATTACACAAAGAGAGCTAGAGCTGGCAATATCCAAATTAAAAATGAAAAAATCACCAGGTGGTGATGGAGTGTCCAATGAAATGATTAAGAACTTGGGAACTGCAGCTAAAGCAAAACTACTGCAGATCTATAACATTTGCTGGATCACAGGTAGAGTGCCACAGGCATGGAGAGAAGCAATTATGATACCATTACTAAAGCCAGGAAAAGATGGTTCAATGACATCCAGCTATAGACCAATCAGCCTTACAAGCTGTTTATGCAAAACAATGGAACGTATAATCAATCTCAGACTGCAGTGGTACCTGGAAAGTGAAATCTCCTTGTCCCACAACAAGCAGGCTTTAGACAGTTCTACTCTACCGAAGATCAGGCAACCTATCTTTCCCAGGAAATTGAGGATGCGTTTCAAGAAAAGAAACTGGTACTAGCAGCATGGATAGACCTAAAGAAAGCATTTGATAAGGCATGGAAGGAAGGGCTTTTGAAGAAACTGAGAAATTATGGAGTAAATGGCAGGATGTACAAATGGGTCAAAGCATACCTGCATAACAGGAGAGCCAGAGTGCAACTGGATGGTCTTAAGAGTATGAAGGTCTTACTGCGCCAGGGCGTTCCACAGGGGAGGGTACTATCTCCAACACTTTTTCTGATCTACATCAATGACCTAGTTACTGAACTACCACATGGCATCAAAGTGGCAATGTATGCAGATGACTTGGTAATGTGGTGCACAGAGGAGTATGCAGCAGTGACCTCCAAATTGTTACAAAGAGCTATGAATGCACTGAATTCATGGACAAATAGATGGTGTATCAGCATCAATACAGACAAATGCAGTACTACACTTTTCACTCTCTTCCCAAAACAAAAAGCAGGAGCCATCTACATAAACAATGAGCCTGTGAAAGAAGACATACAAGCTACATATCTCGGAGTTACATTTGATAACAAACTATCTTGGAAACAGCAGATAAATAAGGCAACCCAAAAAGCAAGGAGAAAGTTGGCTATTCTAAGAAAGCTGTGTGGAACTACGTGGGGTGAGAGTGGGAAAATACTCAGTAAAGTTTACCAACAGAGTATACGCCCACATTTAGAATATGGATCATCTGCATGGTGCTCAGCATCAAACACCACACTGCAAGAACTGGACAAAGTACAAAACCAGGCACTTAGGGTCATCACAGGAGCAATGAAATCAACACCAATATTGGAGATGGAGAAATTGTGGAGGATACCAGCACTGAGAGAAAGGAGGGACACAAAGGTACTGATACAGGCAGACAAATTTGCTTGTATGCCGAGACATCCAATGAAGGACCGATTCCAAAATCTTGCATTGGGACGACTTAAGAGAAGCAGTTTTATCCACCAAGCCAAGCGTATTAGTAGACAAACACCAGACATGCCAAGAGTTGTTAACCCCCTACTGCTCATATCAGAACAGACTCCCTGGACAGAGGAATCATGATTATCAGTTCAAATACGGACAGAAGTGAACGGAATAGTTGACAAAGAGGAACAGAATAGCCTACAGTGGAAAACAATAACTCTCAATTTCCTCGATGAAGAATACCCACAAGACCTATGGATCCGTGTGTACACAGATGGATCAGTACAGAATGCTGTAAAGAATGGGGGAGCAGGTGCATATATAGAGTACCCAAATAACACTAGGGATATGAATAAAATAGCAACAGGGAAATATTGTCACAATTATGATGCAGAAATACAAGCAATAAAGTTGGCAATAGAAAAACTGCTGAACAGTAATCTTAGCCCGCAGCCTGTAGTGTTTTGGACAGATGCAAGATCAGTACTCCAGGCACTACAATCCAGAAAATTACCACATCTGCAGACCTTATTGACTGAACTCTGCAAGCACCACATGGTTGCCCTGCAGTTGATCCCATCTCACTGTGGAATACCAGGAAATGAGAAAGCAGATCAGTTGGCAAAGGAAGGTTCAACAGGCACACAACTAGATACACCGGTTACATACCATCATAAGAAACAGATAATCAAATCAATCAGAGGACCACAAGCTCCAAATCAGGATGCCTTTCATAATATGAATAGATATGAACAAATTATCATTATACGCCTCAGAACAGGACACAATCGACTCCATAGTCACATGTATACAAAATTCAAGATCGGCACCTCAACTACTTGTACATGTGGACAGGCGCCCCAGACTGCTGAACACATACTTCAAGACTGCACTGAATATAGTAAACTGAGGAAAATCCATTGGCCCATAGATACAACACTACAGACAAAACTATATGGGCCACTGCAAGAATTACAAAAGACAGTAACATTTATACAGGAAACGACATTGCAGATATAGACAATACTTCAGGCGAACGAAAGATAGATAGATCAAACAACAGACTCTACGGTTAGCGTACAACGAACGAAACATGGTGCAATTCCCAAAGAGGAAAATCTTCAGTCGACTTGAAGGAGCAATCCATTAATGCGTTTCAGCATATAAATAACTTGCGTCAAAAATCCCAGCGTCAGCCATTGAACAGCACTCTCTGTGACGTAAACCGCATGTCAACACTAGATGGTGAAGGTCGCCGTTACAATACTTGACTTGTCAAAAAGAAACATTGCTGTACTCGCCGGTGCAGATTTGTCCACTTCGTCGCGCAGATTTGCTAAGTAGAAGATCATTTTGATTTCAACACAGAAAATTGCAAATAGAGAGTCGAAATTAATCAAACCCCAGATGCATTGTCTGCAGCGATCGAGAGAACGTGAAACGTTCCACCATTTTGAAACGGAAGTCCATGTATAAGGTATGGTGTAACATCATTTAAGACTTTGCTATGGCAAAACTTAGAAGAGAAAAGACTAATGAAAAAGGATGGAAAACCCTGTGGATCAGTGGGGCTGACTTGTTCATTCTGTGGCCATGTGTTTGTCAAACATTGGTAGAATTAGCCACTTTGAATTAAAAGCTGTTTGACAAAAACAAATCCTCAAAAAAATACACAACAGTCTTCACTAGACCGCCTGACAAGATGAAAAGGGCCATATAGTCTGAATCTAATGCTCATGTTTATATTGTAAAATGTCACACTAGTTAAAGGGTTTTCTGGTTTTATTTTCTGCAGGGGGTTAAGGCAAAAAAATGCAAATGAAGGCATAAAAATGCGAAGCTGCAGTAAAGCTGAATTGTGAGGGAAAATTGAAAAAAAAATAGAAAAAAAGGTATGGTAAAAGCTCTACGTGGTTAGTAGACGACACAGATTTGAACGACGTTTCGGCTCAATAGGCCTTCAGCAGGAACAGACAAACAACAACACACACAGATATGTTAGTAAATATAACTAATCCTACATGGCTAACTAGTAATGAAATATCCAAAACAAAATAATCGAAAAATGTTAAAGAAAAGCAAATTGACTTCCCTTGTGCCGTGGACGCTGGTCAGGACGGGAAAAGGGCGCGTAACGCGGGTCTGGCTGTAATATACCCTCTGGACAGGGGCGGAGGGTACTAAAAATACACGAGTGGGGGGAACGCTGTCTAGGTTACGACGGCTAGCAAGGACGCCGACAATACCTGGAAGTATCTAAGGCTCGTAAATACAGGTATACACTCTCTCACAGATGCGTGTATCGATGCGTGTATACATATGTGCACGTACAAGTAGACGTGCACATACTAATATGCATCAACAAACATATATGTGCATACAAGCAAGTACACACATACATGAGTATACATATATATATATATATATATATATATATATATATACATGTATATATATATATACAAATATACACCAATACCCGCACATATGAACACATACATAAGCGCATCCATACGGGGACAATCAAATGTGTAGATATGTGCGTACAATGCACTACTGACTAGAGGAGTACACACCGGAGTAAGTGTGCAAGCCAGAAGGAGAAAGAATATAATAACAGGTCCTCAAAAGGCGGAAAGAGTAAGAAGTCTGAGAGTGGCGTGCAATAAAAACATATGAGTGGTACATGGCGCAGAAAGAAAGTTTTATATGAGAACACCGAAGTGTCTCAAAGGGGACTAGTGGAGGTGAACTATGAGTAGCATGGCATAGTAGATGGACTAAAGAGCCAAAACATGGACAGTAGAGAGGGCTATGTAAAAGGGAAGGGGTAGCCGAAAGGTAACTATGTGTTCGAGTGTGATACATTCATGCCTCTTGGAGTCAGCGAACCATACTTAACTATGAGGCGATTCTCCAAAGTAAATCGGCTGCGGTCGCCGGAGCGACAAAGGACAATACCAGTAATACGGATGTCGTCTTTGCCCTTGTGGTCTGGGGAGTTGAAATGGGAAGACACTGGAGTGCCAGTATTCTGTTGAACATCTCGTAGATGTTCACAAAACCTTTCCGCTAATCGTCTACCAGACTCACCAATGTAAGTCATGTGGCATCGTTGGCATATGATGGCATAAATGATGTTACGGGACACACATGTGAAGCCATGCTTGATCTCGAACTCTTTATTTACTGCAGCAGGTTTTACTAAATCTATAGTTGGCTGTGGATAAACACACCCTAACTGAAAATAATTGTATGTGCACACTACTTTTTTATTAAACAAAAAGCAATTTTTTATTAAGCAATTCATCAGTTATCTCATAAGGCACAATAAAATATTTATTGTAACTTACCACATCCTTGTTGCTGTCAGGATGTATCAACAGAGAAGAAGATACACTAGCATTGACTGATGTATCAATGTAAGAATAACCATTATGAATAAAACTCTGACAACTGGACAAGGTTGGCATCACTGGACCTGAAAATTGTATATTGATTTAAAGAAAAACTTTGATACAAAGACTAACTGTATGACTTGGCTCCCTTGGAAGTCTTTAGGATGCCAATCTGATATGTTTTTCACAATCTCTCTTCAATCTTTTGTTTTGTATGCCAGTTTCTGGCTTAGAGTAAATATTTTACCTCTCCATATTTGTTATATATCAGATAATTGTATATGTCTACCTCTATATCTAAAATTTTACTGTTTCCTATAATATAATTTCGATCAAGCCAATAGATCAATACCAAAAAACTTTAAAAAAAAAATCAATGTAAGGTCTTTATGTGGGGAAATGTCAATTCTCATTAGTGATGTGGTCTCCGATTGAGATGCCTAGGACAACTAACACCTCATTTCCATTGTTTATTTATTTATCTATCTATCTATATATTGTCATTTCGAGCAGAAGACGGCACATAGGGCAGAACCACAATCTCAAAAACAGAAACCTTGCGTGCCAAAACAGCACATATTGCAGAGATCACTGCTATCTATGGCTCTGTTTCCAGAACAATACTTTTTACACTGACAGCTTGTCAAGCCATCAATCAAACTCCTTAGTCGCCTCTTACGACATGCCTGGAAGGTCACAGTGTCACTATTTTTTACTTCCCCCATAATGAGGCCCCGGTAACACACAGGCAACGTTATTTTTGCTTATTTATATTCCTTTCTAATTCTGCATTGTACATGGTTTGATCTTATTGTTAAGCAATATATTTTTTTCCGCTGAAATGATTCAAAATGCATTTTGGTAAACTTTCAGGACTTAATTGTCCAGTGATGCATATTTGTAAGAAACTGAAAACTAGGATTCTAACGATTTATTTCCTTTCGTGCCGAAGACGGCACACTGGGCACAAATTCTAGACTTTATGTGTCTGACGATCTTTGTTATCAAGCATCAGTCTTTGCACAGGACCCGTATTGTATCTCGCAACATGACTCTGTTCTGGGAGAGTAGCTCAATCTCAGGAAAGGAGCTGTTGCTTGCTGTTGTTACTTCTCACCTCAGTGTTCTTTTTAGTGTTTTTCTAGATAGACCTCTTTTTGTTTTACCCTCTTTTACCATTTAAGAGCCTGCTTTGATATTCTCTTGTTGACTCTTCTCATTATATGGCCAACATAAAACTACCTTCATCTCCTGATTATAGTTTCTCTCTTTTTGGATGCTTCATCATTTCTCTTATTTCTGCGAATCATAAGAGGAAGAGGTACTTTTTTACAGCACTAAAAAAAAAATGATAAATAATCAACAGCAGATAAAAACAAAGTAAAATAAATGGCACGAAGCAGGATTCGAACCTACACTTCTTGGCACCGCGCCTTGCCACAAGAAGCCGAACACTAGGGAACACTGCCACTCAGCTAACTAAAAAAAATAGCTACCGTGGACAATGTCTTTCACGCAGATGTTCTCATGACTATAGCAAAGGGTTACGATGACAGCTGGGGAATAAATTGTATTTCTGTACTTTCCTATTAAGACAAGTATCTCCCGGTAGTGGGGGAATACTTGTGCTGCAGACAAAAATTTATAGGACGAAAGAGCATGAATAGTAGTTTCCAGTGATTTTGACAGCTCTGGAAATTGTATACCTCTCTTTATTCCTCTTATTTTATGATTCATGGAATTATCACCTCAGAAGTTTCCGTCTATAATAATATTCATTTATTATTTGCTTCTTATTTCTGCACTAGTCTTAAATTCTTTCTATAGTATACTAAGCATTATTATTATCCTGAGATATTTGCTTTCAAATGTGTCCAGTTTATTTTATATTTCTTTAGTTGCTTTCCAGCTCTTGTGTGCATAAGTAAAGGCGGATAACACATTTGATTGGAAAATCCTAAGTTTCGTGCTTTTTTTGCGTTTTGTAATTTTCATTTCCATATTTTATAGAGGTTTCTGAAAGTTATTGCTGCCCTCACTATTCTGATTCTAATTTCTTTCTTTGTGTCTCCACCTTTAGGTATTGAGCTTCCAAGATATAAAAACTGATCTACTTCCTCCACTGCTTTTATTCCATGTATATTTTTTTACTGTGCGAATTTGGATTTTCATTACTTGTGTCTTTTCTTGGTTGATGTCAAATCCTATTTTTCTAGCTATTGATGACAGGGCATATGTTTTTTTCTTGTAACACACTCACTCTGCTATTGATAAAAACTATGTCATCTGCAAATTAAGGTCCTCCAATTGAAATTCAAGTGTTCATCCAATGTCTTTGTTATCTGTACTGCATTTCTGCATTATGAAGTAGATGGGAATTCCAAATAACAAGGGAGATAAAATACATCCCTGTTTTACTCTGGTATCAATCTGGAACCATTCACTAGAGTTGCCAGACCAATATTTTAATTTATTTTTATGAACTACAATGATTTTAATAATTACCATTTGGTATTGGAAAATTTGTCATAAAAATAATTTACTGTGCCCACTGATGAAATCTTTCTGAAAGCTTACCATACTTTTCAAAAGTGTCTACCATCCCCCTCCCTTTGCCATACCAATATCGATGATAAGGACAAATGTTACTTCACCCTTCTGATCTTGTCTAGAAAAGGACAGCATCACACGTTTCTCATAAAAGATGCAGTCCAGCATTCTGAGTTGATTCAGCTGAGACAAAATGGGAAGAATTTTAAATGCAAGCTGGGTGGCTTCTGGTTGCAAAAGAACTAGTGCAGTATAAACAGATGATAAAGCACATGTGACTCATTTTACAGCAGAAACACAAGATGTAAAAAGGGACAGGTCTGAGTGAGTAATGAATGAAGATCGATTTGTTTTGGATCTTGGACTGATGAGTAGTGTTCTCCAAGAACTGTACTTAGCATGAACTCTGAGCAAGGGATATTACACTCTACAAACTTCTTAGCAGTATATTAAGTTACATCTAGCTATTAGAAGATAGGAAAATTAATAGTGGGCCTTTTTATCATGAAGCTGTATGAGCAGTTAAAAATGTGAAATTTAAATGAGTGACTTTGGAAAAAATAGTAGGCAATAAATTAAATGCGAATCATTCTCTTGATCCTACAATTTTTAATAATATCTTGAAACAATATTTGGAAAAAATCTCCATCTGTTTAAAAAGAGACAGAAATGCCAGCAAGAACAAAGTACTGTAAGTTGTCCAGTAAATGCTGATAAAGATATTACTTTTGGTAGGACTGAAGTAGAGAGTTTGTGTAAGAGGCTTTGAATTAAATAAAGACTATTGTAGGCTTTTATGAATTTCTGACAGAGAATAAAATGTCTACTTCACTATTTTAACTCTTTCCGTACGGAAGCTTTTTATCAACGCAACGGAAGAGATTTTAGAGACAAAATTGTTCATGATTTTAAGAATCAATCTACATATTTATATTTATCTAACATATAACATATTATATATGAATGTTTAGATAATTGAACAAGGTATTAGATTTCACCAATATCCAGATGATGCAAGACATGTAAAACGAATATGGTTTGATGGCGTTCACACTAATAAAATTTAGCGTGGCGCACAATGCGGCGGAACGTACGCAACCGAAGTGGAAATGGCGCAACATGCAGCGGAATGTACGGAAAGAGTTAAGCAAATAAACACTATCAACAGATTCCTCTTTTCTACTATTGATGGTGAACATAGATTTTCCTAAATGCACCTTGTTGTTACACAACAAGAGCTTCTCCACAAATGAAAACTGTTAGTTCACTTGTTTTATTGTCCTCCCCTAAACTTTAAAACTCTAACCATACATAAATTCTCTGTTCTTGAAAGGCAGGCATTAGTAACCTGTGACTGCAAAATGAAGAGAACGGGCCACCGTTAAGTAATAATAAGCCCTTTACATTTGACAAACCTAGGAAGTTGACAGGGGTTAAAAAATACTTGTTCAGAGAAAGTAATGAAAATGGAGATAATATACCACACTGAAAGAAAACTATAAGAAAATGGAAACAACCAGATAGAAGACAAAGCAACAGTCGGAAAGCATGACATAAATAGTATTATAAAAGTAGCAAAAATAAACAAGAAACGACAACTAAGAAAAACAAGGAATAACAAAATAATAGAAGTAATAAGAACAAGAAGGATCAAAATCATGGAAATAGTAAAAATAAGACAAGCAAAGCATTTTTGCAAGCAAACATACCAAAATTAGTTTAGTTTTGTTGACAGATCATCCTCATTGCACATCAAACTTGTCCTCAGTATGTTGAGACTGATGAATCCAGTTCTGTGTTGATTTGTTATTCATATTCTTTCCCCGAGCAGTGCTGCTTTCTGGCAACCCTAGTTTCAACCTGATGTGCGTGCAGTATGAACATGGTTGTAGATTCATGATCATTGACTGAATTATCAGCGCGCCCTGCCTCTCTGAGGGCATACAGAATGTCATCCCAATCAATTACACGTCCACCATACATGGCAGGCAGCCAGGCTGTCAGCTCGTTCGTTTCCTCTCACACTGAAGTGTCCATGAACAAAGATGAAATAAATCCCAGTCAGTACTGAGTTCTTTAGTGACACTAAACACTGCCTTCATGCTCAGCCTCCTTAGATTTTCCTAAACATACATACTCATGGAATCACTCAGAAAGCACACTTGAGTAAAAGGTTGTGTTTCTAGCCAGGCCATTGCTTTAGTTACTGCCATGAAACTAATGGTACTGGTAGTTACAGCAAAAGCCAAGTCTATTTTTCCTTTGTACCGCCACATTAGCTGTGTTTCTTCAATGTGGCATGTGTAAGGTGCGAAATAAGCATACAAATGTCATTCCACAGGTGCATATTCCATTAATTTCAAGTGCAGAGTAAGGATGATCCTGTGATAGATCCAGCAAGCCAATAGGGGAGTCTTTTCATGTTTGTCATCAATGCTACACAATTTCTAATTAGGAGATTACTACAATAATGGCGATCGGTGAATAATCATCAGCACGCAACAAGCCATGTCTCTAAATAAGATACAAAATATCAGAGCTAAGAGTGAAAAGAAAAAATAGTTATAGAACATCAAGGTATAAAGCACGTAACAAAATTTAAATATCTGGGAACAACAGTCTCTGAAAATGGTAAAACCCATAAAGAAATATATAATCGATGCAATAAGACAAACAAAATATTGGAACAGCTATCCTAATACTTCAACACAAAACAATATCTATTACCACCAAGAAACATCTTATGCAGAGATATTCATTCCAACATTGTGCTACCAGTGCGAAACATGATTTGTGGCATTCACTTACGTCTAAACACGAAAGAAAGCTTGTCACTACAAAGATGCGATGTCTGAGAAAAGCGCTTGGAGTAATCAGAAAAGACAGAATCAGATATTATAATATAAGAGAAAGAATAGGCATTGAGCCAATCATGTTACATACAGAAACAACACATTAATTGGTTTGCTCATCTTAAAGAATGATGTGAGCTTTTTTACCTTAAAAAGCATATATTAAAAGAGGAAAAGGGAGAGGAACAAGAGACAGACCCAGAGTTAGGCAGACAACATCAAAGAAATGCTACAACAAAATCAATTGACAATGAGTGAGGTCACCAAAAAGGCGAGAAATAGAACTTTGTATCTCCATCGACACCTGAACGGGCACAAGAGGAGTGAAGAAAGAAAGAAGACAACAAAAGCATTCTTTCCACTTGTACTGTTCTTCCTCTGACCTCGGCAGTGAAAGCCCACGAGCTTCAAGTGTGCTGATCAACTGATCCATCAGTGTAAATGACTGCTGCATCCTCAAGTGAATTTTTATAGGTCAAGACCTGCACCTCTGCCTCCACGACTACAGGGTTTTGTTATCTGAATTCTCTGTTCAAAGTGATGGAAATCGAAAAGGACAAAGATCACTTTGCTGGTACTTGTATAACCTCTCTTCATTGGGCTCAATGTCTCCAAGTGGACAAATCTGTTGAACAATATCCTCAGCTCACGCCATCTTTGATCTTCCCTTTTTGAACCTGCTCCCTTTCTCCTGCCAATTTCACTGTGTAGTGGATGTTGTACATCAGCACTGATTCAGAGGTAGCACATGTTCAGGACATATTTATTCTGCCTGTGATTATAGAGAAAATTGAGGAGATACCACATCACCATGCAAGATGTGGCTTTCATTCTTCCAAGTATGATGCCTATGGTCTCATTTTGTATTTGTTCCAGTCTTTCAATCTGCGTGTGGCTGAGATTTAGGATAGCCAGGTGTAACTCAATAAATGAAACCATCAGTCCTTGGTAAGAAGAAGCTGTTCACAGTCTGCGATCATCATTACCCTCATTGCTGAGAGGTCCTTCCTAGCCTTCATTAACATTCGATCTGTGCTAGATGAAAGCAAGACTTTGATTGTACTGTATATTCCCAAGTACTTTAATGTGTGGGTCCTCACAACAACTTCTGAACCCATGCTCACTACTGGTGTTGATGTTTTGACGGCAGTTTAGAGAGAACCATGTCACAGCTGCATTTGTCAGGTTTAACATTGCTCATGCCTCACAACATCAAAATGAGTGTTCACCAATGCTCTTTCTCTACATTCGGCACTCTGTTGTATGACTATCACTATTTTCTTTTTATTTTTTTATTTTAGGCGACTACCTATTTTTGTAATTCAATAATAATTATCTACCATGGTCTAGTCTAACTTCTAGGATTACTACTATCACTATTCACATTATTCACATTTGAACACACATCTATAACTGCGCTCTATCTACCTACGGCCAGAAACGGTTCTCAAAGAACGACTGGGTCGAAGAAAATGCAGCAAGACTAGACCCACTAATAGTTAATAAGAAAAAGGCTTTACTGAACTTCAATAATAATCCCAATCAAATCACCAAGGATCAGCTCAAACATGCGCAAGCCACCCTACAACGCGAAGCAAGAAGATGCGCAAACGAATACTGGAACAATCTATGCTCTGAAATACAGAAAGCCTCAGACAGGGGCGACTCAAAAACCATGCATGACAATATAAAAAAGGCCCTTGGACCAAAAATAACAAAATTAGCCCCCCTAAAATCCAAGTTTGGAGAACCTATTACTGACAAGGGACAACAAATGCAAAGATGGGTTGAACACTACTCTAATTTATACAGTGACGACAGACCAGCAAACACAGCTCTAGCACAATCAATACCCAAATATCCTACAATGTTTGAACTGGATGTTGAGCCTACTATGAACGAACTTGCTGACGCTATAAATGCCCTCTCAAGAGGAAAAGCTGCAGGAAATGACAACATTCCCACAGATGTACTAAAGGACAACCTAAGCGTACTACTTCCACACCTATACAAACTGCTAATTAAATGCTGGAGAAACGGAGAAATACCTCATGATATGAGAAATGCCAAGATTATAACGCTGTACAAGAATAAAGGAGACAGGGGTGACTGCAACAATTACAGAGGCATTTCTCTCCTTAGCACAACAGGCAAAGCTTTTGCTAGAGTCGTACTTAATCGCCTGCATAGACTTGCAGAACGGGTGCTTCCCGAGTCCCAATGCGGTTTCAGACCCGGGAGATCAACCATAGATATGATCTTCACTCTTAGACAACTGCAGGAAAAATGTCGGGAACAAAATATGCCGCTCTATATTGCCTTTGTGGATCTCACAAAGGCATTCGACACAGTAAACAGAGATGGTCTCTACAAGGTGTTAGAAGGCATAGGCTGCCCTCCTAAATTACTGAGGCTGATAATTTCCTTCCATGAAGACATGAATGGCAAAGTCCATTTTGATGGGAGTCCATCAGAGAATTTCAAAGTCAACAAAGGAGTGAAACAGGGATGTGTCCTCGCCCCCACCCTTTTTGGTATATTTTTTGCTGCCCTCCTAAATTACACCTTCGAAAACAGCTCAGGAGATATTTACATTCGCACTAGACCAGATGGCTCACTGTTCAACCTAGCACGACTAAGAGCAAAAACCAAAAAAAATGTTGCCCTACTTAAAGAATTTTTATTTGCTGACGATGCAGCCCTAGTCGCTCATAGTGAGGCCACCCTACAGTCGCTGATCAACAACCTGGATAAAGCATGCGACCTTTTTTCACTGTCAATTAATGTTCAGAAGACAGTAATACTAAATCAAGGTGACTTCAAACCTATATCTATTACTCTAAAAGACTGCCCACTAGAATCAGTACAGAAATTTACATATCTTGGATCCACAGTTACGCAAACCATCTCTCTTGATGAAGAAATAAACTGTCGAATTGGTAAGGCAGCTACGACCTTCGGCAAACTCACAAAAAGGGCATGGAACAACACGAAACTAACTCAAAAGACTAAACTCTTAATATATCAAACTTGTGTGCTTAGCACACTACTATATGGATCCGAAACCTGGACAACATACTCAAACCAGGAAAAAAGACTAAATGTCTTCCACATGCGATGTCTCCGCAAAATAATGCACATCAAATGGCAGGACAAAATAACCAACTTAACTGTCCTGCAACGTGCTAAGACCCTAACAATCATGTCGATGCTCAGAAGTCGAAGGCTAAGATGGCTGGGGCATGTCCAACGGATGGAAGAAAAACGCATTCCTAGGCAAATACTATATGGCGAGCTAAAACACGGAAAACGACAAATCGGCAGACCTAAACTACGATATAGAGATATCTGCAAATCATCTCTGAAAGACTTCTCCATCTGTGAAAACGACTGGCAACATCTGGCAAGTGATCGCACATCATGGAGAGCACGTATAAGGAACGGTATAACAACATTTGAGACTGTTCTAAGACAGGACTTAGAAGAGAAGAGACTCATGAAAAAGGATGGTAAACCCTGTGGACCAGCGAGCCTGACCTGTTCATTATGTGACCGCGTGTGTTTGTCAAACATTGGTAGAATTAGCCACGAGAGAAGCTGTTCGGCAAAAACAATACCTCAAAAAAATACGCAATAGCCTCCACTAGACCGTCTGACAAGACGAAAAGGGCCATATATATATATATATATATATATATATATATATATATATATATATATATTCACATTACCACGAATTTCTGCTAAGTACTGGCTAAAACACACTTCTCAGAATATCTTTCTCTTCTATGACTCAACAGGAAACTTCTAAGGTAGATAGTCTAACTTCTCCAAGGATTACTACTGCTGCTAATACAACAATTTTGGCAATTTTCCAAATTATAAAGATATTCTGGCTACAGATATTTTAGAAAATTTCATCATTCATCATTGAGTATCGTTTTGGCATCAAAGGTTGGCTACCATGTAGTGTTATTCCATTTTGTCTCTTGCTATGATAGTGCAGGTTGTCATCGGCTGACTTGTCCATCTTTTGATGTTACTCGTCCATGTTAATCTTGGTCTGCCACTGCCTCTTTTACCTTGTATTTTCCCTTCTAAGAATGCTTTTAGCGGGCTGCTATGTCTTTTAACATATACCATAAATCTCATGGCTTTTTAAAATTGTTTTTTATTAGTTCTCTTTTCAATTTTAGTTGTTTTAAGACTTCATCATTTGTTTTCTTTTCTTTCCATCCAATTCTACCCATTCTTCTATATATACACATTTCAAAGGCTTCAATTCTCTGTTCTGTTTTCTTGTCTAATGTCCATGTTTCTGCAACGTACAGAAATGTTGAGAAGATATAACATTTTGCTATTCTTAGTTTTAGCCCTGGTGTTATTTGTTTTGATGTTAGTATATTTTCATGGCATTAAAATTACTTGTTGCCATTCCTATTCTTTTGTTTATTTCACTTTTACATTTTCATCACTGGTTATAGTATGTCCAAGGTATTTGTAGCTCTGAACTGTTTTCAGGTCTTTTCCCTCAATTTTGATATCTACTTATAGGTTTTGAGTATTAACTTTGCTTATGATCATAGTTTTAGTCTTTTTGATATTAATAGCTAATCCATATTTTCTGCTTTTCATATTTATTTCATTAAGTAATTATTGTAGATCTTTAGGATTTTCTGCTAGTAATACAGTATCATCGGCACATTTTAGGTTATTGATTATGTAAAATAACAGCATGCAAAACCAAACGTATAAGAGAAGCTGTAAACAAAACTAGAGGAGGTAAAATTATAAATGACACATGTAGAGAAATTGTGTGTATAACATCAGTTATTGATTATATAGAACATGGAGTGGGTTTTGCTGTGCATAATAAGCTCAGGCATTCTATAAACACCTCAAATGGTACATCAGAATGCACAATAGCACTAACTGAGAAGACTTTATTTTATAGCATTCGTTGAATCTCACAAAAGCTTTTGACACTGTGTGCAGAGCAGGTCTATGCAGGTTGCTGGAAAATGTTGGCTTCCCTCCTACATTAATCAAAATGATAAATTTATTTCACAACAATATGTCTGCCACTATCCAGTTGGATGGTAGATCTTCAGTTGGATGGTAGTCTTCCCAGCCCTTTTAGATGAATTGTGGAGACAAACAGGGATCTGTGCTTGCCCCTACCCTATACTGAAACTTTTTTGCTGCCCTTCTACACAACGCATTTGAAATCATCTCTGGTGACATCTATATCCGTACAAGATCTAGCGGCACGATATTTAATCTAGCACGTCCCAGGGGTCAAAATTTAAAACGACTGAGACCCTAATCAAAGAGGTTCTATTCGCTGATGATGCAGCACTTGTTTCCCATGATGAGTCCATCTTGCAGTCAATGATTGATAATCTAGCTAGATCATGTGGTTTATTATCCCTGTCAATAAGTATCCAGGAAACTGTGGTGTTTCAACAAGGTGTAGTAAGTCCCATAGCTACATCATTAAAGAACACATCCCTTGAATCTGTGAGAAAGTTCATCTATATCGGTTCTATGGTCACAACCACTGTCTCCCTTGAAAAAGTGATAAATTCCCAAATCGGAAAGGCGGCTTCAACATTTAGTAAACTTAAAGATAGATCATGGGCCAACACCAAATTAACACTCATAACAAAGATTTTGAAACTATACACATGGAAAAACCCTGGTGATCAAGAGTGAAGAGGAATCAAATAGATTGCATAACAATAAAAGATAGGTTCCGTAACAGCGTCAAAAAAGCCAAAACCTATCCAGGAGCAGATATTAATTCAGATCACAATCCTGTAATGATTAAAATAAAAATCAAACTAAAGAGAAACAAGCAAAAGTCTGATTCATCAATAATACCACTAAATATAACAGCTTTAAATCAAAAAGATATTAAAGATACTTATACAATACAAGTAAAGACCACATATCAGAAGCTGCAAGAAGAAGGGATTGAGCAATACAGAGGAGAAAATCCTGATGAAAAAGTCACAACCAAATGACAGTGCATAAAGAAACCAGCGACACCTTACCCAAAAAAAGACAAGAACAAAAAACAAAAATGGATAACCAACACCATCTTAGAAAAAATGGAAGAAAGGAGACAAGTGAAGAAACACTGCCCAATACAATAAAATAGATATTGAAAATGTGCAAAAGGCAAAAGAAGACTGGCTCAGCCAAAAATGTATAGAAATAGAAACTATGGAAAGCAAACAAGACTTAAGAGGAATGCTCACAGAAATAAAGAGATTTGGTTATTTGGTTATTTGGTTATGAAAGGCCCCGGTATCACTGCAAACGAATTAAAATCCATAATTGCTCAACCGCCCGTGCCAGTGGAATCATCCGAATTACTAACTCGCTTCCAAACAAAGAACGGTAGCTGTAGTCCCCATCATAGCAGTTTCAGCACACGCCAAAAGACATAAGGCAAAACCACACAGAAAGTGAACACGGCCAACTGTTCCCTGTCATACGATATCAGCATTCATAGTAAACAATTGGAATATCGGAACATGATCAAAACGAATGAAACACACAGCTCACGGTGTGCACAGAGCACTTAACTCAGTAGCTCCTGCAACAAGCCGGACTTGGAATATGAGGAAACTGCAACAAGGAACACTTTTCAGACATAGCCTTCAATGGTTCCTGCCGCCTATCCACCATATTGACATACACAGACATGCACACACAAAGATATGAGTATGACTAACATAAACATGCACACAAAGATATGAGATATCACTAGCCCAGACATGCACACACAAAGATATGACACGTTACTAACACAGGTACACACTAAGATATGAGATATGACTAAACACAGACTCACATAAAGATATGAGACATGATTAACACGGACACACCAAGATAAGAGATATGACTAACATGACACACACCAAGATATGAGCCATGGCCAGCACACACACACTCAAGCTAAGATATGAGCCATGGCTAGCATAGAAACACATCAAGATATGAGCCATGGCTTCACGGAAAAACACCGAGAAATGAACCATGTCTAGCACAGAAACACATTAAGGTATCCATATGCTTGGGTTTGTTGTAGTCGGCAGACTCTTCTTAACGCGGGAATCATCGACATACGAGACGCAGGCCCCGGTTAAATGTTCACAGGTTTCGTTCAAACAGTTGTCCGGAGATTTAAGAGTGCAGTCTGACTCGTAGAACGTTTCATTGCATGTACAGTTCCCGGTTGACTGTACACAGATGTCGTTGAAACAGTTGTCCGGACATCTGAGAGTGCAGTCTGACCCGTAGTACGTTTCCTTGCACGTAAAGTCTGTACTTTCCAGGTCACATATGATGGCACAGCCATCAGAACACGTCTGTTCGCACTGTAGCCCAAAATTACCATCGGGACAAGTGTCATTACAGGCGTAGCCAGGATGTTTACATTGTAGGCATTTTCCAGATTTTTCCTCACAAAAAGGACAGACACTGAGACAAGACCAGGAGCAGTCGTGTCCATAGATCCCATGTGAACAGATGCCGTGACATGTACCGATTATGACGTTGCAGCCTTTGCAACACACAACCACACACTGCACAAAGTGACCAAGAATGCCCGTCCAGAAAATAGGTGTCTGTAAATGTTTGCACCTCAAACACCGTCAGTGCACTGTCGGCCTGCGAAATGGTCGATGAGAACTCAATCTTAATGTGTGCCATTGTCGCTTGTGTGGTTACTACAATTGTATTCACAGAAATATTTGGGTATGATATATCACTATACTGGAACACTACGCAGCCACTGTCAGAGAAAGCCTTTAGAGTGGCATTCTTTACCCGAATCATAGTAAAATAAAGAGAATAACTAATAAAAATAAAAAAGGCACAGAAAATTGATGCATTGCATACAAAAAAGGAAAAATGCAAACAGACAATAAAGATATAATAGATAGATGGCAGGAATATATAATAGAACTATTTCATGATCAAAGGGGCAAGAAACCAATTATAAAATGTACATCAGGCTATAAAATCTTAAAATCTGAGGTGGAAAAAGCAATACAAACAATGAAAAAGGGAAAAGCAGCATGACCTGACAGCATACAGATAGAGATGATACAGGCGCTAGAATATTTGGCATTGAAGTGATTACAGACATATGAAACGACATATACCATACATACCAAATGAACTAAAAACATCAACTTTCATTGCATTGCCTAAAAGGAATGGTGCAGTTGAATGTAGTGATTTTAGAGCTATAAGCCTAGGCTTACCACGTTACACAAATCTTGCTAAAAGTTATACAATGAAAGGTTTCAGAATAAAATCAATACTGAATTAGATGAGCAGCAATTTGGATTTAGGAAAAAATAGTGGGACAAAAAAAGACATATTCTGCATGAGAACATTAATTAAAAAGTACACAGAAGTAAACAAACCAAAATATGCCTGCTTCGTAGACTATATCAAAGCTTTTGATAGAATACACCACAAACAACTTATACAATGCCTAAAAGGTATACATCCAGATAACATGGACATACGACTAATATGTAATCTATACTGGGAGGGAACAGCAATAATAAAATATAACAAAGAGAGCTCTACACCCATTGATATAAAAAGAGGAGTAAGACAGGGATGCATCCTATCACCAAGCTTGTTCAATCTATAAAAAAAGGTAAAGTACCCCCGTCACGCCATGTGGCGCATAGGGAATATGGTGTTAGTGACCATAAATTTTACAGACTTTCGGCACATGATTTTTGGAGTAATGTGGTCGGTATTACGCCCATGCCGCTTTACTTTACTAGAAAAAATCTGGTACTCATTAAAGGCTGGGTGAACTGGAAGCCATCTTTAAAAGCATCACAGAGATGCCAGGCCTAAACATTAATGGAAAGATAACTTAACATATGCAGATGATACTGTCCTACTAGCAGAAAATCCTAAAGATCTACAACAATTACTTAATGAAATAAACATGACAAGCAAAAAATATGGACTAGATATGAATATCAAAAAGATTAAAACTATGACCATAAACAAAGAAAATACTCAAAACCCACAAGTGAATATCAAAATAGAAGGAATAGACCTGGAGACAGTTCAGAACTACAACTACTTTGGACATACTATAACCACTGATGGAACATGTACAACTAAAATAAACAGAAGAATAGGAATGGCAAAAAGTAATTTAAATGTCATGAAAAATATACTAACATCAAAACAAATAACACCAGGAATAAAACTAAGAATAGCAAAAGGTTACATCTTCTCAATATTCCTATATGGTGCAGAAATATCGACATTAGACAAGAAAACAGAACAGGCTGCTTTTACTAGAGTAATCAGAAATCGAAAGGGAGCGAAATTGTGTGTACTACTTTTTTTTGTATGCTACGTCATCATAATGGTTCATTGTATATCCTTAGACTCTAGACCCGGCCGAACGCTAATCTTACGGTCGGTTGTTTGATGTGCGACGGGGATAATCTGACGACTAACTGTGTGTCTATAAGTTCGGAATTGGAGTCAACAACGATGGCCTAATCAAGCGCTCTACATTAAAAAAAAAATATGACGATCACCATTTTCAAGAGGATGTGAACTCCAGGTATATGGTGGATAGGCGGCGGGAACAATTGAAGGCTATGCATGAAAAGCGTGCCTTGTTGCAGTTTCCTCATATTCCAAGTCAGGCTTGTTGCAGGAGCTACTGAGTTAAGTGCTCTGTGCACACCGTGAGCTGTGTGTCTCATCCGTTTTGATCATGTTCCGATATTCCAATTGCTTTCGATGAATGATGATATCGTATGACAGGGAAAAGTTGGCTGGGTTCACTTTCTGCGCGGTTTCGCCTTATGTCTTTTGGCATGTGCCGAGACTGCTATGATTGGGACTACAGTTGCCTTTCTTTGTTTGGGAGATGAGATTCGGATGATTACGCTGGCATGGGCGGTTGAGCAATTATGGATTTTAATTCGTTTGCAGTGATACCGGGGCCTTCCATAACCAAATAACAGAACAGAGAATTGAAGCCTTTAAAATGTGGATATATAGAAGAATAGGTAGAATTGGATGGAAAGAAAAGAAAACAAATGATGAAGTCTTAAAACAAGTAAAAATGAAACGAGAAATACTAAACACAATTCAAACAAGACAAATGCAATTTTTGGGCCATGTTAAAAGACACAACAGCCTACTAAAAGTAATCTTGGAGGGGAAAATACAAGGTAAAAGAGGCAGAGGTGGACCAAAATTAACATGGACGAGTAACATCAAAAGATGGACAAATCAGCCTATGACAACCTGCACCATCAAAGCAAGAAACAGAGCAGAATGGTGCTCCATGGTAGCCAATATTCTTTGTGAAGATGGCACCCAATGATGATGAACTAAGGTTCAAACTTACCAAAGTTGTGTACTTAGTGCACTTTTATACGGATTAGAAATTGGACTACCTATGCAGGGCAGAAGAAAAGGTTGAACAGCTTTCATGTGCATTGCCTTTGAAAGATTATGAACATCAAATAGCATTGATAGCATCAAATATGAACTCAAACGTATTATCAGCTCTTACCTATGCAAGTGAAAGCTGGAAAACATCAAAAGAGATTGAGAAAGAACTAAATGCTTTTGAAGACAAATGCCTAAGAAGAATACTCAGTGTACAATGGAATACATTCAAGATTAATATTGAGATAAGAGAAATGGCCATGCAACCAACGATCTTCTCTACTTTCAGGAAGAGAAATGGACATATATTGGACATGTGTTGAGAAGAGACAACAAAAGAATTTCAAAACATCCTCTTCTATGGGAAACATTAGGATACAGAAAAAGAGGAAGACCTAGAGAGACAACGAATAGAACACTTATGAGAGAAGCAAAGTTTGAGGGCATAGACTCAACAGATAAGATCAAACATCTTGCCAAGAATAGAGATGGGTGGTGAAAAATACAACAAGCACTATGCAACATCTGACAGTGCAGGAAGGATCAAGATCATGAAAAGTAAATAAGAATATGTAGGATTGGTACATATATCAATGGTATATAAAAAGTAAAGAGCCCAGTCACGCCAAGTGGCATACAGGGAATATGGTGTTAGTAACCATAATTTTTACAGACCTTTGTCACATGATTTTTGGCGTAATGTGATCAATATTACGCCCGTGCCGTTGTAGTAAAAAAAAAAGTAAAGTACCCCCGTCACGCCAAGTGGCGTACAGGGAATATGGTGTTAGTGACCATAAATTTTACATACCTTCAGCACATGATTTTTGGGGTAATGTGGTCTGTATTACACCCGTGCCACTTTACTTTCCCAGAAAAAATCCGGTACCCATTAAGGCTGGGTGAACCGGAAGCCGTCGGTTGGGGTCGAACCCTATCTCTTGTCCTTTGTAGTCCAGTTCACTAACCACTGAGCTTTATGGTTGGTGTAATGCAAATAATGTAATAATACAGAAATGATTGCTACAAATGTGCTAAAACACATATGTACTAAAAATATCAGAAAAAACAATAAGAATCACTAACCTAAGAAAAAATCCAAGTTCTGCCTCTTGTATGAAAAAGGCCTGGTTGTTCGTACACCAATAGAAAGCTCTGGTAGTCCAAGAGAAACTGAAGTCATCTTAGAGTGATCTTGTACTTCAAACATATAAACTTTTTTTTATATTATTGTAAGTTATGTATATGCATACAATTAATGAGAGTATTACAGACGTAAATAATTAAGAAAAATTGAAAGCTCTTGCGACTGGAGGTCACACACAACCATAAATACAATGAGATGATAATGCTGTATTTTTAATTACCTTAATGAGTGGCATTGAGAAATTAACAATAACAGTTCAGTGTAATAGTGAATAACAGCACACCTACCTCAATGCAACCATTAAACAACCATATCAATAGAATACAACGAAACCAAACTTCAGCATGTCCACTCTGTGAACACCCACATGAAACAGTAGAACAACACCTTTTTGACTGTCCAAATCTCACCGACATCAGAGCAAATCTACTTCGTCAAAGACCTGATAAATTGAACACCTTGTACAGGATTACACTGGAATTTAGAAATACCTGCAGATATCATTACTTGGCATTTGACTGAAGGGTGTCAGCTCACAGGCTTCTGGATTTATAACAACAACCACATCTCAATGCAACAAAAACAAATATTTAAAAAACAAATGTATGTATTATTGGAAAAGTATACCATTGTACTTCGTAAACCATTGAATGAATTCAAGACCCGTAAGGGAAAATTGTCATGCATCCAACAATATCTTTTACCAAGAAAAGAACATCACATATAGGTCATGTGATGAGAAGAGGCAAGAGAATTGCAAAGCAAGAATCCATTGGGAAAAAGAGGTGTAGAACACTGAGGTGAGAGACACCAACAGCTTCAGCTTCCTTAACAAGTCTGAGAGGCTCTCCCAGATTAGGGACATGTGGCAAGATACAATGTACAGGTTCTATGCAAAGTCTGATGCTTAAAATAACAATGATCATCAGACTAAGAGTGTCCAACATTTTTGTCCTTACTTCAAAAGGGCAACCCTGATCTTGATCCTTCCTGTGTCGTTACATGTCGCACAAGGCGTATAGTATTTTTCACCACCTATCTCTTTTCTGGGCGAGATGTTCGACCTTATCTAATGAGTCTATGCCTGGCTGCCAACTTTGCGTGCCTGTTTTTGGAATTCTATTTTTGTCAAAAGAACATTGGATATATATATATATATATATATATATATATATATATATATATATATATATATATATATATATATATATATATATATATATACAGGGTGTTTTTTTTTTTTTTTTTTGGTTCCGGTGTCATGGCGGCTTCGTGTAGTCGCTTTTTATAATTCGGCAATTGCTGATATATTTAAATGATTTACGCGACAGTCTAGTTGTGAAATTATGTGTTGCTATTCTCCCGTTTGGTGTATGTTTTACTTCTAACGTGGGGATGGACTGTGATTTGCCGATATTTAAGTGGAATATGATTTATTCTTCTTTGTGTCGTGTGTTCGCGGTTCGATAGGCAAGCACATGGTTCGACAAAATGTCGCCGGCAAACCGGGTATGTTCAACCCGTATGTGAAAAGTCTGTGACGGTGGATGGAGGCGGAGGAATCAAGAATGATCAACGGCCCAGAAAGCGAAAACAGCAAAGTGTGTGGTACACAAGAGGCATGTTCAGAACACGAAAGACGAATATGGCTGACCACCGTGAAAGAGATTGGAGCCTCATCACGTCCAGAGGAAGCCATGGAGAGTCGGAGAAATTCGAACTTATGTCGGAGGAAAGATCTTAAAATAAGTACTTGGAATGTTAGGACTCTATATCAACAAGGGAAATTGGAAAATCTAATTCAAGAAGCAGAACGAATAAATATAGATATTTTAGGCATATCAGAGACTAGATGGAAAGAATGTGGGTACATTGAAGACAAAAAAATATACATTTATATACTCAGGAAACACAACAGAACATCAAAGGGGGGTAGGAATACTGATAAAAAGAGAGCTACAAAAATATATAAGTACCCACTGGACATACAGTGATAGGATTATACTACTCAAGTTGAAAGCAAAACCATTCGACATAGCAATAATACAGACATATGCACCTACTCAAGACTACACAGATGAACAAATAGAGGCATACTATGAAGACCTAAATAAAGTTATGAAGCAAGTGAAATCTTCAGACATCTTGATTGTAATGGGTGACATGAACGCTAAAGTAGGAAAAGGTAGATATAAGACAATTATAGGAAATCATGGTTTAGGAAAAAGAAATGACAGAGGAGAAAGATTAATACAATTCTGTGAAGAAAACAGGCTGATGATATGTAACACCTACTTTGAGCAAGAGAAAAGGAAACTATACACATGGAAAAGCCCTGGAGATAGGAAGAGGAATCAAATAGATTACATAATGATAAAAGAAAGGTTCCGTAACAGCGTAAAGAAAGCCAAAACCTACCCAGGAGCAGATATTAATTCTGATCACAATCCTGTAATGATTAAAATGAAAATCAAACTAAAGAGAAACAAGCAAAAATCTAATTCATCAACAAACCCACTCGACATAACAGCTTTAAATCAAAAACATATTAAAGATACCTATACAATACAAGTAAAGAACACATACCAGAAGCTGCTAGAGGAAGGAATTGAACAATACAGAAGAGAAAATCCTGATGAAAAAGTAACAACCAAATGGCAATGCATAAAGAAAAGCATACAAAAAGCCTGCGACACCTTACCCAAAAGAGAAAAGAACAAAAAACAAAAATGGATAACTAACACCATCTTAGAAAAAATAGAAGAAAGGAGACAAGCGAAGAACACTGCCCAATACAATAAAATAGATAATGAGATACGCAAAATGTGCAAAAAGGCAAAAGAAGACTGGCTCAGCCAAAAATGTATAGAAATAGAAACTATGGAAAGCAAACACGACTTAAGAGGAATGCACACAGAAATAAAGAGAATGACTAATAAAAATAAAAAAGCCACAGAAGGTGGATGCATTGCAGACAAAAAAGGAAAAATGCTAACAGACAATAAGGATATCATAGATAGATGGCAGGAATATATAACAGAACTATTTCATGATCAAAGGGACAAGAAACCAGTTATAAAATGTACATCAGGCTATAAAATCTTAAAATCTGAGGTGGAAAAAGCTATAAAAATAATGAAAAGGGGAAAAGCAGCAGAACCTGAAAGCATACAGATAGAGATGATACAGGCACTTGAAGATTTTGGCATTGAAGTGATTACAGACATATGCAACGACATATACCACACAGGATACATACCAAATGAACTAAAAACATCAACTTTCATTGCATTGCCTAAAAAGAATGGTGCAGTTGAATGCAGTGACTTTAGAACAATAAGCCTAATGAGCCATGTTACAAAAATCTTGCTAAAAGTTATACAAGGAAGGATTCAGAATAAAATCAATACTGAATTAGATGAGCAGCAATTTGGATTTAGGAAAAATAGCGGGACAAAAGAAGCCATATTCTGCATGAGAACATTAATTGAAAAATACACAGAAGTAAACAAACCAATATATGCCTGCTTCATAGACTACACCAAAGCTTTTGATAGAGTACACCACAAACAACTTATAGAATGCCTAAAAGAGATACATCTAGATGACATGGATATACGACTAATATGCAATCTATACTGGGAGCAAACAGCAATAATAAAATATAACAAAGAGTTCTCTACACCCATTGATATAAAAAGAGGAGTAAGACAAGGATGCATCCTATCACCAAGCTTGTTCAATCTATACACTGAGCACATCTTTAAAAACATCATAGAGATGCCAGGCCTACAAATTAATGGAAAGATAATCAATAACCTAAGATATGCTGACGATACTGTACTACTAGCAGAAAATCCTAAAGACCTACAACAATGACTTAATGAAATAAACACGACAAGCAAAAAATATGGTTTAGATATGAATATCAAAAAGACTAAAACTATGATCATAAACAAAGAAAATACTCAAAACCCACAAGTGGATATCAAAATTGAAGGAATAGACCTTGAGACAGTTCAGAACTATAACTACCTTGGACATACTATAACCAGTGATGGAAAATGTACAACTGAAATAAACAAAAGAATAGGAATGGCAAAAAGTAATTTTAATGTCATGAAGGACATACTAACATCAAAACAAATAACACCAGAGCTAAAACTAAGATTAGCAAATTGTTACATCTTCTCAATATTCCTATATGGTGCTGAAACATGGACATTAGACAAGAAAACAGAACAGAGAATTGAAGCCTTTGAAATGTGGATATATAGAAGAATAGGTAGAATTGGATGGAAGGAAAAGAAAACAAACGACGAAGTCTTAAAACAACTAAAAATGAAAAGAGAACTTCTGAACACAATTAGAACAAGACAAATGCGATTCTTAGGCCATGTTAAAAGACACAACAGCCTACTGAAAGTGATCCTGGAGGGGAAAATACAAGGTAAAAGAGGCAGAGGCAGACCAAGATTAACATGGACGAGTAACATCAAAAGATGGACAAATCAACCGATGACAACCTGCACCATCAAAGCAAGAGATAGAGCAAAATGGCGCTCCATGGTAGCCAACCTTCGTTGCGGAGACGGCACTCAATGATGATGATGACAGGGTGTTTTTAAAGTTGCAGTGCAGTGAATATCTCTAATATTCAGTAAATGACGTAATCATCATCTACGTACCACAATTTTGTAAACCACATTTATGAACAAACCGCTGCTTCCTTTAAGGTTTTATTTACGTAAAGGACGGGCACTACGCTACTTTCACTGTCTCATTGCTTGAAGGAAATGGTGTTGACGATTGAAAACAGGGTATTTCTAGTTGAGCATGTCTTTCGTAATGGCGGTAAATATACGGATGAGGTCATTAGACAATTCGTGAGGAAATTTCCAGACTCACAAGTCCCTCACCGAAATTCTGTTACAAAATTGATCAAAAAGTTTCGTGAAACCGGTAGTGTGGTAGATGCATACCGATCTGGAAGACCTTCAATTTCACAAGACCAAATTATGGAACTCCAAGACAGAATTACAATGAGTCCAAATGCATCTTTAAACCACTTGTCTCAACAGGTGCAAATATCTAAGAGTTCTGTTCACAAGGTTTTAAGAAGTGAACTACACTATCGTCCATACAAATTAACTGAAGTGTCTCAACTCCAAGAAAGAGATTATGAATCCCGTTTAAACTACTGCATGTGGTTTCAGAATTGTATTTATGAACATGGCGCTGCCATCCTTGACGTCACTTTTTTCACTGATGAGGCCTGGTTTCATTTATCCGGTTATGTGAACAGTCAGAACAATCGGGTGTGGAGCAGTGAAAACCCCCATGAATTTCATCAAGTGCCGCTTTACGATCAAAAAGTCGGAGTGTGGTGCGCTATAAGTCGTATGCGGATAATAGGACCTATATTTTTTAATGAAACAATAAATGCAGAACGTTACCGTACTTTAATTCTGGAACCGTTCATAGCACACCTTACAGAACGGGAAATTATGGAATCCTGGTTTCAGCAGGATGGGGCAACAGCACACACAGCCACAACAACACTCAATTATTTAGAAAGCATATTTGCAAATCGCATTATTTCACGTGGAATCTGGCCTGCTCGTTCACCAGATCTAACACCCCCAGATTATTATCTGTGGGGGGCATTGAAGGGGAAAGTTTATGAAAATAATCCGCAGACAATTAATGACCTAAAGACTGAAATAGTAGACAAGATTAAACAAATATCACCAGACATTATTCTGAGGGTTTTCGCAAATATGGAAAGACGAATCACGACATGTATTGAGGCCCGTGGTGGACATTTTCAACATATGCTTTAGGCACAACTTTATTATGTTAATACCAACATTACCCATTATAAGCTCGCCGATAGCAGTCAAGTATATTTGAATAATACCATTTATTTTACAATTTGTGTGACGCATTAGTTAACCGCATTTCTGGTGACGTTTTTTCTTCCGAGAGTAGAAATTCACTGCACTGCAACTTTAAAAACACCCTGTATATATATATATTGAGTTATTGAGTTATTTGCGGGTCATCATCATTGCACTCCAAACATGTCCATAGGTGCTCAGATCCCTCCTCAGAAATTCCCTCAGTGTCCAGCGACTGACGACTCCAGTTCTATGTTGGTTGATAAGTCTTCTTACACGGCCACTAAGTTTCTCATTTCTGGCCGTGCCCATCTTAACTCCCATTTCCATCATCCGAAGAAGTGACGTTGATCTGTGTTTGTCGAAGTCCTGTGCTCTTCCCACATCTCGAAGGGTTTGATGATGTCCGCCTGATCCATCGGTTGCCCGTCCTCAACGACAGCGCAGCTAGCCAATCTGTCCGCTCTCTCTAATTTCCCCGTACTCCCGCATGTCCAGGGACATAGACAAAGGTGACCTTACGTATTTTGGATTTCTGCAACGCCTCTACCCATTGCATGCGTACAAAGCCCGCCTCCACTTTTTTTATCATGCTCATCGAATCACTCAGTATACATGCCTGGATGTAGTCTTGTGACTCTAACCATTTGAATGCCTTGGTCACTGCCATCACCTCCATTGTCATGATACTCGTGGTCATGGCGTATGCACAACTGTCTTCCTTGGCTATTCTGCCTGCCGAGCGTGCTGTAAATGCCCATGCACTTCTTTCGTGTCGTCTTACAGATCCGTCTGTATAGATGACTGCATCTTTCTCATCGGTATTATCGCAGATGAGACCGTTGACCTCAGCATTAAGCACGACCGGGTTCTGTTCCCTACTTTTCCTGTCGAGTGTGACAATACATGAGAAAGTCCCCTAGAATGACGTAGGCACCGGTATCCACTCCTTGCCAACGCTGATATTGGTAAGCCCACAGACCTGTTTGATGACATCTTCTGCCCGGCCCACCCATGATTTGCCTCTTTTTAGCCTGGTACCTTTCTCTGTGTTGAACACGTGGTGCAATGGATGCTCTGTATCTGTACTAATCTTCAGGTATGCTCGTGCTCTCCAGATCTTGATTCTGTCATCCATGGTTGGAAAGTCAAGAAGATACATCATTGCTACACAGGAGTGCCCCTCGTACATCCCAGGATAATGCGCATGGCTTCATTTTGTATTTTCTCCAGCCTATCAATTTGAGTCGTACTGACAGTATATATATATATATATATATATATATATATATATATATATATATATATATATTGGTTATTGGTTATTGGTTATTGGTTATGGAAGGCCTCGGTATCACAGCAAGCGAATTAAAATCCATAATTGCTCAACCGCCCGTGCCAGTGGAATCATCCGAATTACTAACTCATCTCCCAAACAAAGAAAGGTAACTGTAGTCCCCATCGTAGCAGTTTCAGCACACGCCAAAAGACATAAGGCGAAACCGCGCAGAAAGTGAACACAGCCAACTGTTCCCTGTCATACGATATCATCATTCATCGTAAACAAGCGGGATATCGAAGCAGGATCAAAACGGATGAGACACACAGCTCACGGTGTGCACAGAGCACTTAACTCAGTAGCTCCTGCAACAAGCCGGACTTGGAATATGAGGAAACTGCAAGAAGGAACACTTTTCAGACATAGCCTTCAATGGTTCCTGCCGCCTATCCACCATATACCATGGTAGTTTACGTCCTCCCGAAAATGATGATCGTCGTAGCACTTGATGATGTTAGGCCATCATTGATGACTCCAATTCCAAACATATAGACACACAGGGGTGGTAAGTTATCATTTCCAATCCAACAGAAGCCACATGACCTGTACTTAGTAAAAACACAATTGATGATGTTCTCCGCTCCCTTTTTGTAGCTGCCGCCACACGATTCTGATGTCTCATTATCTTGGACATCATTCAAGAACAATGTCAGATGGACATTCCATAGATATGGCTTTGCTGATGAAGTGTTTGGTGCAACAGTTGTATCAATCATACTGGAGGCTCCTGGTCTGTGGTCATTAATATCACAGAAGGCACATGATGTTGTTATATTCAGAATTTCTTTCTGGGGTGTAAATATATGGCACACACATGGAGCGTGGTTTGTGGTCACAGTAATCCCATTAAAGGCAATTCTAGGGTAGCATGGCATAGCTGTTTCAGAACAGCACAATCCTGTGATGTTTTCTGTGTTCGCTATAAAGCTGCTGCTGCTACCCAATCCCGACCAATTATAGGTGTGGACATTATTCACTTGCAATGACAAAACTGCTTTGTTTACATCATAAACCTCTGGAAGCGAATCATTTATGGGACTAATAGTACAATTTATTCTTCCATCGGGGACATCTTCATTGAGTCCCCCCAAAAAAACTCTTTGGTTAAAAAAAAGCACATATGCTTTTGAGTTAAACACAAAATGAGCCCACTTCATAGATTCAAAATGATCCTTGCCAATGCCATCCGTTTGCACAAGTTAGGTCCTTAGCAACCAAGGTCTTAAACTAAGCCATCAATTTAACGACTTTGTCTACAGCGAAGGTTAACGAACTGTGAACAAACACTTATGTTCAAACCCCTGAATACATTTTCAAAATCTGCCAACTCGCTGAAATAATATATATCGTGGTATTCAAAGTAAACATTGCTTAGTCCATAGCTCGAATGTAAATAAGCTGCCATTTTGGTGCGTCCCATGACGTCATTCCCATATATATATATATATATATATATATATATATATATATATATATATATATATATATATATATATTAATGGATAAATTATAAAGAGTAGGTGTTTTGAATAATTTGGCTCATTGATTAAAAAAATGGAAAGATTTTCAAGGAGATCAAAAGAAGGCTGACGATAGCTATGAATAAATTAAAACAATTGTACCAGTGGCGTGTACTCGTTTTTGGGGTCTGGGCTACCTTTGACATAATAAATAAAAACATACATTATATTCAGTACTAACATGAAGTAATATTTGTTAATGACATCATTACATTTTTAATTACTTACTTATTTATATGTTAATTATATCCATCTTGTTTGGGACAAAAATGTCTTGATCACTTTGTCATTGAAAGTACTGTTGGGTTGGTTTCTAAGTTTCTGAGGGAAAGATTTCTCAATGGACATTAATGCCAAACCAGATAAGTGTTCTTGTGTCTGAGTTGAGCGACAATAAGATTTGATTCTCTTGAGAGTAGGAAAAGTTCTTTCTACAGATGCTGATGTGCATGCATAACGTAGTTATAAATAGGTTAGGAAGTTCCGGTAATCAGATATAGTTTCACTTTCACTTTGTGACGCTTCTGATTGACTAGAGCTAAAGATAACCCATGAAACCGCATTTTATATAAGTATCTCTCGCCGTATAATTTTGATGGGAATTTTTTAATGTCAAGGTCATTAATTCTAAGTTGGTGAGAAGAGAACTGTACCACTGTTTCATGTACTATCTTAGTTTCGGTTTTGTTCACAAACGTTATAGTGGCCATAGGAAAACCTTGCTTTAATAAATGCAAATCAAAGCAAATAAATCATATCGGCCTATGAAATGTGTAATAGAATATTTGAAAATTTGTAATATAATTATGAAAAAAATATAATAAATTATCATTTCCTTTCGTATTTCGTTAATATGTTCAGGCTACCAGCATTAGCTGTGGTAGCATAGAGAATACGCCACTGAACTGTACAACATATGGCATGAAATCGATATAGCAACAAAAATTAGGTTCATAAGAGCCTGTATTTGACCCATAGCAACATATGGCTGTGAAATGTGGACAGTTGACAGATATACTGAAAAATACTTCAATGCCTTTGAATGCAATGTTACAGAAATGAGGAAGCTTAGTTGGCTGTGTGCGTTAGCATTTGTTTCTTGTGGCAAGGGACTGTGTCGAGGAGTACAAGTTCAATCCTGCTTCAAGCTGTCTATTGTTCTTTGTTTATTTTCCGTTATTGATTATTTGTGATTTTTTTTCCTAGTGTTGTAAACATACTTTTTCTCCTGAAATGAGTTGCTGAATAACCATCTTGGAAGTTTCCCCCCATAATAATATTCATTTATTATTTGTTCAGGAAGAGTACTCAGAATGCCATTGATAGAGAAAAGAACAAAAAAGAAATCTGATTGATAAAGAACATAAAATAAAATAATTTGTTCATGTAGAACACCAGAATGGACTAGAGAAGATAATCATGGAGGGCATAGTTCCAGATAAACAAGAGAGAGAAAGACCCACAAGAAGGTGGGTGCATGATATCGCAAAGGAGATGGATGACTACTGTAGAAGTAGAATTAGAAAAAAAAATTTCTGAGTAGCTCTTATGGTTGTAAAATTCCAAAGGACAAGCTAGATCTGATGATAATGACATATAAGACAACAAAGATTAAAACTCCACAAAATGACATTAATACAAATGACAAAGTAATGAATTTATTTAAAAGATTGAGGAGTAAAAGCAACATGTTTTGTTGTTTTTTGCGTTCGCCAGCTTTTACATCTGACGAAGTCCCTAGATACTAGGAACTGAATTTTGCATGTTAATCCATTTTTTCCCTGGCAGTCATGTGCACAGGGGTCCCTCGCCGTATAGGCAGATAACTCCGACTTCGGAGGTACTCATATTTTTCCGTTCATGAGTAATTGACGTTTCAAGCTGGGCCTCACTGCTGAGACCAGGAACGGTTGCCGCAGAGAGAAATCATAAATAAAAATCCCAACTAGCCAGGATTTGAACCCACAACCTTTTGACTCGAGGCCGGCATCTTGCCTCGAGACCAACCAGTCCCCATAATATCATGTTTGAGGTGAACCAAAGAGTCAAGAAGACTGTTTTCATCGACATGCTTAATCTTGTTGCAGTGTCTAGTTGCTGTAATACCTAGGAAGTATAATGACAAACGATAATTCTCAAACAGCAGACAGCCACTGCCATAGAATATATAAGGAAACAACAGATAAAATGGTTTGGCCACGTGACAAGGCAGACAGAACAAAACACAACACAACGAGCCTTCAACAAACATTGTGAGAACACCAGACCCAAGGGTCGACCATGAAAAAGATGGGTCGATGGAGTATCAGAAGCACTAGGAAACATAACAGCAGCAGAGGCGAACAGAAGAGTAAAAGACCGCAAATTATATCTCCCATCGACGCTGAAAGGCAGTTGAGGAAGGAAAGAAGAAGAAGGAGAATCTTGTTGAGGGATCATGCCTGCTATTGTCTCTTGCCTCAGTGTTCATTTTAATGTTTCTCTAGGTTAGCCACTTTTTCTGGTTCAGAGGGAATGCTTTGAGATTCTCTTTGAATCATTTTTTTAATCACATGACCAACATTTGGTTATTTGATTATGGAAGGCCCCGGTATCACTGCAAATGGATTAAAATCCACAATTGCTCAACCGCCAATGCCAGCGGAATCATCCGAATTAATATCTCATCTTCCAAACAAAGAAAGGTAACTGTAGTCCCCATCATAACAGTCTCAGCACATGCCAAAAGACATAAGGCGAAACCACGCAGAAAATGAACACAGATAACTGTTCCCTGTCATACGATATTATCATTCATCGTAAACAATTGGAATATCGAAACATAATCAAAACGGATGAGACACACAGCTCACGGTGTGCACGGATCACTTAACTCAGTAGCTCCTGCAACAAGCCGGACATGGAATATGAGGAAACTGCAACAAGGAACATTTTTCATGCATAGCCGTCAATTGTTCCAGCTGCCTATCCACCATATACCGGGAGTTCACGTCCTCTTGAAAATTATGGTTGTTGTATTTTTTTTAAATGTATAGTGCTTGATGATGTTAGGCCATCGTTGTTGACTCCAATTCCGAACTTATAGACACACAGTTAGTCGTCAGATTATCCCCGTCTCACATCAAACAACAGACCGTAAGATTAGCTTACGGCCGGTCTAGGGATGTACGATGAGCCATTACGATGACGTAGCACACAACAATGTCGTACACACAACAATTTCGCTCCCTTTGAATTCCTGATTACTCTAGTGAAAGCAGCATACGACGAACAAAACACGATGCAAATTCCCTAAAGAGATAAAACTGCGGCTGACGAAGTAGTTTACATTAATGAGTAACATGGAAATAAATTGCTTAAAGGAATTCCAACAACGGTCATGAACAGCACCAATGTGACGTAATGTGCAGATTAAGTCTAGACGTTGGAAGGTCGCATTCACAACACTTGATTTATCAAAAAGGGACTGTTGCTGGCGTACGATTTTGCTTTAGCAGCACAGATGTAATAAGTAGATCATCATTTTTTCTTTAACGCAGAAATGTGCAATAGAGAACCGAAATTAATCAGACCCCGAATGCACTTTCTGCAGCGATCGAGAGAACGTGACCTAGATCCACCATCTTTACAAAGGAAGTCCATGACCAACATATGATCATCTTCTTTTCTTGATTACATAGGATATTGTTGGATGCTTTGTCTTTTCTCTTATTTCTTCTGCATCATTCTTTAATTAATTCTATGGTAAACAAAGTCTTTTCCTAAGGCATCTGTTTTCTAAAGCATCCAATTTATTTTTTATTTCTTTAGTTGCTGTCCAGCTCTCACAGCATAAGTAAGGGTGGACAATACATTTAATTTGAAAATCAAAGAGTTTTGTGCTTAGTAATTTTGATATTTCTATATTTTATCAATTTTTATGAAAGTCATTGCTACCTTCGCTATTTTTTATTCTAATTTCTTTCTTTGTGTCTCCTTAATTTATGCAGATTCTAAGTGATATACTGCTGCTTTTCCTTCCAGGTATATTTTTTTTCTTCTGGGCAAATTTGTTCTTCATTACTTTTGTCTTTTCTTGGTTGATTCAAAGTCATATTTTTCTAGCTGTTTTTTCTGGCTGGGCGTTATTTTTTCGTGCATCATTTTCCCTTGAAACTGATAAGAACTATGACATCCGCAAAATTAAGGCCATCTAATTGAGATCCAAATGTTCATTCAATGCCTTTCTTCTTCTGCTTCTTCTTTCCTTCCTCGATTGCCTTTCAGCATCAATGTAGAATTAATTTGCTGTCTTTTGCTATTCTGTTCACCTCTGCTGCTGTTATGTTTCCTAGAACTTCTAATATTCCGTCAATCCATCTTTTTCGTGGTCGACATGGGTCTGGTGTTCTCGCAATGTTTATTGGGGGCTTGTGTTATGTTTTGATCACTCTGCCTTGTCACGTGGCCAAACCATTTTTATCTGTTGTTTCTTTATATATTCTATAAAAAAAGTACCCCCGTCTTATCAAGTGGCATATAGGGAATATGATGTTAGTGACCATAAATTTTACAGACCCTCGGCACATGATTTTTGGGATAATGTGGTCGGTATTACGCCCGTGCCACTTTACTTTCCTAGAAAAAATTCCGGTACCCAATAAAGGCTGAGTGAACCAGAAGCCGTCGGTTGGGATCGAACCCTACCTCTTGTCCTTTGTAGTCCAGTTCACTCATCATCATCATTGAGTGCCGTCTCCGCAACGAAGGTTGGCTACCATGGAGCGCCATTTTGCTCTATCTCTTGCTTTGATGGTGCAGGTTGTCATCGGTTGATTTGTCCATCTTTTGATGTTACTCGTCCATGTTAATCTTGGTCTGCCTCTGCCTCTTTTACCTTGTATTTTCCCCTCCAGGATCACTTTCAGTAGGCTGTTGTGTCTTTTAACATGGCCTAAGAATCGCATTTGTCTTGTTCTAATTGTGTTCAGAAGTTCTCTTTTCATTTTTAGTTGTTTTAAGACTTTGTCATTTGTTTTCTTTTCCTTCCATCCAATTCTACCTATTCTTCTATATATCCACATTTCAAAGGTTTCAATTCTCTGTTCTGTTTTCTTGTCTAATGTCCATGTTTCAGCACCATATAGGAATATTGAGAAGATGTAACATTTAACTAACCACTAACCACTGAGATATCGCGGCTCCCTTATATATTCTATGGCGGGGGTTATTCCTAGCTTTTTTTTTCAGTTCTTCATTTCTAATCTTGTCTCTCAGGCTGTTTTCTGTCATTCGTCTAACACATTTAATCTCAGTAAAGGTTATTTTTATTATTATTCTTGCAACTAGGGTCTAGGACTGGCATTGGTAGGTAGCACAACGTTGGGATGAAGATTGTAATGTAAAGTGCCCGTTTTGCCTCTAGAGTCATTTCCTTGTTGGACAATAGTGATGATAGCTGTCCAATGATTTGACAAGCTTTGTTGCATCTTGAGTCTATCTCTGCTGTTTTTGAATTATCGTTTGTCACTAAACTTCCTAGGTATTTTGATTCCTCTACTTGTTTTAGTTGCCTGCATTCTATAGCTATGTTGATGTTCTGTTCCTCTTATGTGACATTCATGACTTCTGTTTTGTTGATGTTGATTTTCATGTTGTATTTTGTGTCTGTGCTGTCGAGGTCTTCTATTTTTCCATGCATTAGTGCATGATCGTTGGCAAATAAAAGTTTGTTGATCTCTTTCTCTGATAGGTTGGGTAACTTGAATATAAAGTCCTTGTGTGTAATAAACGATAGGGAGGACAGTACGCAGCCCTGTCTTACACCTGATCTAACTTCAATGTGGTCTATGTAGCCTGGCTGATTTACTGACTGTGCAGCTGCTGTAGATGTATAGACTTTTAATTATGTTGGTTAGATGTTGGCAAATGCTGTATATTGTTATTATCTCCCAGATTTGTTCTCTATTTACTCTGCCAAATGTTTTTTCCTGGTCAATGAAAGCTATGTATAAATTTTACTTGTGTGGTGTCATTTTTTCTGCAAGCTGTTTAAAGGTGAATAGACCATTAGTATATCCTCTGGTTTTTTCTGAACCCCATTTGAGAATCGCTTAAATGTAGTTCTATTGTTGGTCTAAGCCTTTTTCCCACAATTTTGGCGTATAACTTTCCTACATGGCTGAGAAGAGATATACCTCTATATTGATTGCAGTCTCTTTTGCTACCTTTCTTTTTCCATATTGGTATGATGATTGGTAAAGTAGCAATGTCTTTCAGATACCTTGAAAAGTTTTGGAAATCAAAACTCCTCAGCACAAACACAAAACTTAGACTATTCAAATCAAATGTACTATCTACCCTTACGTATGCATGTGAGAGCTGGAAAACAACAAGAGACATAGAAACAAAGTTGAACGCATTCGAAAATAAATGTCTAAGGAAAATACTTGGTATAGCATGGAACGAATTCAAAACAAACGAGGAAATTAGAGAAATCGCCAATCAACCACTAATATCGTCAGTAATCAAGAAAAGGTGATGGTCATATGTTGGACATGTAATGAGGAGAGATAATAACCGAATTGCAAAGCAAGCCCTCATGTGGGAAGCAACAGGTAAAAGGAAAAGAGGAAGACCCAGAGAGACACTGAGAAGAACATTGATGAGAGAGGCAAGAGCAGAAGGAATCGGCTCCCTCAATGAGATAGAGCTGCTTGCACAGAACAGAGACAAATGGCGAGATTTTATAAAATATCTTTAAAAGAATTGAAAACTGCTAGAACAAAAATTCAGATAAGAGAGGGAGTATCTTGGTCTATGCCCTATAGGCTGGCTACGGCTCGAAAGGTCAATAGATAGATAGATTTTTAGAGAGCAAATAATCTGTATTTTTCCCACATGTACACAATTAACCTGACCTAGTATTTCTACTGTGTTATTGGAAAACAAGAATGAATGCTTTAAAGAAATAACTACAAAGTAGAGAGTACCATTTAAATAAAGTGACCATATTTTTAAAACCCTAATCCGGGATGGATTAATTTGACTTAAATTTTCCATCAATAAAATGAAATTTCTTCCATCTTTTTCAAGTGAATAATACATATATTTTAAAACTAATTAAAACACCTAACAATATAGGCTTACAAAATGTTATCAGAAAATAAAAAAAAACATTAGGGATACTCACTTAAATGGAAGATGAAGCAGAGTTGCTGAACTTTTCTGATGAGTCGATTTTTTTAAAAAGATCTTTCTTTGTTTGGAGTTTCTTAAAAAATTCAACACATGTTTGCTCATTGTTCACTTTGGTGATCAACATGTCCTTTAAAGTGTCCACACTTAGATGTGTTTTATCATTTGTCCACAAGCTGTTCATCAGTGAAAACAATATTTCAATTGCAACATTTGTTCCTGGTAGATACAAAAAGAACTCTACCAGCTTCAGAATATGTGAAATTGGCACATGCCTGTTTTTGAAGTGGGAAGCCATTTCAATCCAAAGCTGCCCTAGTAATGTTTGATTAATACTCCACTCATTAATTTTCTGAGAAGTAACAAACTGCTTCATGTAGACATATTCGTCACACATTTCATTTTCTGGAAAGCCAACTGAAGGTACTGTTTGACTCATTAATGATGAAGATTTCTGAATATCTTCCCAAGTTGGTGTTCTGTTCAACATTACCCAGCTGTAGGCCTCAAGGTTTTGAAAATTATTTGCAGCCCATTTCTTCAAATAACTTAAAGCTGTTTCATAGAATGAAGAAACACTAGCTTTAAACTTGTTCACATCATTCTGTGGAATTCCTTCCATTTCAAGCTTGTCAAGAATTAGCTTAACTCTTGATGGCAAGACACCATCTTCCAGTTTGGACTCTAAGATAGTTGATGTCAATTACTTCAAAAACAGTGACCACCTGTCCCTCTACTTTCTGCACTGCTTCGTGGAGAGAGGATCATCATCATCAAGTACTGCGCCTACAGGCGTAGGTGTCTCCACAACTTTTGTTCTCTTCTCATTACATGGCCAAAAAATGATGATTGTTTCTTCCTAATTTTGGAAATTAGCTCTCTTTTTGCTTTGACCTCTTTCAGAACATTTTCATTACTCTTTTAGATGTCCATGGTATTCTCATCATTCTTCTGTAAAACCACATTTCTACAGACTCCAGTGATTTTCTTGTCTGTTGTCCTATTGTCCGTGATTCACATCCATATGTTAAGACTGGCTCTACGTAACATTTAAGAACTCTTTTTCTTGTAGAGAGAGGATACCTGACTGTAAACAAAAAAAGCCATGCTTTGGACAGGAGTTTTTCACAGAATTTCTGTATAAAGACTGGGCATCTGTCTTGAGACTGAAAATAGGATTTTAAAGGCAGGAACATGTGAAGAATCCTTTCAACAGCAGGCAGCAGTGCAAGCCACCTAGTCTGTGTATACCTAAAATTATCTGGAAGTCTGTGTCCATAAACTAGCAAAACTTCTTGAGACTTTCAAATCTAACTGTGTATAATTTGAAGTGCAGATAAATTTTAGCAATAATCATCTCAACATCAATAAGTAATACATCTGCTGCTGCTCGAACAGTGTCGTGGAAAATGTGGCATGCACAACCAACACCTATCAAACCATGTCCAAGGTTTTCTTTCAGCTTTATGAAAACATTGTTCTTTCCTTTCCTTTCAGTGCCCCCAAAAATAGAATTTGTGTTGTCTGCAATTAATGCGAGATGGGATTTTTCAGAAGAATGTTAAAAGTTCCCTGGACAGCTGAAAAGACCAATGAAGAAATTACCAAAGAGACCAACACAAAAAGGGAACTCCTAAAAAACATCAGAAAGAAACAATCAACATTTTTCAGGCACATCATGAGAAGAGGAAAGTTGGAATACGTGGTTACAACTGGCAAAATAAAAGGCAAGAAAGATCGTGGATGACAAAGAGAGAAAATACTGGATAGTTTGGTGTCTTGGCATGGAAAACAGTCAACAACAGAATTGATACAATGCATGTAGATAGAAGATTGTGGAAGGACATGATCGCCTACACTAACCGGTATGGCTCATGATGATGATGCACATAATGCAACTACTTTCCTTTCTAAACCTTTTTTCTGTTAGACAGTCATTAATAAAACGACTAACAATATCAGATGTTTCTCCTGGCAATGACTTCAATTATAATATTGTAACTTTCAGCCCCTTATTGTGATCAAAGTATCTGACAAAAAAAGTAAAAATCTTGATTTTCTTGTGATTGGAGGCATCTGTCAGTATGAAAATAAATGTTGAGTTTTATAGGTCACATCGCAGCTCGTTTTGAACATGGGGTGTGAATACATTTCGAATAATGGCTTCTGTTTTCATACGTGCACAAGCAAATTTTGGTTCTAAAGTAACCTGAAGTAATTTTGATGTGCAGTCCATAGATTTAAATGTATGATTGTGTATCACTGTATCTCTCTCCCTCTTGATTCGATTGTCCCATATAGTTTCTCTTCCAGGGAGGTGGGTGTGGACCACATCGCTTTTCTCAGGTCTGTGTACTGGGGACAATCCTGTAGAACATGTTTTGTAGTCATATTGTCCAGTGTACATAGGCCTAGGCTGGTTTTATTTTGAATTTGGTGAACATGTGATTTCTCATTCTAATGTGGCCAGTGCATAGGCGAAGTATGATGACTTGATCCCTCCTTGATAGTTGATGGCATCCGTCCCTCTCGTTATGCTATCGGTGTTCTCGTTTCCATTTTTCATGGTACTGACCTTTGAGGGTGGATTTGGCTTCATCATAACTGAGCGGATGGTTCTCTTGTGGTAATCTCCCTCCCTCTTTAGCTAATTTGTCTGCACGTTCGTTCCCGTGTATATTACAGTGTGATGGTATCCACTGAATGACTTTTCTCTGGAAGTTATTGCATAGTTGGTCTAGGGTTGTTCGCAAGTCATCTAGTTCATTGTTCCTGTGGCTTTTTAGAGCTGTTAGTACAGATAGTGCATCAGTCAGAATCACCAATTTATTGTGCATGTTAATTTTGTGTTGAGTAGCCAGTGTTGCAGTATCTCTGAGGGCCTCAGTTTCTGCTTTAAAGTTGTTTGAGAATTTTCCAGTAGCTATTAACTTGGTGATCTCGTCCTGGTTATTCAGCATCAGGAACACACCTCCTCCTCCATTTCTGGTGGCATTTGTAGCAGAGCCATTTGTGTATATGTGGGACCAAGAGTTCTGTGGGTAGGTATCGTTTATGTGTTTTTCCGCTACATGTTTTCTTTCTGTGTCTGATTGGGTGCCTTTTTTCATGATTCCTGGTATATCTTCCTTAAGTTCTGGTATTTTGTGTTTACCATGAGGAGACATATCAGATGGGCGCAAGGGTTTTGGTATTGTTTGGGAAAGTACTGGGTCTCCAGTAGTTAGTTCATTGGAGATTGCAGTGAAGTTGCTCTTCTTTAGTCGTACAATTCTGAAACCAGTTATTCTTTGGTGCATGGGGTGGTTAAGGAGCCTTCTATATTTCTCCGCTTGTTGCAATACTTTAGTGACCCATCTGTCATCTAAGGGTTGTAAGCCTGTTACTGTTTCTAGAGTCTTGATAGGTGTAGATTTCATAGCACCAGTGATGATACGGGCAGCTTGATTCTGTGTTCTGTTAATTTTGCTAAGGTGTGATTTGGAAGCCATAGCCCAGGCTGTGACTCCATATTCTAGGACTGGTCTGACTCTTCCAACGTATAGTCGTTTCAAGATATTGCTGTCTGCTCCCCAGTCTGTTCATGCCAATTTCTTCATAATATTAGTTCGTTTTCTGGCTTTTTTTCTTGCTCTGTCTATCTGATTTTTCCAAGTCATTCTGCGATTAATGGTGATGCCAAGATATGTTGGGTTTTGGTCAATAGGAAGTGTATGGTCTTTTATTTTCAAGTTTGCAGAGAGTGTGTTTCTTGATCGGCTGAAAATTGTATATGGAGTTTTTTTTTTGGTTAATTGGTAATAACCAGGAGTTCGTCCATTTTTCAAGTTCTCCTAGGGCATCTTGCATCCTGGATCCAGCCACCGACATACTTTCCCCGCGAGCCCATAATGCCAGATCATCTGCATATATTGCTGAGTGTATTCTTGGTGGAAAGTGCATTACGATGTCATTTATGAAAATTAAAAAGAGTGTTGAGGACAGGACTCCGCCTTGTGGGACACCTTGTTCGATTGTGATCTTCTTACTTAGTTGACCTTGTACTTGTACTCTGGCCGTTCTATCCTGAAGGTATTGAGAGACCCAATTGAATAAATGACCCTGGATGCCAAGTCTAAAAAAGCTTGTTCTTTAAACCCTCTCACCATACCCTATCAAAAAAAAGTGTGTGTTTATTTTCTTGTAGAGCACTATTTATGTGACACTTAATATCACCACGTCCACTATGGTTAATCGAAAACCTAGCGTCACATATACTGCATCTTACAGTGAAGTCAGATGTAGACTTTTTTAGAAAGGGGTATTCCATTTGGAAATCTAGATTGAAACTACATTTACGTTTTGATGCCGTTTGGTACAACAATTACAAACTTTACAAACTAATTATAGTTTAAATAATAATTTTCTATAACTATACCATATGCATAGCTTAAGTTCTTAAACATTAAAACGTCAAGTAACTGAATAATAGCACAATGTAAGTAAAATCTAATGAATGCAATAACCTCTATGACTAAACAACACAATAAAAAGAATTAGTTCATCGGTAAATGAAAGTAACACTATGAATATCCAAGAATATGAAATGTTGTGGCCGCAAAGATGCTACTTGTTGAGTTTAAGTTTCAATACACAATATTTAATACTTGGATCACATTTTACTGTTACTGTTTTGCAAAATGATCAGCCAGTTCAAATTTTTAAGCATTTTCTACACAAGAACAGAATAATGTATATTTTTAAGTCGAAGAGATGTTTACCATATTGGCAAAATTGGTAAACGTTTGTGTCCCTAATGTACTTTAACAAATCTGGGACAAAAGCTAAAAAATTGGCCAAAATCAGGACAAATTCAGAACAGTAACAAATCCGGGACAAATGTTGAATAAACAGTAAAAACTCTGGACTGTTCCGGAAAAATCAGGACATCTGGTCACCTTATATTTAAAGTGTAAATTAATTATCGCTTTTCTATTTATTAAAGATATTATTTTTTTGAATCATTAAACCACATAGTTCTATCATAATCATGTTTACATATGTAAGTCATGCTGACTTTTTACCGGGAACGGTTGTGATCAATGGTGACATTGGTTTAAAACTTTTTTCTTAACCTAAATGAACACTGTTAGTGGTGAAACTTCACAGAACAATGAATGGTATATTAAAATATTAGTCCAGATAGTTTTTCTTGCTAGAAATGCAAAAAATGCGATAGTAACAGGGAATTTTGGGGTTGGTCTCCATCTCTGTGCTGTCATGTAATAATTTGTGTCCCAAAGTGCTTGCAGAGTTATCCTTGAAGGCTGAACTAAAGTAGTCATTGTTATATAGCAAATAAGGTCCAGTGAGTGATAATCTTCCCTATTCCAGCTGACTAAAGAGCTGTATGGTACCAGCGTTATAGTGAAATCAATGTTGTTAAATGGGAACATTTTAAGAAGAGTCAATATTTTTGTTACACTGAAAGTAACGTAAAGAAGATTAATAATCTCCATTATAAAATAATTCAAATAAATAAAACATTATGAAATAAACACGACAAGCAAAAAATATGGACTAGATATGAATATCAAAAAGACTAAAACTATGACCATAAACAAAGAAAATACTCAAAACCCACAAGTGGATATCAAAATTGAAGGAATAGACCTTGAGACAGTTCAGAACTATAACTACCTTGGACATACTATAACCAGTGATGGAAAATGTACAACTGAAATAAACAAAAGAATAGGAATGGCAAAAAGTAATTTTAATGTCATGAAGGACATACTAACATCAAAACAAATAACACCAGAGCTAAAACTAAGAATAGCAAAATGTTACATCTTCTCAATATTCCTATATGGTGCTGAAACATGGACATTAGACAAGAAAACAGAACAGAGAATTGAAGCCTTTGAAATGTGGATATATAGAAGAATAGGTAGAATTGGATGGAAGGAAAAGAAAACAAACGATGAAGTCTTAAAACAACTAAAAATGAAAAGAGAACTTCTCAACACAATTAGAACAAGACAAATGCGATTCTTGGGCCATGTTAAAAGACACAACAGCCTACTGAAAGTAATCCTGGAGGGGAAAATACAAGGTAAAAGAGGCAGAGGTAGACCAAGATTAACATGGACGAGTAACATCAAAAGATGGACAAATCAACCGATGACAACCTGCACCATCAAAGCAAGAGATAGAGCAGAATGGCGCTCCATGGTAGCCAACCTTCGTTGCGGAGACGGCACTCAATGATGATGATATAGATCTCTTCCCCTTCCAAATAATAAATAGTTTGCAACCTTCTAAACTAAAAACTGATTGTAATCAATAACCAGTAGGTACCCACAAATCACTTAAATCAGTGGCAAAAAATCACCTAGCACATTTTTCATACCCTTTTGTCGAAATAGCATGCTTGATTCCATTGAAAAGTCTAAAACTTGATGATCATCCAAGTTCATTAAAGGCCTTAGCTGTAAATCCAATTCACAAGAGGTTATCTTTGTATGTGTATTCAACAAATGTGCTTGTCTGTTTTTAAATGTGTCTTTAGTATCATCATGCAGGCACTCCAGAACAAGTGAATGCAGTTTTGTACTTGATGTACAGCAACTGCAGAATCATAAATAGAAGAACATATTAACTTTTTAAGACTACATTTTTTTTTTATATTTGCCTTAATTTTTTTCTGAAAAATACCTTGCACTAAATCTGTCATATTTTATTACTACAAGTCACAGGCACACATATTAGGGATCAAATGAAAGGGGAAAGGATACAATTTCATAATCACAAAAAATATTTTGAAAAAAAGTGAAAGAATAAAAAAATAATACCCAATATTTTTACTAAAAAGATGTAATTTTTTTTTGCCAATTAATCCTAGACCACCATGGTAAAAATTACAGTATCAAAACACACATTTTTCAAAATTTGATAGTTTGTGGTGTTCAAACATTACCCTCTTCTGTATACCTATCTAATTACTACTTCCGGTTACCCCTGAGTGTTTAATTTGTTTCTATTGATGTAAGATTTTTTTCCCCCATTATAATCCTATAATATGAAAAAGATTTGCCAAATTTAAGCAAATTGATCTTTTTTTTTTCATTTTTTTGGTCCCTTTGACCAGGGAAATTTTCTCCGTCATCGGCAACATCAAACAACTCTTTGTTATTTGGGAAACTCAGCGAATAAAGCTTTGAGGTAGTCGAGCATACTGATGAATTTACAGCATCAGTATGAATAGACAAAATAACACGTCTGAACCAAGCGGTCAATTTTGGGTCATAAATCAACCTGAGACAGAAAATCAGAGTTCCCTCTCTGTGTAATTGGTCAACACAGTTGTGTGTCAAAAGTTCAAAAAAATTACTATTTTTAGTACTCCTAATGTTAACTTTAATGTAAAGTGGTAGTATTTTGTACTATGGAATATAACGAAACGTGTCACAGATAGGTACCGTAATTAAGGTTTAAGCATATCATGTAATCCTAAAATTTTATCAACAATGTTATTACAACTACTAGTCCTACACATTTAACTCTTTTCGGACTTTGGTAGACTTTAGGTTTTTTTTAGGTTTTGACCAGATCAATTTTCAATTTAGAAAAATTCCATGACATGTCTTTTTCATTTTACAATTACATACAATAATATAATTAAATATGGTACATGTTATACATCACCGGAAAGGAAAATGGTTGCATAAAATGAAAATAGCAATTTATTGATGATATCTGAAGGAACAAAAATATTGTTTATAATAAATAGTATAAAAATATTCAAAGGCAGATAACTTTTACTTCCAAATATATTTCACGTACCACTAATTTCCCTAACTAGAAGTGTGTTGCTATCCATTTTTCTCAAATTTTACACAAACTAATCCAAAGTTCTTGAAAATGCACTTTACTTGATGCATTTAAGTCCACAAACAATGAAATTAGGCACAAGAAAAAGTATTGTGTGTGTGGCCATCATAATGATGATCATCATAATGTAAAGGTTTCATTTAATTTGTAAAGGTTTTTCTTAATAATTGGACTTACAGGCTTTAAAAAGAAAAACAGACTATTAATGCAATTTTTTTATTTTTATTTTTTTTCAGATTAAAGTGAATATCAAGTAAATCTACATGTACAATTTTATGAAAACAAAATGTATCCAAGGTTGCAAATATAGTTTTTCTTATATCATCCATCTATTGACCTTTTGAGCCATAGCCGACCCATAGGGCCCAGATACTCTTTCTCTTATCTAAATTTTTATTCTAGCAATTTTCAATCTTTGTAAAGATCTTTTTATCAAATCTCACCATTTGTCTCTCTTCTGTGCAAGCAACTTTATCTCATTGAGGGAGCCAATTCCTGCTCCTCTTTGCCTCTCTGATCAATGTTCTTCTCAGTGTCTCTCTGGTTCAGCCTCTTTTCCTCTTACCTGCTGTTTCCCACATGAGGGCTTGCTTCGTTATTCAGTTAATATCTCTCCTCATTACATGTCCAACATATGACCATCGTCTTTTCGTGATTACTGAAGATATCAGTGGTTGATTGGCGATTTCTCTAATTTCTTCATTTGTTTTGAATTCGTTCCATGCTATACCAAGTATTTTCCTTAGATATTTATTTTCGAATGTGTTAAACTTTATTTCTATGTCTCTTGTTGTTTTCCAGCTCTCACATGCATACGTAAGGGTAGATAGTACATTTGATTTGAATAGTCTAAGTTTTGTGTTTTTGCTGATGAGTTTTGATTTCCACAACTTTTCCAAGCTTCTGAAAGACATTGCTGCTTTAGCTATTCTGATTCTAATTTCTTTACTTGTAACTCCCTCCCGATCAATGTGACTTCCAAGATAGATAAAGTAGTCGGTCTCTTTCACTGGTTTATTTTCCATGTATGTTCTGTCATCTGTTGGAATTAAGCTTTTCATGACTTTAGTCTTTTTATGATTGTTCTTGAGCCCAATTTTGCTGGCTATTGGTGATAGTTCATTTGTGTTTTCCTGCATTGTTTTTATCTGACTGCTGATGAGGACTATATCATCAGCAAAGTCAAGGTCCTCCAAATGGTCTCCTTGTATCCATTTGATGCCTTTGTTACCAGTGCAGCATTTCTTCATTATGAAGTCCACACTAATTCCAAATAACAAGGGTGATAAAATACATCCTTGTTTAACCCCAGTTTCTATTGGAAAACATTTGCTCAGTCCTTCTTCTGTACAAACTGCACATGTGTATCCATCATACATGTCTTTGATAATATTTATGATTTTTTATGGTAAGCCAAATTGCTTCAGAATTTTCCACAAAGAATCTTGATGAATACTGTCAAATGTTTTTTTGAAGGCGATGAAGTTAAGTACAAAAGGTTTTTGCTTTTCAATGTGTTCCTCCAATATAAGTCATAGAGTAGAAATGTGGAAGCTTTAAAATTATATGTATACTAGCAAACAAAATTTTACCAAACCTACATTTGAAACAAACTATAAATACTGAAGCAAACCACCCACATGCATACAAATAATAGCCAATAAAAATATAGTTTTCAATATACTTTCATTTGCTTTTAATTATTGCTTTTGTGGTCTAGTATAATCTAGAAGCAGTGATCTCTGCAATATGTGCCATTTTGGCACGCAAAGTTTCTGTTTTTGAGATTGTGCTTCTGCCCTATGTTCCGTCTTCGGCTCGAAAGGACAATAGATAGATAGATAGATAATCTAGAAGACATTTGAGGCTGAACAAATTGCAGTTCACTAAGAAGAGCCAAACAAATTTACATGTAATGCTTTTTTTTCCATTTATAAAACTGTTTTGGTCTTTTGTACTGTATTTGCTAATAAAATTTATGGATGGTATGAAAAAGACACACATATATTTTAAATTTAGTAACACCTTCCATTTCAAAATTAATATAATGGTTATTTACTTTAACAGCTGTGGTCAAGAAATGAACTTTTGTTATTAACCCTAAATTATGATAGTGTAGTAAAAATTACTGCATGCTGGATTTTTTTTATTCCATTGTATGAGATAGGCGATAGACAGATATAAAAAAGACTAAAACTATGATCATAAACAAAGAAAATACTCAAAACCATGTCATGAAGAATATACTAACATCAAGACCAATAACACCAGGGCTAAAACTAAGAATAGCAAAATGTTATGTCTTCTCAACATTCCTATATGGTGCAGAAACATGGACATTAGACAAGAAAACAGAACAGAGAATTGAAGCCTTTGAAATGTGGATATATAGAAGAATAGGTAGAATTGGATGGAAGGAAAAGAAAACAAATGATGAAGTCTTAAAACAACTAAAAAAGAAAAGAGAACTACTAAACACAATTAGAACAAGACAAATGTGATTTTTGGGCCATGTTAAAAGACACAACAGCCTAATAAAAGTAATCCTGGAGGGATAATACAAGGTAAAAGAGGCAGAGGTAGACCAAGACTAACATGGATGAGTAACGTCAAAAGGTGGACAAATCAGCCTATGACAACCTGCACCATCAAAGCAAGAGACAGAGCAGAATGGCGCTCCTTGGTAGCCAACCTCCGTTGCAGAGACGGCACTCAATGATGATGATGATGAATCTAGGGTTAACAGAGTCTCACAAACATATCTCATACTGATGATACTGTGTAAATATTATTTAATATAACTCACCTTTCTGAATTAATATTGTCCTTTAGTGGCACTGTGTTTAAACCAAGGACAATTCTCTTGTTGGCAGTCAATTTTTCAGTACGTGTTCTGGACTGGGTATGTTTTTTCTAAAGAAAAATACATTAAATATGTTTCAGTGCTATAAAACTACAAATTTCCTAAAATGAGCATTCTGATTTTTCACTAGCTGTGTTCATTAGTTATTTAACATGTCTTACAACATGTAACAAGTCAACATGCAGTAAGCATTACAAACTATGTTCAATGTTGATAATCCACTTTTGTCTGTAACTCACAATCTATTATTCAACATTTTGATTCAACTATATAATGTGCCATCACATTTTATGACATAATCTCACAAATTCAAATGTTATTTTTGTTAAGAAAATAATGACATAATATAATATAATGTTGAATGTTAATGTACACAAGCAAGAAGACTACAGGAAGTTATAATATGCAAGAAATAACAAGAGGTATTAGACTGTCACAGGTTACCTCAAACATTGTTAGAAATCAATAGTAACCAGCCTTGGAAGAATAATTAGTACTTAGTCTAGTCTGATACAAGAGAACAGGTATATATGGTTCTACATTGGTAAAATTATTGAAGACAAGCATAGATCACTCAGATGTGCATAAATATGTGGCTACCGAAACCTCCACCATGGGGGGAGAAAAGAATAAAGCCACTGTTACTTGCTAGACATGTAGTAAGAGGCAACTAAGGAGGTTTGGAATTGCCACCTGTGCAGTCAAGTAGGATGTGCACGGAGCAACCCTGTCAACAGAATTTATCAATGCATTTTGGGAAATGCTGTGACAAGTGGTGCAGTGGATATGGGGAATTCCTGCAATGAACCTGGTTCCATGGATAAAATAGAATTGAACAGAATAGACACCTAACATTACATAATATTAGGGCCTTATATATAAAAGTGAAATTGCAGTTTGAACAATAGGCATAAGAAACTTGTTCTCAGTAACTGAGTAAAGGTATCAAGAATCATAGAGATGCAAAGCTGCTGTAAAGCTGATGATAATAAGGACAATTTTTTAAAAAGTGGTATGATAACAGCTTTACATAGGTGAGAAACAAAACAAAACAAAAGTCAAATGACATTTTGGCAAGTAGCCCTTCAGCTGGAACAATAAACAATTCCCATAAACTACTTGTGTATGTAAGGAATGTGTTCTATCACCACTCCTGTTCATTATCTCTATGGGCTAAATTACTAAATTTGCAAACCCCAAACCAGATGGTTTAAATGAGCTGTCATTTTCTGATGACCAGAGCCAAATATATAACAATAAATATTAGCTTCAACATTATATCATCAACTGTTCAATGCCATCTGTCATGAATACAACAAGAAGATAGAAATTATGTCAATAAAATGAAACCCATCACAAAGTTATATTACTAGGAAAGGAAATACAATGTCAAGCAAGTTCAGAGTATATAGGCAGCATCTTAAGTGATAATGGCAAATTAGATAAAGAGATTAAATCCAAAAAAAGTAAGTAGTATAAACTATCAAATAGCACAGATCCTGAATTATCAAAATGTTATACAAACAAATAAGAAATTGATAGGTGCACAATTTGTAGCTACATTATGCCATGAACACCAGCAATGAATCTGAAAGACACAGACATAATGTTACATTATACAAAATGAAATGCATAAGAAAAGCTGCAAATAAAACAGTGAGAGATGAAGTAGAAAATGAAATAGAAAATAAACAGGGAGAATCCCAGTAAATAATTATCATCATCATCATCATCATGTGCCTTATAGGTTGGCGTAGGCGATCATGTCCTTCCACAATCTTCCATCTACAGGGCATTGTATCAGTTCAGTTTTTGACTGTTTTCCATGCCATGACACCAAGCTATCCAGTATTTTCTCTCTTTATCGTCCGCGATCTCTCTTTCCTTTTATTTTGCCTGTTGTAACCAAGTATTCCAACTTTCCTCTTCTCATGATGTGCCCAAAAAATGTTGATTGTTTCTTTCTGACGTTTTTCAGTTCCCTTTTTGTATTGGCCTCTTTGAGAATTTCCTCATTGGTCTTTTTAGCTGTCCAGGAAACTTTCAACATTCTTCTGAGAAATCCCATCTCTGTGGCCTCTAATCGTCTTTTCATTTGTTTGTCTACTGTCCATGATTTGCTTCCATAGGTCAGAATTGGTTCTATATAGCACCGATGAACTCTCTTTCTCACCTCTATTGACATAGATTTGTTGCTTAAGATATTTTTCATTTTCTGAAATGCTATTTTGACCTGAGTTATTCTGCTTTTTATTTCTGTGGTGCATCTTCCATCTTATTATTGTGCCCAAGTATTTGATGTGTTGCACTTGTTTCAGATTTGTCCTGTTTATTTTATGCTGCATGATGGTGATGATTGTTTCTTTGATATGACCATTACTTCTGTTTTCTTATTATTCAGACTGAGACTTTCTTGTTGCTTTCTTTTACTATTATGTGTATCATTTCTTGTAGTTCATTCTCTGTCTCTGCTATAAGACAGTGTCATCCACATATCGCAAATTATTTATGTTGTGACCGTTCACTTCAATTCCTTTTTTGTCTACAATTGATCTCATAATATGTTCGCTGTAAAGTGAAAACAAATCCGGTGACAGAACACAGCCTTGTCTGACTCCTTGTTTTTATATATTGGAATTGTCCTGTTTGGTTGCTAATTCGTATAGCTGCTGTTTGTTGCCAGTAGATGTTTTTTATGATTCGCAGATCCTTGCCATCAATGTTTAATTTCTCCAGCATATTGATTATTTGAGCTGCGATAGCTCAGTGGTTAGTGAACTGAACTACAAAGGACAAGAGGTAGGGTTCTATTCCAACCGACAGCTTTCGGATTCACCTAGCCGTATATGGGTACTGGATTTTTTTCTGGGAATGTAAAGTGGTACGGGCGTAATACCGACTACGTTACCCCAAAAATCATGTGCTGAAGGTCTGTAAAATTTATGGTCACTAACACCATATTCCTTATACGCCACTTGGTGTGACGGGGGCTCTTTACATTTTACTTTAGTATACTGATTATTCAACATGCTTTACTTTGTCAAATGCTTTTGTGTAGTCTATAAAGCACACATCTTTCTTTGCCTCTATAGATCTTTCTATCAATATTCTTAAGATGTATATTGTATTATTGGTGCCCTTTCCACATTGTTCCTCACTTATTTCTGGTTTTATTTTGTTCCTTACATGTCTCATGATGATTCTTAGTAATATTTTCGTCATATGGCTCATGAGACTAATAGTGCAATGATCTTCACAATCAGTGGCGCCTGACTTCTTTGGTAGGGCTACAAAGATAGATTTAGTACATCTTCGGGTATGTGTCCAGTGTTATATATGTCATTGAGTAGTTTTGTTATGACTTGTACTCCCAGCTCTCCTACTGCATTTATCTCTTTGAATGTTATATTGTTGGGACCTGGAGCTAATGCAAATTTAGAAATAATTATATTGACAGGGAAATAATAGGTTTGGACATCTGACCTGAGAGAAGATCAACTGATTGCAGCTTTATTATACTACATGAATAAATCAGACCACAAGGCAATAAGGAGAAGAAGGAGACAGTAAATAAACAAAGTCAGTACCATTCATACAATCATCAGCTCTGCTAAACCTAAATGAAGAAAAAGTCTCAACATATGGATACAAATTAAAACATCTTGAACCATGCACATAAAAATATGGGAACTCAACAAAATTGTTAAAAAATAGGGAACCAGCAAATAATTGCAGTGCTGCAGCAATGCTGGTAGCAGGAGCAAGTAGTGGGGTATAACATATACTGCTACAAGGTATGGTGACAGCTTTACAAAAAAAGGAACAACAAAATACTAATGTTTCGGACTACATGCTGCCTTCCTCGGAAAACGAGAACAACACAAACGAACAACAAAATAAAGATTAACTCTACAACATCTGGGATGAACAGTCCAAGTAATTCATGGAGAAATAAACAGAGAGATAAGAGATGAAATGAAAGAGAGATGTTCTACATATCGGATCGGAGGATAAAAATAGATAATATGTGAAAATTGGTAAGCTAAAATGTATATATATAATTAAAGTGAGATATAACTGTGGAAAGATCCAAAAGCTCCCAGCAAGTAGATGACTATGAATCAAATGGGATGCAGGAGGAGAGGGGAAGGAGGAGGGGGGGGGGAGAAATCAGTCACATGATTAGATGGGATGTTGCATGAGATAACAAGGTAGGTAGTAGAATGAGGTGTGAGAGGCAGTCAAACAAGACACAGGTAATCACTAGAGGCATAATAGGGGATTATCGAGAACAGGTGGTGATAAGTCATACATGAGTAGGAAAGCAGCTAAAAAAAGATAGAACTGGAATATAAGGTGGCAGAATATGTATTGATAATGGATAATAAATGTAAGTGGAGAACAGGCAAACAATAGCAGTGCTGCTGTAATTATAAATATAAGTTGGTAAGTAGGGATCATGATTCCAGTGGAAGGGGGCCAACGTACTGGCAGATATGTTATATAGACCCTGAATATCGCATGGGGAGATAACATCATGGTGTGGGGGTGGGGGGCCCAGAACAAAAGCAGGGGAGGGAAGAAAGGAGAGGAATTGAAATGGAAGGGAGATGGGAGTGATAAAAGGAAAGGGGAGGGAAGTGGAGGAAGAGAAAGGGGTAATAGATTACCCAAGAGAAAGTTATAACTTGACGCCCCATGGGGTGAGGCAACCCATATGGGCGATCAGATGATTCTCTAAAGTGAATCGGCTGTGGCTGTTAGAAGAACATGACAACAGGGGCTCCGAGGATGTGGATGAAAGTTTACACTGATTACGATTGCAATGGAGGGTGGCGGGAAGGCGGCTCCTGACCTGCATGTCACAGAGTATGAGATCATACTTAAAAGCAACTAATGGAGGGTCAGGGAAGAGTAGATGGGTAGTGGAGTTGGAGCGGAGAATGGGGTGGTAGAGGTGAATTATTCTGATCACTGTGTAGTGGTGAGAGTGATGGGTGAGAGAGTGTTAAAAAATATATAGCTTTCGGTACTTAATGCAAGAACTACTGAATAAAGATATAATCTCCAGAATGGCTGAAGAATTGAAACAATTAGAAGACTCCTACTCTCACACATGTATTACATTCTCAGTGAAAAAGCACTTTTTTCATACATTGAGAAACAAAATCCCTGAATTAGATACATTTCTTAAGGACATGGGTCATGGCATATTTTAACAGTCAATATTCTGCCTCACAGTGGATATAGGTATTCATTGATTGGTTCTCAAAATAAAGAAAAAGGAGCAGTACAGAATTAGGGGGTATAGCAGATCATAATCTTCAGATTTCCATCAGGGCTCTGTACATTGAACACCCGCCATACACAGATTGCATATAATCCCCATTGGATATATATAGGACAGGTATACAGACTCCAGAACATGTCCTTCAAATATGTGACCTGTAGAGAACTAAGAAATGAATTCTGACTTCAAGATAGACTTTTTGTATAGAATATGGGGTTTTTAGGATGACCTCTTGATTACTTATTTTATGTTTTTGAGCTAAGTCCTTAAGTCTCAGAGATACCAGGCCTAAACATTAATGGAAAGATAATCAATAACCTGAGATATGCAGATGATACTGTTCTACTAGCAGAAAATCCTAAAGACCTGCAACAATTGCTTAATGTGATAAACATAACAAGCAAAAAATATGGACTAGAAATGAATATCAAAAAGACTAAAACTATGTTCATAAACAAAGAAAATTCTCAAGACCTACAATTAAATATCACAGTTGAGGGAATACATCTGGAGACAGTCCAGAGTTACAACTATAGCAGGGAATGTATAAATAGAAGTGAAGGGTCGTTAGTTGTGGCAATGACCAGCACAGGTTGGGAGCGAGTTGTATAGCAGGGGAAATAGTATGACCGAGAATTGCACACTAAGAGATGAAGAATTGGGAAGAAAAGATTAGGCACAGAAGTATACTGAAGAAGAAATGACGAAATGGGAATCAATGACGGAATTTGTATGACGTGGAGATAGAAACGGTTGTTAGGAGATTAAGAAGAAAATTCAGTTAGACTTTGGCAGCCGAAGAGAGAGGATGTACAGACATAGTCAAGTTGAAGATTAGCGGTCATAGAGTTAGACATCGGACGTCGAAGAGAGAGGATGTACAGACATCGGTCATGGACTTAGACATTGACAGCCGAAGAGAGAGGATGTACAGACATCGGTCATAAATGAAGTTTAGCGGTCATAGAGTTAGACTTTGGTAGCCGAAGAGAGAGGATGTACAGACATAGTCAAGTTGAAGTTAAACGGCTGAAATTAGAGTTAGAGATTGACAGCCGAAGAGAGAGGATGTGAAGATGAAACACAACGGACGAAGTTATCACTTGGAGATCATCGGCCGAAGAGAAAAGAAGTAGAGATGAAACACAACAGACGAAGTAGAGCCTGACGGCAGAAGAGAGAAGACAGACAGAGCCATAGATTGGCAATCGAAGGAAGCACAGAAGTAGACTCAGAGATAGTAGACATAGAGATAGTCACAATGGGAATCCAAGCGAAGTAGTATTGGAGGCTCAAGAGTGACAGAATGGACAGTTAGAGATTAGCAGATGAACCAGAAGAATACGGTGTAAATAGGCCGATAGATAAGGATAGATAGATTAGGGTGGTGCGTTCGATGGGAACGTACCAAAGTATGATAACGGCCACAAAATAGTAATTAGATTAGTTGTAGGGACGAGAGAATGAAATAGGGAGAATAGATAATATTAATAGCATGAGTGTGGGTGGCAATTAGAAATGACCGCATTGTACATGAGATGTGAATAGAAAGAAAATAAAAGAAAAAGGCTCCAATGTATAAGAGTCGTCTTACAGTCTGTCAATTGTGGATACAGTCTGTCAATTGTGGATACAGTCTTCAGTCAGATTTTCAGTCATTGGGTTGTTGTCGGCTTCAAAATAGATAATACATACAACAAGAGTACATCCTTCAAGAAAACATCAATTGTAGATTCATCTTTCAAGAGAACATCAAAAGATACATCTTACAAAATAACATCGGGTACAAATTGGTGCAGCGTGAGCTAACCAACGAAATGGGTTGTCGAGGACAGAAATATTGTGCTGAAGAAACCATAGAAATTTGTGCTGCGAAACTCGGGCTGAAGAAAACATGAAAATCGTTAAGTAGTATCAGATGAAGGATTGAGGAAAACCCTTCATTCGTGCCGAGACCGTTGTCGAGACTTTGTTGGCCTCACTGTGTGCGAGTGTAATTGCTGTTGGCCTCGCTGTGTGCGAGTGTAATTGCTGTTGGCCTCGCTGTGTGCGAGTGTAATTGCTGTTGGCCTCGCTGTGTGCGAGTGTAATTGCTGTTGGCCTCGCTGTGTGCGAGTGTAATTGCTGTTGGCCTCGCTGTGTGCAAGTGTAATTGCTGTTGGCCTCACTGTGTGCGAGTGTAATTGCTGTTGGCCTCGCTGTGTGCGAGTGTAATTGCTGTTGGCCTCGCTGTGTGCGAGTGTAATTGCTGTTGGCCTCGCTGTGTGCGAGTGTAATTGCTGTTTGCTGTTGGCCTCGCTGTGTGCGAGTGTAATTGCTGTTTGCTGTTGGCCTCGCTGTGTGCGAGTGTACTTTCGGTGGAACTGCTGGGTGCTGGAGTTTCGGTGGACCTGCTGGGTGCTGGAGTTTCGGAGGAACTGCTGGGTGCGGGGGATTGCTGTGTCCTGGGATCCTGCTGCAGACGATAGCCTTGTCTCGTGGTTTACTAAGGATAGTGCTGTGCGACGTCCTGGAGCTCGGAGGGCAGAACAGTATTTAAAATTGATTGTTTAGAATAATATTGTGAATATTATAATTATAAATTTTTGGTGATGATAAAGTTGATTATGTAGAATAATATGGTGAATATTTTAATTGGGAGATAACGATATGAGTCGCGGGTATAATTATAAATTTTTGATAATGGTAAAGTTGATGGTTTAGATTAAAATGGTGAATATTTTAATTGGGAGATAATGATTTGGGTTGCTGGTATAATTGTAAAATACTATGGTAAAGTTCATAGTTTAGGGTAATATCGTAGATATTTTTCAACATATGCTATCGGGAGATAACGATTTGGTTGTTGTATATAAATTTTAGTGATAATTTTTAATAGTAAGGGATGATAATTCATGCCGGTTGTATATTTTCTGATAATTGATGATATTATGCTTGTTTAAGAGTTGAATGGTGGTACGAAAGATATAGAAATATGGAATAGTTGGTAGGAATATATAATTACAGTGTATATTTATAAAGTGACGGTAACCATTGTTGTTAGTATTGAAACCAGTTAAGTGCACAAGACAATATGGCAAGAAGGGGAAATAGAGGATTAGAGATGGTGCCAAGAAGAGAGCATGCGCCAAACATTGCAGATGATGGGAAGGGCGATTGGAAAACTAGGAGACAGTTTACAAACCCAAGAGATAACTAAAAGAGTACCCATTTTTTTCAGGAGAGTCTGAGAAATATAATACGTGGATAAAAGCTGTAGAATTCTGGTGCAGGAACAAAGAATTACTGCAATCAGAATGGAAAGATATAGCATTAGCTACAAGTAGTGGAGGAGTGACCAATAGTATCAGAAGAAGGATTGAAGAAATGAGAGATGAGTCGTGGCAAGAATTTACTAATCATTTAACTAAGAGATACGCTCAATATAGAGACGAACAACATGCCATAATGTCATTGAGAACAATGCCACGTTTAAGGAATGAGTCAATACAGGAGTACGGAGACCGAATGATAGCGGTAGCTGATCAAGGATTCAGACAGGGTATTAATAGTGAATATGTCGACAAAATGTTGGTAGCAACATTTATCTCTGGATTAAGAAGTAGAGGATTGAAATTGCACCTTGCGAGAAGAACGAATGCCACGTTATCGAAAATAACGCTGCAATGGAAGAAGAAAGTATAGTTAAAAGATTTGATGACAGTAATAGTAGTAATACTCCATTGAGATTTGAGTTAAATCGGTCAAATCAACATGAGAATATCAGAGATATGAATCAGAGGAGGAGTGTTGACAAAAGATCAAGACAGCAGACAACCAATAAATAGCATACAAGAGACAAGAAGATGCTATAGATGTGGTAGAATGGGCCACATTGCAATGCAATGTCAAGGCGGAAAAGATAGACAAGATTGAGAAGAAAGATATCCAACAGGGGGCAGACAAAATAGATATCCAGGAGCTGAAAAAGGGGGTAAATGTCAAAGGGAGGCAGGAGGAAAAGAATATCAATTTTCGGAAAACGCCAGAGGTGCTCGAGGTGGCAGACAACCTGGAGCACTAAGAGAATAACAGATACAGTGAGAACAGAAGAAAGAAGGGACCCATGTTCATGTCTGGTTCAAGTGGGTAACCAAAAATTTAGAGCGATAATAGATTCAGGAGCAAGTGTTAGTGTGATAAAAGGGAGCGCGTTTCGATCATTAGGTAGGAATATACCAATATACCGAACACAAAATAGATTAGAAGCCATAAATGGACAAAGTTTGAACGTTATAGGTATGACAATGTTGCAGATAAAGGTAGGCGGACAATCTATGAAGCAGAAATTTATGGTAATAGAGGTAATGAACCGTGCTATGGTAATAGGAAGAGATTGGATGAACGGAAACAAGGTTATTGTAAATTATAAGACACAAAAGTTACACATAGGAGATACGGAGATACAAATGGAGGACGACGTACGCATAGTAACATTGGCTAGGGCAGAGAAAGATATAACACTGTATCCTCAAAAAGTTCATATAGTTTTAACTAGGATGAAGAAAAATGACTACGTTTCATCAGGTCAGGTGCTGTGTACTGCTAGAACTAGTCAAGACATAATGGAGGAACCTAATATACTGATAATAGATGGCATAGTGAATATGACGAATTGTAGGACAATCCCAGTGATGTAATGTATTAAACCAATCAGGAAGGACAATAAAGATAAAGAAGGGTAAGGTAATAGCACAGATTCAAGTACGACAACATAAAAAAGATGTAGATAACTTCAACACAATGGTAGATAAACAAGAAAGAGTGATGCTGCAGAGGGAGGAAATAACAAATCAATATAAACATAACGAGAACATGCGAGGGAAGATAATAAATTTGTCGCAGGAACGAGAAAGGGAATTAATCCAACAGGTGCAAACTAAAGAAGAAGACAAACAAATAATACAAACTGTGGTGTTGAATAATCACGATATATTTGTGTTGACAGATTTTGAATTAGGAAGAACGAACACGGTACAAATGAACATAGATACAGGAGGAGCAGAACCAACTAGAATAAGAACATATAGAACACCCTTAAGAGGCAGAGAGATAGTAGAGAAGGCGGTGGAAGAAATGTTAAAGGCAGGTATAATATCAAGAATAAATTCACAATGGTCGTCACCTGTAGTAATAGTAAAGAAGAAAGACGGATCACAAAGGTTCTGTTGCGATTACAGAGCGTTGAACAACATTACAAAGAACATCAGTTATCAAATGCCCAGAGTGAATGATATAATAGCTTTGTTTCGGGGTATAGATTGGTTCAGTACTGTGGATTGTAAGGCTGGATTCTGGTCAATAGAGGTAAAGGAAGCAGTAAAACATAAACTTTCATTTAATACACATGTAGGAATGTTCACCTGGAACGTAATGCCCTTTGGATTAAAAGGAGCCCCTGCAACTTATATGGGTCTCATGAACCAAGTACCACAAGGATGCGATAAATTTGCACAGGCCTATATAGATGACATCATCATATTTACTATAGGATCAAAACAAGTTCATATACAACATTTAGAACAAGTATTCAAGAGACTGAGGCAACATAATATAAAATTAAAAATCAACAAATGTCATTTTTTGAAACAGGAAGTAAAATATTTAGGATTTATGATAAATAATAAAGGTATTATGCCAGATGATGAAAAGATTAAAGCCATAAAAGATATGACGCCACCAACGAGGGTAAAGGAAGTAAGAAGTTTCTTAGGAATGTGTGGATACTACAGAAGATTCATACAGGGATTCGCAGAGATTGCTGAACCATTAACTACATTGACTAGAAAATTTAATAAGTTTAAATGGACATCACAATGTCAAAAGGCGTTTGAATCACTAAAAGAAGGTCTAACGAAAATACCGATATTGGCTCACCCCAACAAAGATGGAAAAATGATTCTATATACAGATGCCTTGGATACAGCAATAGGAGCATGTTTGGCAAATGAAGACACAACCTTCAACAAAGAGAATGGCAAGACAATCATACAGGAGACTCCCATATATTTCTTGTCACATAAATTGAGTAGAACGCAGGTAAAGTGGTCCACGATAGAAAAAGAAGTCTATGCCATACATTATGCTATCCAGAATTACATTTTTACTTGTATGGTAATACAATAATTATTAGAACTGATCACAAACCATTAAAAATAATCATAGACGGACCTATAAACAACAGGAAGATTGATATGTGGTCATTATCAATACAAACTAGTGGAGCAACGATAGAATATATAGAAAGAGCGAAGAATATATGTGCAGACTGGTTGTCCAGATTACCGAACACAGAAACGAGAGTGAAGGATGGCATAGATTCATGCACAGACATCGACGACAGAACATTTCAAGTTAACATAATAAATACGAACCGAGTACGGAATGAAGGAATGACAGATGATGAAGATACAAATAACGTAGAACCTGATGAACAAGATTTCATAATAAGCATAACCAGGGAAGAACAACAGAAAGACCAAGGACTAAAGGCCATAATAGATGAATTAAACAAAGGGAAGAACTGCAAATGGAAACAATTCCATCTAGATCAGAAGGACGGAGTGCTAACATATATAGATCCCAAAGAAGGAAAACAGCCAAGAGTATATATACCAGAACAGCTTAAAACCCAGGTACTGAGGGCATATCATGATCAGAATGGACATATGGGAAGGGATAAAGTGATAGATGTTATTAAGATAAAATACTACTGGCCAGGAATATATAAAGAGGTTGAGCAATATACTGAGAAGTGTAGAGTATGTAAAACAAGGAATTTGATAGAAAAAGCAGGACCAATGCAGAGCATGGATAAACAATACTTTGCCATGCAAAAGGTTAGTATGGACATAACTGGGCCTTATCCAATGACAATATTAGGAAACAGATATATACTACATATAACAGACTGCTACAGTAGATGGCCGGATAGCAGCCCCATACCCAATAAATCATCAGATACAGTCATTAATATATTATTGAACGATTTCATTCCTTGATATAGTTGCCCGCAATGTTTACTTACGGATAATGGGGGAGAGTTTACCAGCCAAGTCTTCAAAGATACACTGAAAAAGTTAAGAATTGAGTTATTGAGTTATTTGCGGGTCATCATCATTGCACTCCGAACATGTCCATAGGTGCTCAGATCCCCTCCTCAGCAATTCCCTCAGTGCGAAGGTGGAAGACACCAGTGCCAGGTCTATGACACTATCAGAGTCCCCTGTTCGAGTGGCCATTCTTGTTGCCCTTCCATCATTCAAGCACACTAAATCGGCCGATACCAGTGCATTCTCTAGGTCTTCTCCCTGCTTATTGGTTATGACGTTACCCCACTGGTCTCCTCTAGCATTAAAGTCTCCGCAGAAAATGACATTCTCTTCATCGAACTCGAAGAGATTCTGCCATTGTTGTGTGTTCACCTTCCCATTACAGGCATACACATTAACAATCACGAAATGAACTGGGGTCTGCATCCTAACCGCATGTACCTGCAATTCTGCATTGTTCCACATAGACATATCAACCTCAGCTGACACCATATTGTTGCGCACAAGGATGGCCTGCCCAAGGTGTCGTCTATTGTAAAAACAATGAAAGCCAGGAGTACTTACTGTCCTGTCACCAAGAAGGGTTTCTTGCAAAACCATTATATCGGCGCCGCACAGTAGCTTATCAAGAATGGGCCGTCGTTGATTAATGGACCCACAATTCCAATAAGTAACGCGCACATACTTTAGGCCTAGCCTCTCACACTTTGACAGTTTAATGCCACCCCTCTTGCCCCGTCGTGTTTTCCTTCTTCGATGATGTAGTTTGGGCTGCATCTGAAAACTTACACTTACTGTCGTCATAGATGAACGTCGCTGAACGTCGATGCTTTGGATGGCCTAGACTCACGTGCACTTGCTCAGTCGCACGGCCCAGAACCCGTTCCACGTTATAAACTGGCCAACTCCAGTAACTTGCTCAGCAGCACGCGGAAACACTGTGAGCTTTCTACAATTTAAATGACTTACGCGTCCTTGACGACAGACCAGAATTAATTAAGAATTAATCATATTCTAACCTCAACATATCACCCACAAAGTAATGCCATCAACGAAAGACAACATAGAACCTTAAATGATATAATTTATAAATTAACAAGAGGCAAGGAGGAAGAATGGGACATGAGATTGAATCACGCATTGTCCGCGATAAGAGTTAATAAAAATGAGAGTACAGGTTTTTTCCCATTTTTTCTATTATACGGTAGACATCCCATGCTACCAATTGATAACCAAAAGTGCATGTGCATGCACCGAAAGACAATAGATTTGGCACCAATACTGCACGAAACTTGCACCAAATCCGTGCAAAAAAAAAAAAAAAAAATTGCGATTTGGTTCGTGAGTTGATGGTTCGTTAAGTCCATGGTTCGTGGAGTCGTGGTTCGTGGTTCGTGAGTTGATGGTTCGTTAAGTCCATGGTTCGTGGGGTCGTAGTTCGTGGGGTCGTGGTTCGTTGTTCGTGAGTTGATGGTTCGTTAAGTCCATGGTTCGTGGAGTCGTGTTTCGTGGTTCGTGAGTTGATGGTTCGTTAAGTCCATGGTTCGTGGGGTCGTGGTTCGTGGGGTCGTGGTTCGTTGTTTGCGAGCTGATGGTTCGTTAAGTCCATGGTTCGTGGAGATGTGGTTCGTGGGGTCGTGGTTCGTTGTTCGTGAGTTGATGGTTCGTTAAGTCCATGGTTCGTGGAGTCGTGGTTCGTGGTTCGTGAGTTGATGGTTCGTTAAGTCCATGGTTCGTGGGGTCGTGGTTCGTGGGGTCGTGGTTCGTTGTTCGTGAGTTGATGGTTCGTTAAGTCCATGGTTCGTGGAGTCGTGGTTCGTTCTTCGTGAGCTGATGGTTCGTTAAGTCCATGGTTCGTATGGTCGTGGTTCGTTGTTTGCGAGCTGATGGTTCGTTAAGTCCATGGTTCGTATGGTCGTGGTTCGTTGTTTGCGAGTTCGTGGTTTGTTAAGTATGTGGTTCGTGAGTTCGTGGTTCGCGAGTTCGTGGTTTGTTAAGTATGTGGTTCGTGAGTTCGTGGTTCGTGAATACGTGGTTTTTAAAGTTCGTGGTTCGTGAGTTCGTTGTTAGTTAAGTTTGTGTTTCGTGAGTTCGTGGTTTGTTACGTTTGTGGTTCGTGAGTTCGTGGTTTGTTAAGTTCGTTGTTCGTGAGTTTGTGGTTTATTAAGTTTGTAGTTTGTTAAGTGCGTGGTTCGAGAGGTCGTGGGTGTGTTATGGTGGTAAAATCTTAGTGATTTGGTCCAACATTTTGGACCTTGAATATAACTTCCTGCTCGTTGTGTCTAACTAGTATGACTATGTGAGTAGATTTTTATGGTTTTGATGTCGACTTTTTGAATATGAGCCTAAATTTGTGTGTTATGGTGGTAAAATATTTGCGAATTGGCCAAACTTTTTTCGCTTTAGAAATAACGATCGGTTCGTTGTGTCTAACTAGTATGAGTATGGGAGTAGATTTTTATGGTTTTGATGTCGACTTTTTGAATATGAGCCTAAATTTGTGTGTTATGGTGGTAAAATATTTGCGAATTGGCCAAACTTTTTTGGCTTTAGAAATAACGATCGGTTCGTTGTGTCTAACTAGTATGAGTATGGGAGTAGATTTTTATGGTTTTGAGGTAGACTTTTTGAATATGAGCCTAAATTTGTGTGTTATGGTGGTAAAATATTTGCGAATTGGCCAAACTTTTTTGGCTTTAGAAATAACGATCGGTTCGTTGTGTCTAACTAGTATGAGTATGGGAGTAGATTTTTATGGTTTTGAGGTCGACTTTTTTAATATGAGTCTATATTTATTTTGTTCTGTGGGTAAATTGTTAGTGATTTGGCCAAACTTTTTGGACCTAGAATATAACTTTCTACTCGCTGTGTCTAACTATTACGACTATGTGAGTAGCTTTTGGGATTTTTAGGTCGACTTTTTGAATATGAACCTATATTTTTGTGTTCTGTGGGTAAAATATTTGCGATTTGGTCAAACTTTTTTTTGGCTTTAGAAATAACGATCGGTTCGATGTGTCTAACTAGTATGAGTATGTGAGTAGCTTTTTATGGTTTTGAGGTCGACTTTTTGAATATGAGTCTATATTTGTTTTGTTCTGTGGGTAAATTGTTAGTGATTTGGCCAAACTTTTTTTGACATTGGATATAACTTTCTACTCGCTGTGTCTAACTATTACGACTATGGGAGTAGATTTGTAGAGTTTTAAGATCGACTTTTTGAATATGAGCCTAAATTTGTGTGTTATGGTGGTAAAATCTTAGTGATTTGGTCCAACATTTTGGACCTTGAATATAACTTCCTGCTCGTTGTGTCTAACTAGTATGACTATGTGAGTAGATTTTTATGGTTTTGAGGTCGACTTTTTAATATAAGCCTACATTTTTGTGTTCTGTGAGTAAAATCTTAGTGATTTGGTCCAACATTTTGGACCTTGAATATAACTTCCTGCTCGTTGTGTCTAACTAGTATGATTATGTGAGTAGATTTTTATGGTTTTGAGGTCGACTTTTTGAGTATGAGCCTATTTTGTTTTGGTTTACCATGAATGCGAGATAGACAGAGAGAGAGAGAGAGAGAGAGAGAGAGAGAGAGAGAGAGAGATTTCGCTGGTTGATACTTTGTGTGGCTTGATGATAGGACCTGAAGGGATGATGATGGTGTTGAGGGTGGCACATGATGATGTGTCACTAATAATCGGTTTGATACTTTGTGTGGCTTGATGATGATGATGCTGATGATGATGATAGGACATGAAGGGATGATGATGGTGTTGAGGGTGGCACATGATGATGATAGGCCATGAAGGGATGATGCTGTTGTTGAGGGTGGCACATGATGCTGATGATAGGACATGAAGGGATGCTGATGGTGTTGAGGGTGGCAAATGATGATGATAGGACATGATGGGATGATGATGGTGTTGAGGGTGGCACATGATGATGATGATGATAGGCCATGAATGGTTGATGATGTTGTTGAGGGTGGCACATGATGATAGGACATGAAGGGTTGATGATGGTGTTGAGGGTGGCACATGATGATGATGATAGGCCATGAAGGGTTGATGATGTTGTTGAGGGTGGCACATGATGATTTTTTTTTATTTTTAATAATTCTGAGTTTTTTTTTACTTTCACAGTTGTAGGTGTGGCTGTTTATGACAAAGTGCAAAAGTGCATGTGCATGCACCGAAACCGCACGAGAAGTAGTATGTTCGGGTAGCGTAAACAGCCAAACCTACAACTAGCTTTTTGTTGTTTTTTTGTTGGAATTTGATATGTAGGGGTGTCAAATATTATGTTTGAGGTATGCCTTGAGGTTAAATTTCATTTTTTATCGATTTCAGGGGCGTATCCCACAAAAATTGTAAGGGGGGGTAACAATTTCAAAAGTGATTTTTAAGTAAATTTTTGGTATGGGGATGTCTAAAATAAAGTTTTAGGTAAGCCTACGTGCTAAATTTACGATTTTCGTCGAATTCAGGGGCGTAGCCACCAAAAATGGTAAGGGGGAAACAATTTTAAAAGTGATTTTTAAGTAAAGTTTTGGTGTGGGGATGTCTAAAATAAAGTTTTAGGTATGCCTTGAGGTTAAATTTCAATTTTTTATCGATTTCAGGGGCGTAACCCTCAAAAATGGTAAGGGGGTAACAATTTCAAAAGTGCTTTTTAAGTTAATTTTTGGTATGTGGATGTCTAAAATAAAGTTTTAGGTAAGCCTACGTGCTAAATTTACGATTTTTATCGATTCCATGGGCGTAACCCTCAAAAATGGTCAGGGGGGTAACAATTTCAAAAGTGATTTTTAAGTTAATTTTTTATGTGGGGATGTCTAAAATAAAGTTTGGGGTAAGCCTACGTGCTAATTTTCAATTTTTTTATCGATTTCATGGGCGTACCCATAAACAATGGTCAGGGGGGAAAAATCATAAAATTGCCATCATAGGTCAAAAAATATTTTTAGAAACTCCACGGGCATTGCGTCAGCGGTCAAAAGCTATTTTTAGTAACACATCCGGTATTGCCTCAGAGGTCAGTTCTATTTTTAGTAACACCTCTGGGGTTTCAAGTGTATATATCTGTGAATCTTGTAATCAGACATACGTTTACAGTTTTTGACGACGAATGTGGATCGCGCCTTCAGACACGTAAAAAGTAAGTGTTATCTTAGTTCTTTAATATTATAGTATGCTACTTTAGTAAACTAATTTCGATAGCTTGTGAATCTCGTTGATTACATTTACTGGTTTTCTTTCGTTGTAATGTTTGCTGTTCTTTATTCTTTAGTTGAAATGTTTCAATTTCTTTTCTACAGATGTCTAACACTTGTCATCTGTGCTTCAAAACTTTCACCCGTAGCCGGGACATAAAACGACACGTTGTTAGTGTACATGTGCGTCAGGAATACAAATGTGATGTTTGTGAACGAGTTTATAATAGACCAGACAACTTTGCCAAACATATTAAGACAGAGCATTCTGCATCTCTTGTATCAGTAGTTCCTACATCACCAGCACGCCCGCAAGTATCGACAACCTCACGCAAGCGGAGAGTAAAGAGTTCGACTGAAGTGCCGTCAAAGAGACCAAGACTTATTAATGAAGTTGACTCTCTAAATAAGCTACCTCTAGATATTAAGAAGATATACGTACACTATATTCCATCAGCCTGATACTCCTATAGATTGGAAGACCCTTGTAAACCCAATTTTTCGAGCCCAGAAAAAGCGTTTCAAGGTGAATTATAGTCATCATCTGGTTTTAAGACATAGGGAAACACAAGGGTTGCGTTACTTTCACGCTAGCTCAAATAACGCGACCGGGTTAGACAAACCATTGTTAGTTAACAACAGAAATGATTTTGAAACATTTGTAGATAGATTAAATGAAAGTGATATATTAGGGTATGCAGATAAAAATAGGGAGACAACCAAATATACCTTAGAAGCATTAGTCAGTACAAGTGTTTATATTTATAAACTTCAAGATTATCCTATAGGGTGTCTGTTAGATATCCCACCCTACATTGCATCCAATCATGGTATTAATACCCTTCAAATCGATTCCCGTTCTAAAGTCTACGATGATAATCTCTGCTTCTTCCGTTGCCTAGCTATCCATAGAGGCACTTCAAATACTGATGTTAGGAAGGCTTCAAGACTACTTTTCAAACAGTTTAACCCGTCTCTAATGTTAAGTAGCTTCCACGGTGTAACTCTTGCCGAAATGCCTCTCTTAGAAAATTGTTTTTCAATAAACATAGATATTTTTGAGTTTGATTCTGACCAAGCCTTGCGTATTGTCCTGAGAAGCGGTAATAGTTATAATGAAACTCTCCGTTTTTTACTTTTAAAAAAACCACTTCTTTTATATAAACGATCTTTCTAGGGCTAGTAAAAGCTTTTCTTGTGGAAAATGTGGAAAATTGTGGAAAAAGTTTTGGTGTATGGATAGGCATGAAAAAACTTGCAATGGGGATATGACTGTAGAGACATATAAGGGCGGGGTTTACTCTTCACCTGAAAGTGTATAGGACACGATCAGCACTGAAGGGATAAGTACTCCAGAGTGTTTTATTTACCCATTCAGGGCGACATTCGATTATGAATGTTACTTTGATAGTAGGAATGTTCCCAAAGAGACGCACTCGACTACCTTTGTAGCTAGACACGTGCCCCTCTCCTGCTCTATAGCGTCAAATGTCCCCGGGTGGGAGGCCCCAAAATGCTTCATAACCAAGGGAGACCCGCAGGTTTTAGTTAGTCAAATGCTTGATTATCTCACTGGTATAGCTGGTAAGGCATACTCGTTGTTGCGAGATCGGTTTGAAAGTATTTTTACTCAACTCCATTATCTGAATAAAGACAAGCTAATAGCTAAGTTTGATGAGTATTTAAAAGAGCTTCCGGTGATAGGGTTTAACTCGGGGAAATATGACGTCAACGTCATTAAATCTTATTTAATAAAGCACTTCATGGATGTCACTGCCCAAGTGGGTGAAGAAGGTAATAGTATGGAAGAAGAAGAAGCTGATGTTATCGAAGAAGAGGAAGATAAAATGGAAGTAGACTACAAAGTACCAAAACCGTTCAAGTTTATAGTTAAAAGAAACAATAACTTTATGTGTATTGCAACACAGAATCTAAAATTCTTAGATATAGTAAACTATCTAGCCCCCAGTTTCAGCTACAGCAAGTACTTGGCAGCTTATAAAGTAGAGGAGACAAAGGGTGTTTTCTGTTACGAGTACATAACGGATTTAAACAAGTTGAATGAGACGGAACTACCCCCACACGAAGCGTTTCATTCGTCGTTAAAAAATTCCAACATTTCCAAGGAGGAGTACGCTCTGTGTAAAAAGGTCTGGAAGGATAATAACATGACCACCCTTAGAGACTTTTTGGTGTGGTATAATAACAAAGATGTAGTCCCATTCTTAGAAGCCTTGGAGCAGCAGGTTCGCTTTTATGGGGAGCGGGATGTGGACTGTTTTAAAGACGCCATTTCGGTTCCGGGTGTTTGTTTAAAGTATCTTTTTAAGACCGTTGATAGGGGTGTAATGTTTAGTTTATGTTCGAGCAAACAGGCGAGTCTACACACAATGATTAGAGATAACATCGTTGGGGGTCCCTCTATAATTTTCCATAGGTATCACGAGGTAGGCAAAACGCTTATTAGGGGCGGAAAGGTAGTCAAATCCATCCAAGGTTACGATGCCAATGCGTTGTATCTTTGGGCTCTGATGAACCCAATGCCAACAGATTATCCAATTATTAGAAGAATGGAGACCGAGTTTAGGGTCGAAAAAGATAACTATTATGTCCAACAAAGTAGAGAGTGGCTAATGTGGGTCGCCCACCAAAAAGGGGTGGAGTTGAAAACTCAGTTTAACGGGAGGGAGTTTCGGTTAGGTAATAGAAACATCCCCGTGGATGGGTGGGACAAATCCAATAGAATAGGCTACAATTTTCATGGTTGTCTGTACCATGGTCACAAAGAATGTCCCCTCACCAAAGATAAAGATAGAAACCCTGTTAATAATGAGCCCTTGTTCGAGCTGTTTGAAAAAACATGTGAGATACACACCTACCTAACCGAGGAGGTAAAAGTCCCAGTAGAAGTTATGTGGGAATGTGAGTGGCAGGCTCTGAAAAGGTCTGACCCAACCATTAGGGCTTTCCTTTCTAAAGCCATCCCTCGAGCTAGACCCTCTTACTCTAAAGAAGGGCTCCCACTTAGTGATAAACAGATTCTGAGTTCTATTTCAGATGGGACATGTTTTGGTTTAGTGGAATGTGATCTACACGTCCCCGACCGCCTGAAGGAACATTTCAGTGAGATGACTCCAATTTTCAAAAATATTGACGTCACGCGTGATGATATTGGACCGTTTATGGGTGAATATGCCCTCAAACATAACTTGTTGTCAACCCCTCGTCGCACCCTAATCGGTAGTTATATCGGGGGAAAAATTTTGTTGGCAACACCACTGTTAAAATGGTATTTAGACCACGGCTTTGAGGTAACAAAAATTTATCAAGTGATAGAATATCAACCGTCTAGTTGTTTTAAAAAGTTTGGCGAAATGGTTTCTGACGCTAGGAGGGCTGGTGACCTAGACGAAAGTTAATCTATAGTAAGCGATACGATGAAGCTCTTAGGAAACTCAGCCTACGGGAAGACTCTAACCAATAAGGCCAATCATAGCGCTGTCTTGTACGTTCAGGGGGATGAGATATCGAAAATGATTAATAGTTCCCGGTTTAAAAGATGACTGAAATAGGGGAGGATCTTTTTGAAATTGAGATGGAGAAAAAGAAAACTGTTTGGGACTTGCCCCTACAAATTGGTTTCTTCGTCTATCAATATGCAAAACTTCGTATGTTAGATTTTTATTTCGAGTTCTTAGATAAGTTTGTAGATAGGTCCAACTTTCAGTTATGTGAAACAGATACTGATAGTTTATACTTAGCCTTAAGCGCACCTAAGCTAGAGGACATAGTTAAGTCAGGTCTGCGGGATGAGTTTAATAGCGTATATAAAGACTGGTTTCCTGCCGAGTTTTGCGATGAGCATATTAGCAAGACAGACTGTATAAACTGTAAGGGTGTTAAAGCGTACACCAAACGAACGCCCGGGCTTTTTAAACTAGAGTACGAAGGGATAGCTCTTGTTAGCTTATGTAGTAAGACGTACCATTGTAGTGGGGATTACGATAAAATCAGTTGTAAAGGGCTAAGCAAGCAACACAACAAATTAGATAAAGATATGTTTTTAGAGGTTCTCGCTACGCAAAAGGCTAAGGGTGGGAAAAATGTAGGTTTCAAAGTCTTAAATAATTCTATATTTTCCTACAGTCAAACAAGAAATGGTCTTTCCTATTTCTATATAAAAAGAAAGGTAGCTGATGATAACGTCTCGACTACACCTCTAGATATTTAACTCTTTACACTACCAGCTTAGACTAACCAGTAATCTCTAACAGTATCACCCATTATGATTCATCGACGACACATAGCTAAGCAGACACCCAACTACATAGCTATAAATAATTGTTATCCTTGTACTATATATTTACTCAGGGTACTGAATATTTTTTTGTAATTTTATATACTACCCACTGTATGTTATACACCTATTGAGATAATAAAAGAATAAAATATATCTTTGTCTTCTGTTTTATATTGATCGTTTTTCATTGATGTTGTATAATCTACTAACCTATCACTATCGATGAAGTACATCAAGAACTCCAAAGTCAGCACACACCAGACATAAACACGTCACTTCCGGGGTCACCAGAACTAGAGGTCAACACGACGACCGCCGGAGCGCCGAGGGGTCACACTGCACGAGGGGTCACACCGCCGCACGACCGATTAACTCCCCTTGTCTCTCGTGTACATTAGGCGCGAAATGCGCCTACTATATATCTTTGTTAATTTACGGAGGAATTCGGGTCAAAAACAACATAGTATACTACTTTTCACAAATACATATTTTTAAAATAATTCTGAATTTTTACTTTCACAAATATACTCTTTTAAAATACTCTTTCACAAATATTTTCATCTAACACACCGCGAGAGCCGATCACCGGACCCGCATGGAGCGATAAGCCGATTACCAGCGAGACACGATCTTTTGAATGTACCTGCGTTAATCTCTCAGGCACAGTAGACCGTTTCGGCAAACTGACGAACCAAAAAAAAAATTTCCCCCCAAAAAATAATCAATTTCGAAAAAATAGCGAATTCCAAAAAAATTTTTTTTTTTTTTGGCACGGATTTGGTGCAAGTTTCGTGCAGTATCGGTACCAAATCTATTGTCTTTCGGTGCATGCACATGCACTTTTGCAGGTCATAAACAGCCACACCTACTACTAGTGTAAAGGAATCTACAGAAAAAGAATCAAATGTCGAAGAAGGACACAGAATACTGACGGAGGAAATGATTACCACTGAAGCGGAGAGGATAGAGTCAAATGGAACACAAGAGTCACAGACATACGTCAGTGAAATTAATGAAGAAAAAGGAAGGGAGAAACCATATCAAAGCACAAGGAGCTGGAAGATACAAGGGCATAATCGACGGACACAGAAAAAAAGAATTACAGCATCAGATGAGGCAGTAATAACCTTACCAGAGAGGAGGGTAAGATTACAAGACAGGCAAGGAAAAATATTAAATCAAGAGAGGGCAGAACTAGTGAATGGAGGTAGGAAGAAGAGAAAAAGAGAGGAAAGTGAAAGAGGTGAGGACCCGGAATGGGCAATTGAGGATTAGCCATAGGAGTAAGTGGAAGAGAAGGTGAGGACCCGGAATGGGCAACTGAGGATTAGCCATAGGAGTAAGTGGAAGAGAAGGTGAGGACCCAGAATGGGCAATTGAGGATTAGCCATAGGAGTAAGTGGAAGAGAAGGTGAGGACCCGGAATGGGCAATTGAGGATTAGCCATAGGAGGAAGTGGAATAGAGAAGTTGAGGACCCGGAATGGGCAATTGAGGATTAGCCATAGGAGTAAGTGGAAGAGAAGGTGAGGACCCGGAATGGGCAATTGAGGATTAGCCATAGGAGTAAGTGGAAGAGAAGGTGAGGACCCAGAATGGGCAATTGAGGATTAGCCATAGGAGTAAGTGGAAGAGAAGGTGAGGACCCGGAATGGGCAATTGAGGATTAGCCATAGGAGGAAGTGGAATAGAGAAGTTGAGGACCCAGAATGGGCAATTGAGGATTAGCCATAGGAGGAAGTGGAAGAGAAGTTGAATAGTCGTTAGGTGTGGCAACGACTGGCACATGTTAGGGGCGAATTGTATAGCAGGGAATGTATAGATAGAAGCGAAGGGTCGTTAGTTGTGGCAACGACCAGCACAGGTTGGGAGCGAGTTGCATAGCAGGGGAAATAGTATGACCGAGAATTGCACACTAAGAGATGAAGAATTGGGAAGAAAAGATTAGGCACAGAAGTATACTGAAGAAGAAATTACGAAATGGGAATCCATGACGGAATTTGTATGACGTGAAGATAGAAACGGTTGTTAGGAGATTAAGAAGAAAATTCAGTTAGACTTTGGCAGCCGAAGAGAGAGGATGTACAGACATAGTCAAGTTGAAGATTATCGGTCATAGAGTTAGACTTTGGTAGCCGAAGAGAGAGGATGTACAGACATAGTCAAGTTGAAGTTTAACGGCTGAAATTAGAGTTAGAGATTGGCAGCCGAAGAGAAAAGAAGTAGAGATGAAACACAACAGACGAAGTAGAGCCTGACGGCAGAAGAGAGAAGACAGACAGAGCCATAGATTGGCAATCGAAGGAAGCACAGAAGTAGACTCAGAGATAGTAGACATAGAGATAGTCACAATGGGAATCCAAGCGAAGTAGTATTGGAGGCTCAAGAGTGACAGAATGGACAGTTAGAGATTAGCAGATGAACCAGAAGAATACGGTGTAAATAGGCCGATAGATAAGGATAGATAGATTAGGGTGGTGCGTTCGATGGGAACGTACCAAAGTAGGATAACGGCCACAAAGTAGTAATTAGATTAGTTGTAGGGACGAGAGAATGAAATAGGGAGAATAGATAATATTAATAGCATGAGTGTGGGTGGCAATTAGAAATGACCGCATTGTACATGAGATGTGAATAGAAAGAAAATAAAAGAAAAAGGCTCCAATGTATAAGAGTCGTCTTACAGTCTGTCAATTGTGGATACAGTTTGTCAATTGTGGATACAGTCTTCAGTCAGATTTTCAGTCACTGGGTTGTTGTCGGCTTCAAAATAAATAATACATACAACAAGAGTACATCCTTCAAGAAAACATCAATTGTAGATTCATCTTTCAAGAGTACATCAAAAGATACATCATCCAAAATAACATCGGGTACACAACTACCTGGGACATACTATAACCAATGATGGAAACTGAAATAAACAAAAGAATAGGTATGGCAAAAAGTAATTTTAATGCCATGAAAAATATACTAACAACAAAACAAATATCAGTAGGTCTGAAACTAAGAATGGCAAAATGTTACATCTTCTCAATATTCCTGTATGGTGCAGAAACATGGACATTAGACAAGAAAACAGAACAGAAAATTGAAGCCTTTGAAATGTGGATTTATAGAAGAATAGGTAGAATTGGATGGAAACAAAAGATAACAAACGATAAAGTTTTAAAACAACTGAAAATAAAAAGAGAACTACTAAATAAAAGTAAGACAATACAAATGCAATTTTTGGGGCATGTTAAAAGACACAACAGCCTATTAAAAGTAATATTGGAAGGAAAAATACAAGGTAAAAGAAACACAGGCAGACCAAGACTAACATGGACGAGTAACATCAAAAGATGGTCAAGTCAATCTATGACAGCCTGCACCATCAAAGCAAGAAACAGAGTAGAATGGCGATCCATGGTAGCCAACCTTCGTTGCGGAGAAGGCACACGATGATGATGATGATGATGATGAACTAAGTCCTTTACTCTCACTTTCTTTTACTACTTCTTTAAAAACCAATTTATGAGGTTCTTTCTTATTTTTTGCAGCCATGTTGATTATGTTTACTGTAAACATTAAAAAAAAACTTTAAAACAACAGATATTCTATCTCCTATTGTTAACTCTATACCATTTCCCATGATTAATTTGCTGCTTTAACAGGTCATAACAAAGATTTTATTTTTGTTGTCTTTTAAAACACAAAGGGAGCAATTGTAATTAATTGTTAGTGAACTTGGCTAGTAAGGACAAGGATTCAAGCTCAATCCCAATCGATGGATTCACTAAGCCTTAAATGGATGCTGGATTTTTCTAGGAAAGAAGGGTGGCTGGCATGATATCAACCACATAACCCAACAAAATGTGTCTCTGGTCATAAAAAATATAGGCAATAGCACCATATTCCATATGCATCTTAACTCTTTCAGTACGTTTTGCCGCATAGTGCGTCACTCTCAAATTGATTAGTGTGAAACATTACCAAACCATATTCTTTTTACATGTCTTGTATCATTTTGGTATTGGTGAAACCTAATACCTTTTTCAATTATAGAAAAATTCATATATATGTCATATGTTAGATAAATATAAATATGTGAATTGATTCTTAAAACCATGAAAAATTTTGTGTCTGAAATCTCTTCCATTGCATTGATAAAAAGCTTCCATACGGAAAGAGTTAATTTTAATTTGAGAAGGAAACCCCTCCTCATTATACCATAAAGCAGCTAAATGCATGCTTTTAAAAACAAACAATATTTTACTAACTTTCATTGTGGGCCAAGCAGAAAACTGAAAATACACACACAAAACAGCAAAAGCAATAACAAAGGTAAACTTAAACTAATCTACTAGATATAGAGGTCTTTATAATTTCTTTCTTCTTGATTAAAATTAATTTTTTTAACATCTGTTTATGTGTGAATGGCTACTTTGCTATTATCAGGTTTTATTATCAGTGAGGATGTTTCTGTTCGGTGGGCATTTTGATACAAATGAGTTGTAAAAATGTATGATATTAAAATGGCTGCTCAGTCTCTTGATCTTGATCCTTCTGGAACCAATAAATGATGCATAGGGAACATAGTGTTTTTTGCCATCCGTATCTGTTCTTGGTGAGATGTTCAATCTTATTTAATGAGTCTATGTCTACCAACTTTGTTTTTCTTATAAGTGTATTTTCATTGTCTCTCTCTAGGTCTTCCTCTTTTTCTGTATCTTGCTGTTTCCCACAGAAGAATATGTTTTGGAACTCACTTATTGTCTTTTCTCAACACTAGTCTGACATATCTTTATCTCAGCTTCCTAATTGTAGATGAGATTATTGGTCTTAATCTGACTGCAAACAATATTTTAAGAGCTTTAACATTTTAAAATAATTTCTCAGGGTACATTAGTCTGAGTAAATTAGTAAGGCAACACCTGAAAATTCAAGTATATTAACACTATATTTATCTTTTTAAACAATTTATTGAAAGAGTATATACAATAAAATAATAAACCATACTATCATAGGCAATATAAATTTGTGATATTTGCAAATTATTATTTCAGTAGGTAGTTAATTCTTAAGATCAAAAGAAGACTGAAGACAGTTGTTATTAAATTAAAACATCTGCACAACATAGGGTTCCTGTGTGTTACCGGGGCCTCATTATGAGGGAAGTAAAGAATAGTGACACTGTGACCTTCCAGGCATGTCGTAAGAGGCGACTAAGGAGGTTGAACGATGGTTTGACAAGCTGTCATTGTAAAAATTATTGTTATGGAAACAGCGCCATATATTTTAGAGCAGTGATCTCTGCAATATGTGCCACTTTGGCATGCAAGGTTTCTGTTTTTGAGATTGTGGTTCTGCCCTATGTGCTGTCTTCGGCTCGAAAGGACAATAGATAGATAGATAGACAACATATGGCAAGGAACTGATATAACAACAAAACTTAGGTTCATAAGAGCCTGTATTTTTCACATAGCAAAATATGGCTGTGAAACAAGGACAGATCTGCTAAAAATTATATCATTGCCTTTAAATGTAATAGTTACAGAAGAGTATTTAGAATACCAGGGATGGAGGAAAACATGTCCATTTTGCATGAACTTAAAATTTCCAAATATCTGGTTGATAAAGAACATAAAATTAAGGAAAATAAAACAATGTGGTCATATAAACAGCATAATGGCCCAGATAGGATAATTATGGAGGGCATAGTTACAGGTATATAAGAGAGAGATAGGAAAAACTAGAGGGTGGGTGCAAGATACCGCAGACAAGCTGGGATTAACTGCTGCAGAAGTAGGATATTTTGCATAGGCCAGAAAAGTTCAGAGTAGTTGTCATAAGAGTTTTAACAGAGACAAGCTAGATGATGATATTACCATATTTGATTTGCTGCTTCTGTATATAGCGCAGGACTAGTGTTACTCCTACTCTTTTCTAAATTCTTCATTTTAATTTTGTCTTCTATTGTTACATTAAGTATTAATAAATGCATCTCATTTCAATAGTTGTAATCTTTTTTTTCTCTTTGGTGTTAATGTCCATGTTTAGTACTGATTGTGGCAGAAATATTGCATTGTAAATTGCTCTTTTTTCCCATCTCCGCATTGGTTTTTTTTTAATAATGGGTGATATTTTTTGTATATAAAACCTATGGAAAATGTAAAACTGAAATAAACAAAGAATAGGAATGGCAAAAAGTAATTTTAATGTCATGAAAAATATACCAACATCAAAACAAATACCACCAGGGCTAAAGGTAAGAATAGCAAAATGTTACATCTTCTCAACATTTCTGTAAGTTGCAGAAACATGGACATTAGACAAAAAAACAGAACATAAAATTGAAGCCTTTGAAATGTGGATTTATAGAACAATAGGTAGAATTGGATGAAAAGAAAAGAAAACAAATGATGAAGTCTTAAAACAATTAAAAATGAAAAGAGAACTACTAAACACAATTCAAACAAGACAAACTAGATTTTTGGGGCATGTTAAAAGACACAGCAGCCTACTAAAATTAATCTTGGAAGGGAAAATGCAAGGTAAAAGACGCAGAGGCAGACCAAGACTAACAAAGATGAGTAACATCAACAGATTTCAAGTCAGCATATGAACATCTGCACCATCAAAGGTAGAGACAGAGCGGAATAGTCCTTCATGGTAGCCAACCATCAATGTGGAGACGGCACTCAATGATAATGATTTGTTATATAGTTTGCTTTGTTGTACATCTCATTTTTTGTTCTCAAATTTTTTCCATTTGATGCTACAATGGTATCAATGAGGTGCACTTGGCAATGTGGCTAAAACCACTGTTTCACTTGCTGAAAAGCTTGCGCATGGTTTTTAAAACCCGCGGTAGACAGAAAGGATTTTTTCTATTGGGGATAAAATAACAATCCTGAGTATCACATGTCATGGCAACTGTTTTGAACAAGTGGTCTTTATCTCTCTGGTTCTATTATGAGGCCCCCCCCCCCTCCCGACAAACACCAGCAATGGTACTATGTGTCGTAAAGATAATTGTTTTTTTTTTTGGATGCTACAATACTTTCTAGTTATTAAAACTTGTTACTTGTATCAGCACTTTGTTCTCAATGTTAGTCTGTGATTTTCTCTCTTTTCTGTTTATGGTAATAACCTCAGTCTCTTCTGTCAACTTCACATTGTCTTACAGGCTTCATTCAATTCATTCAGTTGTTGTAATAGTTCATTTTGTGAATTTGTTATTCATTTGTTATTTAATCTGGCCATCTGCAAATGGTAGATCATTTGGAGTGTTGCAATTGTTAGACAAGCCCTTTTAATCCCTGGGAAAGAGACAAATGAGGATGGCCAAAATATACTTGAAGAAAACAGGTCGAAGCAGAGATGAAGATGACAGGGAAGACAGGGAACGATCTCCATCCTACCTTACAATTTCATAGTAAAAAATTACTGCCTCAAAATCATCATCATCATTGAGTGCCGTCTCCGCAACGAAGGTTGGCTACCATGGAGCGCCATTCTGCTCTATCTCTTGCTTTGATGGTGCAGGTTGTCATCGGTTGATTTGTCCATCTTTTGATGTTACTCGTCCATGTTAATCTTGGTCTGCCTCTGCCTCTTTTACCTTGTATTTTCCCCTCCAGCATCACTTTCAGTAGGCTGTTGTGTCTTTTAACATGGCCTAAGAATCGCATTTGTCTTGTTCTAATTGTGTTCAGAAGTTCTCTTTTCATTTTTAGTTGTTTTAAGACTTCGTCGTTTGTTTTCTTTTCCTTCCATCCAATTCTACCTATTCTTCTATATATCCACATTTCAAAGGCTTCAATTCTCTGTTCTGTTTTCTTGTCTAATGTCCATGTTTCAGCACCATATAGGAATATTGAGAAGATGTAACATTTTGCTATTCTTAGTTTTAGCTCTGGTGTTATTTGTTTTGATGTTAGTATGTCCTTCATGACATTAAAATTACTTTTTGCCATTCCTATTCTTTTGTTTATTTCAGTTGTACATTTTCCATCACTGGTTATAGTATGTCCAAGGTAGTTGTAGTTCTGAACTGTCTCCAGGTCTATTCCTTCAATTTTGATATCCACTTGTGGGTTTTGAGTATTTTCTTTGTTTATGATCATAGTTTTAGTCTTTTTGATATTCATATCTAGTCCATATTTTTTGCTTGTCGTGTTTATTTCATTAAGTAATTGTTGTAGGTCTTTAGGATTTTCTGCTAGTAGTACAGTATTGTCAGCATATCTTAGGTTATTGATTATCTTTCCATTAATTTGTAGGCCTGGCATCTCTATGATGTTTTTAAAGATTTGCTCAGTGTATAGATTGAACAAGCTTGGTGATAGGATGCATCCTTGTCTTACTCCTCTTTTTATATCAATGGGTGTAGAGAACTCTTTGTTATATTTTATTATTGCTGTTTGCTCCCAGTATAGATTGCATATTAGTCGTATATCCATGTCATCTAGATGTATCTCTTTTAGGCATTCTATAAGTTGTTTGTGGTGTACTCTATCAAAAGCTTTGGTGTAGTCTATGAAACAGGCATATATTGGTTTGTTTACTTCTGTGTATTTTTCAATTAATGTTCTCATGCAGAATATGGCTTCTTTTGTCCCACTATTTTTCCTAAATCCAAATTGCTGCTCATCTAATTCAGTATTGATTTTATTCTGAATCCTTCCTTGTATAACTTTTAGCAAGATTTTTGTAACATGGCTCATTAGGCTTATTGTTCTAAAGTCACTGCATTCAACTGCACCATTCTTTTTAGGCAATGCAATGAAAGTTGATGTTTTTAGTTCATTTGGTATGTATCCTGTGTGGTATATGTCGTTGCATATGTCTGTAATCACTTCAATGCCAAAATCTTCAAGTGCCTGTATCATCTCTATCTGTATGCTTTCAGGTCCTGCTGCTTTTCCCCTTTTCATTGTTTTTATAGCTTTTTCCACCTCAGATTTTAAGATTTTATAGCCTGATGTACATTTTATAACTGGTTTCTTGTCCCTTTGATCATGAAATAGTTCTGTTATATATTCCAGCCATCTATCTATGATATCCTTATTGTCTGTTAGCATTTTTCCTTTTTTGTCTGCAATGCATCTACCTTCTGTGGCTTTTTTATTTTTATTAGTCATTCTCTTTATTTCTGTGTGCATTCCTCTTAGGTCTTGTTTGCTTTCCATAGTTTCTATTTCTATACATTTTTGGCTGAGCCAGTCTTCTTTTGCCTTTTTGCACATTTTGCGTATCTCCTTATCTATTTTATTGTATTGGGCAGTGTTCTTCGCTTGTCTCCTTTCTTCCATTTTTTCTAAGATGGTGTTAGTTATCCATTTTTGTTTTTTGTTGTTTTCTCTTTTGGGTAAGGTGTCGCAGGCTTTTTGTATGCTTTTCTTTATGCATTGACATTTGGTTGTTACTTTTTCATCAGGATTTTCTCTTCTGTATTGTTCAATTCCTTCCTCTAGCAGCTTCTGGTATGTGTTCTTTACTTGTATTGTATAGGTATCTTTAATATGTTTTTGATTTAAAGCTGTTATGTCGAGTGGGTTTGTTGATGAATTAGATTTTTGCTTGTTTCTCTTTAGTTTGATTTTCATTTTAATCATTACAGGATTGTGATCAGAATTAATATCTGCTCCTGGGTAGGTTTTGGCTTTCTTTACGCTGTTACGGAACCTTTCTTTTATCATTATGTAATCTATTTGATTCCTCTTCCTATCTCCAGGGCTTTTCCATGTGTATAGTTTCCTTTTCTCTTGCTCAAAGTAGGTGTTACATATCATCAGCCTGTTTTCTTCACAGAATTGTATTAATCTTTTTCCTCTGTCATTTCTTTTTCCTAAACCATGATTTCCTAAATGGTCTTATATCTACCTTTTCCTACTTTAGCGCTCATGTCACCCATTACAATCAAGATGTCTGAAGATTTCACTTGCTTCATAACTTTATTTAGGTCTTCATAGTATGCCTCTATTTGTTCATCTGTGTAGTCTTGAGTAGGTGCATATGTCTGTATTATTGCTATGTCGAATGGTTTTGCTTTCAACTTGAGTAGTATAATCCTATCACTGTATGTCCAGTGGGTACTTATATATTTTTGTAGCTCTCTTTTTATCAGTATTCCTACCCCCCTTTGATATTCTGTTGTGTTTCCTGAGTATATAAATGTATATTTTTCGTCTTTAATGTACCCACATTCTTTCCATCTAGTCTCTGATATGCCTAAAATATCTATATTTATTCGTTCTGCTTCTTGAATTAGATTTTCCAATTTCCCTTGTTGATATAGAGTCCTAACATTCCAAGTACTTATTTTAAGATCTTTCCTCCGACATAAGTTCGAATTTCTCCGACTCTCCATGGCTTCCTCTGGACTGGTACGTGATGAGGCTCCAATAGTCTTTCACGGTGGTCAGCCATATTCGTCTTTCGTGTTCTGAACATGCCTCTTGTGTACCACACACTTTGCTGTTTTCGCTTTCTGGGCCGTTGATCATTCTTGATTCCTCCGCCTCCATCCACCGTCACAGACTTTTCACATACGGGTTGAACATACCCGGTTTGCCGGCAACATTTTGTCGAACCATGTGCTTGCCTATCGAACCGCGAACACACGACACAAAGAAGAATAAATCATATTCCACTTAAATATCGGCAATCACAGTCCATCCCCACGTTAGAAGTAAAACATACACCAAACGGGAGAATAGCAACACATAATTTCACAACTAGACTGCCGCGTAAATCATTTAAATATATAAGCAATTGCCGAATTATAAAAAGCGACTACACGAAGCCGCCATGACACCGCCTACTACGTGCCCCAAAATAAAAATTCTTGAAATCTGACATTTTGTGTTTGTGAGACATCAAAGAAACCTTTGTAACACTGGATAGACAGCAAACAATGCTTTGTGGGAGCCGAACATATGACTGGATTCACAGACTTACAGCGACAACATAAACCCTTCCGGTAGTAACGGCATGATGTACTTGAAAAGGCTATCAATATACCATAGCCATAGGTATGCCTACCGGTTGTGTAGGCGATCATGTCCTTCCACAATCTTCTATCTACCGTGCATCATACAAGTTCTGTTGTTGACTGCTTTCCATGCCATGACACCAAGCCATCTAATATTTTCTCTCTTTGTCGTTCGCGATCTCTCTTTCCTTCTATTTTGGCAGTTGTAACCAAGTATTCCAACTTTCCTCTACTCATGATGTGCCCGAAAAATGTTGATTGTTTCTTTCTGATGTTTTTTAGGAGCTCCCTTTTTGTGTTGGCCTCTTTGAGAACTTCCTCATTGATCTTTTTAGCTGTCCAGGGAACTTTCAACATTCTTCTGAGAAACCCCATCTCTGTGGCCTCTAATCGTCTTTTCATTTGTTTGTCTACTGTCCATGATTCGCTTCCATAGGTCAGAATTGGTTCTATATGGCATCAATGAACTCTCTTTCTCATTTCTATTGACATAGATTTGTTGCATAAGATATTTTTCATTTTCTGAAATGCTATTTTGACCTGAGCTATTCTGCTTTTTATTTCCGTGGTGCATCTTCCATCCGATGTTATTATTGTGCCCATGTATTTCACATGTTGCCCTTATTTCAAATTTGTCCTGTTTATTTTTATGCTGCATGCTGGTGATGATTGTTTCTTCGATATGACCATTACTTCCGTTTTCTTACTATTCAGACTGAGACCTTTCTTGTTGCAATCTTTTACTATTATGTCTATCATTTCTTGTAGTTCAATCTCTGTCTCTGCTATTAAGACTGTGTCATCCGCACATCGCAAATTATTTATGTTGTGACCGTTGACTTCAATTCCTTTTTGTCTACTAATGATATCATAATATGTTCGCTGTAAAGTGAAAACAAATCCGACGACAGAGTTGTCTGACTCCTTGTTTTATAAGTTGAAATTGTCCTATTTGGTTGTTAATTCGTGTAGCTGTTGTTTGTTGCCAGTACAAGTTGTTATGATTTGCAGATTCTTGCCATCAAATTTAATATATAAATATATATTATATATACATACATACATACATATATATATATATATATATATATATACAGACACACACGTATGCATGCACACATGCTTGCACACACACATACATACATATATTATATATATATATATATATATATATATATATATATATATATATATATATTGATCGATGGCTTGACAAGCTGTCATTGTAAAAAGTATTGTTATGGAAACAGCGCCATAGATTTTAGAGCAGTGATCTCTGCAATATGTGCCATTTTGGCATGCAAGGTTTCTGTTTGTGAGATTGTGGTTCTGCCCTATGTGCCGTCTTCGGCTCGAAAGGACAATAGATGGATATATATATATTATATATATATATATATATTTTTTTTTTTTTTCACGCAATAAAATTCAATATTTGTCACGCAAAGTCAGGAAGAACTCCAGAGCATGGTACATCGCTTTGCACATGCCTGCCGAGACTTCGGTCTAACAATAAGTTTGCAGAAAACTAACATACTCGGTCAGGACACCGAAGCAACACCTGAAATCTCTATCGACAACTATAAACTTGACATCGTGCGGCAGTATAACTACCTGGGGTCCATCATCAGCGACAGACTATCTTTAGATACAGAAATTGACACTCGTATTGGCAAAGCCGCTACCACCTTTGCCCGTCTTTCTAAGCGTGTCTGGCAAAACAACAAACTGACAATTAAAACAAAATCTGCAGTGTACAATGCCTGCATAATTAGTATCCTCCTGTATGGCAGCGAATCTTGGACAACCTATGTAAAGCAGGAGAGAAGGCTAAATGCATTCCATATGCGATGTCTACGCCGTATTCTTGGTATCACCTGGAAGGATAAAGTGACAAACGTGGAGGTCCTGACTCGCACAGGCCTACCGAATATCTACACGCTGCTCAAACAACGTAGGTTACGCTGGCTTGGCCATGTACACCGTATGAAAGATGGCCGCGTACCAAAAGATATACTCTACGGGCAACTGGCATATGGTAAAAGAACTAGGGGCGTCCAAAACTTCGATTTGTAGATGTGTGTAAACGTGACATGAAGATTCTGAACATAAACCCTGCAGCATGGGAAGACATAGCTGCAGACCGAAATGTCTGGAAACACACTCTAAAGGTTAACCTCAAAGAAGAAGCAGACAGATTCATAGAGAAAGAGAATACGCGGCGAAAGAAAAGAAAGGAAAAAAATAACATTTCTAGGGGCGCTGAAAAATCCATAGTCAACTATGACTGACGGAGGCTACTACTACTATATATATATATATATATAAATATATATATATATTATCATCATCAAGTACCATGCCTGCTGGCATAGGTGATCATGTGATCACACAACTTTCGATTTCGGCAGTTATTTAGATAAGGAAGCTGAAATTAGTGTTAGGAAGATGGAAACAATACTTCAATCAACTACTCAACTGAACAACCAAAATATATGAATGGAAAGAAAACACTAACCCCAAAATAGAAATTGAACCAGTCATCCTAAATGCAAAATAAAGGAAGTCTTAAGGACAACATCAATAACTTGAGCCATTTATCATTTTGGTATACCAAACGAACTATTTAAGTCTCTTGGAGACACATGTATAGATTGGCAACGTCGTCTTCATCATCATCAACAATACCGTGCCCCCTGGTGTAGGTGATCATGTCTCTACACAACTTTCAATCTCGACAGTTATTTATAATTTCTGTTGTTGACCTTCTGTCAAGCCATTCTCTAAAGCTGTCTGGTATCTTTTCTCTTTGCTTGCCTTTGTCTCTTCATCCCTCAATTTTTCCAGTTGTCACAATATATTCTAGCTGTTACTTTCTCATTAAAAAATTCACCCAAAAAATGATAATGATTTCTTCCTAATATTGGAAATTAGCTCTCTTTTTTGCTTTGACCTCTTTCAGAACATTTTCATTGCTCTTATTAGCTGTCCTAGGTATTCTCAACATTTTTCAGTAAAACCCCATTTCTATAGCCTCCAGTGATATTCTTGTCTGTTGTTCTTCTCCCCACGATTCACATCCATACGTTAAGACTGGCTCTACATAACATTTAAGAACTCTTTTTCTTGATTCTATTGACAAAAATGGAGTGCACAGTAAGATGGGCACAGCCAGAAATGAGAAACCTAGTGGGCATGTAAGAAGACTAATCAACCAACACAGAGCTGGAGTTGTCAGTCGCTGGACACTGCGAGACTTGCTGAGGTGGGGATCTGAGCATCTATGGACATGTTTGGAGTGCAATGATGATGACCCGCAAATAACTCAATAACTATTATTCCACTTTTTTTAAAATTCCACATTGAGATAAGTTGTTTTTATTTGCAGTTAACATTACTTCTGTCTTTTTGCTATTAGGGCTCAGTCCTTTATTTTTGCTTTCTTTCACTATAATGTCTAACATTTCTTGTAACTTATTTTCACTTTTAGCTATTAAGACTATATCATAAAAATATCTGAGGTTATTTATATTATGACCTCCAATTGTTATTCCAGGCATGTCTTTATTGATCTAAAAATAATCTCATTATCACCATCATCATCAGTTACCATGCCTGCTGGCATAGGTGATCATGTCTCTACACAACTTTTGATCTCGACAGATATTTATAATTTCTGCTGTTGACCTTCTATCAAGCCATTATCTTAAGCTGTCTGGTATCTTTTCTCTTTGCTTCATTCCATCTCTTTGTCCCTCCATTTTTCCAGTTGTTACAACATATTCCAGCTGTTCCCTTCTCATTACATGGCCAAAAAAATAAACTAGATTGTTTCTTCCTAATATTGGATATTAGCTCTCTTTTTGCTTTGCTTTCTTTCAGAACGTTTTTATTACTCTTCTTAGCTGTCTATGGTATTCTCAACATTCTTATCTAAAACCACATTTCTACAGCCTCTAATGATTTTCTTGTCTCTTGTCCTATTGTCCCTGATTCACATCCATATGTTAAGACTGGCTCTACATAACATTTAAGAACTCTATTTCTTGTTTCTATTGACAAAAATGGATTGCACAATGTCTTCCTCATTTTTTGGAAAGTTACATTTTCCTTAGCCATTCTGCATCTCACCTCTGTTGTACATGTACCATCTAAGATTAACAATGTTCACAGATATTTAAATTCATCTCACTATACATATGAAATAAATCTGGTGACAGCACACAACCTTGTTTTATTTGTTGAAACATTCCCAATCGATTTCCAGGTCTTATGGCCACTGTTTTTTTTGCCAGTACATGTTCTTTATTATTCTTAGATCTTTCCTGTTTACATTTATGTCTTCTAAAATTTTGATTATTTCTTAGTGCTTTACTTTTTAAATATTTTATATATATATGCAAGCTAGCCAACCCATCAGAGACAGAGGAGATCAACGAGCTTCTATTTGCAGACGACCAGGCACTAATACATGAAACAATAGAAGACCTACAAGAACACTTAAACAAACTCAACATCTTAGGAACAAAATACAACATGAAAATCAACATCAACAAAACAGAAGTCATGAATGTCGCCAAAAATAAACAGAACATCAACATAACTATAGAAGGCAGACAACTAAAACAAGTAGAGGAATTCAAATACCTAGGAAGTCTAATGACAAACGACAATTCCCAAACAGCAGAGATAGAATCAAGATGCAACAAAGCTTGTCAAATCATCGGACAGTTATCACCACTATTGTCCAACAAGGAAATAACTCTGGAGGCAAAACGAGCACTATACAATACAATCTTCATTCCAACGTTGTGCTACCAATGCCAGACCTGGACTCTAGATGCAAGAACAATAAGAAAAATAACCTCTACAGAGATGAAATGTGTTAGACGAATGACAGGGAAACAGTCTGAGAGATAAGATCAGAAATGTAGAACTGAGAAAAAAGCTAGGAATAGCCCCAGCCATAGAATATATAAGGAAACAACAGATAAAATGGTTCGGCCACGTGACAAGGCAGAAAGAACAAAACACAACACAACGAGCCTTCAACAAACGTTGTGAGAACAACAGACCCAAGGGTCGACCACGAAAAAGATGGATCGATGGAATATTAGAAGCACTAGGAAACATAACAGCAGCAGAGGCGAACATAAGAGCAAAAGACCGCAAATTATATCTCCCCTCGACGCTGAAAGGCAGATGAGGAAGGAAAGAAGAAGAAAGAAGAAGATATATATATGGACAACCTATGTAAAGCAGGAGAGAAGGCTAAATGGATTCCATATGCGACGTCTACGCCGTATTCTTGGCATCACCTGGAAGGATAAAGTGACAAACGTTGAGGTAATGACTTGCACAGGCTTACCGAATATCTACACGCTGCTCAAACAAAGTTGGTTACGCTGGCTCGACCATGTACACTGTATGAAAGATGTCTGCATACTGAAAGATATACTCTACGGACAACTGGCATATGGTTAAAGAACTAGGGGGCACCCAAAACTCTGATTTGTAAATGCATGTAAACGCGACATGAAGATTCTGAACATAAACCCTGCAGCATGGGAAGACATAGCTGCAGACCGCAATGTCTAGAAACACACTCTAAAGGTTCACCTCAAAGAAGAAGCAGACAGATTCATGGAGAAAGAGATTACACGACGAAAGAAAAGAAAAGGAAAACTAACATTTCTAGGGGCGCTGAAAAATCCATAGTCACCTATGACTGACGGAGGCTACTACTACTATATATATATATATATATATATATATATATATATATATATATATATATATATATGTATAGTAGACCCAGAGCGACACTGAGAAGAACATTGCTAAGAGAGGCAAAAGCAGCAGGAATCGGCTCCCTCAATGAGATAGAGCTGCTTGCACAGAACAGGGACAAATGGCGAGATTTGATAAAATATCTTTAAAAGAATTGAAAAATGCTAGAACAAAAATTCAAATAAGAGAAGGAGTATCTTGGCTATGCCCTATGGGCCGACTACGGCTCGAAAGGTAAATAAATAGATAGATATAGTAGAAAAAGTAAAGAGCCCCCGTCACGCCAAGTGGCATATAGGGAATATGGTGTTAGTGACCATATATTTTACAGACCTTCTGCACATGATTTTTGGGGTAATGTAGTCGGTATTACACCCGTGCCGCTTTACTTTCCCAGAAAAAAATCTGGTACCCATTAGAGGTTGGGTGAACCCGGAAGCCATCGGTTGGGATCGAACCCTACTTCTTGTCATTGTAGTCCAGTTCACTAACCACTGAGCTATCGCGGTTCCTTATATATATATATATATATATATATATATATATATATATATATATATATATGATATAGTATATATAGTAGCCTCCTACAGTCACAGTTGACTATGGATTTTTCAGCGCCCCTAGAGAAGTTATTTTTTCTTTTCTTTCGCAGTGTATTCTCTTTTTCTATGAATTTATCTGCTTCTGGTTTGAGTTGGAGTTTAGAGTGTGTTTCTAAAGATTGCAGCCTGCAGCTATTTCTTCCCAGGCTGCAGGGTTTATTTTCAGAGTCTTCATGTCGTGTTGTCACAGATCTACAAATCAAAGTTTTGGGCACACCTAGTCCTTTTGCCATCTGCTAGTTGTCTATAGAGTATATCTTTTGGTATGTAGCCATCTTTCATATGGCGTACATGGCCAAGCCAGCGTAACTTACATTGTTTCAGCAGCATGTAGATGTTCAGAAGGCCTGTGCGAGCCATGACCTCCATATTTGTCACTTTATCTTTCCTGGTGATACCAAGAATACAGCACAGACAACACATATGGAATGCATTTAGCCTTCTCTCCTGCTTTGCATAAAATGTCCATGATCCATTGTCATACAGAAGGATACTAATGATGCAGGCATTGTGAACTGCAGCCTTTGTTTTAATTGTCAGTTTGCTGTTTTGCCACACATGCCTAGAAAGATGGGCAAAGGTGGTGGCAGCTTTACCAATGCGGTTGTCAATTTCTGCATTTAATGATAGTTTGCCGTTGATGATGGACCCCAGGTAGCTATAGTGCTGCACGACAATGAGTTTGTAGTTGTCAATAAAGATTGCAGGTGTTGTTTCAATGTCCTGACAGAGTATATTAGTTTTCTGCAAACTTATTGTTAGACCAAAGTCTGTGCAGGCATGTGAGAAATTATGTATAATGCTCTGGAGTTCTTCCTGACTTTGTGTGACAAGTGCAGCATCATCAGCAAATAACAGGTCTCTAATAGTGATGTGTCTGATTTTGGACCTTGCCTTTAGTCTTGCGAGATTGAACAACCGACCGTCAGATCTAGTATGAAGGTAGACTCCTTCATTTGCATATGAGAATGCATGTTTTAATAGAACAGCGAAGAAGATTCCAAATAGGGTCAGAGGAAGAACCCATGCCTGTTTGACAGCACTACGTATGTTGAAGGGTTGTGATGTGCTCCTGTCATATTGAATGTGCCCTTCATATCCTCATGGAACAATTTGACTAGCATCAGCAGAGTATATGGGCAGCCTATTTTAGATAGTATTTTGAAAAGACCATCACTGCTGAAAAGGTCAAAAGCCTTTATAAGGTCGATAAAGGCGTCGAAGAGACGCATTTTCTGCTCTCTAGATATTCCTCTCCAGGACGCGAGCTTGGGCAGAAAAAGAATGAAACAAGTTGTTGGCCATGCAACATGTTTCTTCTCTCCACACAGCCGAACAATCCAAACGTCTAGCAGGGCAAGAACAGTTTGGTGCAAACTGCATCTCAGGAGTTCAAAAGGAATGTTGAAATCAACACTAAACTGCCTTAAGGACTCCATCTCCTGATTTTTCCTCAGGGTTTACTCCCAAATTCTATTACAAGAACGGGTACCTGCTAGACAGCGGGACTTTATAATCGGAATTGACCTTTTCTTAGATGTGTTGACATTTTTAGAATTCGCTGCACACCTCTATATCTAGAGGATGACCACTTCCACTAGTGGACACATTTAGAAGTAGGTCAAGCCACCTACCCCTGTGTGTGGTAGTGGCTAAACTATCTAGGTAAAGGTAAAGTACGAGACTTGAACCGGCGTCTTAGCATGGGAGTTTCCACCCATATGTGCTCGGCCGCCTATCCAGAAAAATGTTCAGAGGTTTCTGGATAGTGTCACTTCAAGCATCAAAACTCACGATGCAAGGCAACATTCCAGTTCCTCACCTTCCCAGGATACCCTGGTACCCATTTCTGCCAACGGCAGGGTCGACCGTGGGGGTATTTTTTTTTTTCAACCACGAGTACAATTCACACTGCTCCCAGCAGGAATCGAACACAGGCTGTCCGAACATCGGTAGTCCAGTTGGGTAGTTTTCCCAACCAGGCTACAGAGGCCCCCCCTAAACTATCTCTACGCATGATCCCATTGTTTACATTATCGAAGATGGGTAAACTTACATTGAGTACACAACGAATGAAAAATCATCCAATCCCTATCAATAAAATTATATATATATAATTCTATATAAATATATATATATATAATAAGAGAGAGAGAGAGAGAGAGCAGTTATATAATCTGTGTTGTAAAGACTATGTAACAAAGTGATACCAAAATAAGGATATCAAAAGCAAGAGGAGCTTTCATTGCACTGGGAAACATATGGAAATCCAAAGAAATTAGGTTAAATACAAAAATAAAAATTTTCAACTCAAATGTTAAGCTATTATATGGCTGTGAAACATGGAGAACAACAAAGTTGACAATCACGAAGATACAGACTTTCATTAATGGATGCTTACGCAGAATAAAGGGATGGAAATGGCAGGACAAAATCACTAATATAGAATTATGGAAATGTACCAGTCAAATACCAGTGGATAAAGAGATACAGCAAAGACGATGGCGCTGCTTAGGACACACACTTTGGAAGCCAACTGAGAGTATTACACAACAGGCCTTTTTTTGGAATCCCCAGGGAAAAAGACAAAGAAGAAGACCAAGGAATTCATGGAGAAGACAGATAGAAGCAGCAGAGATGAAAATGATGGGGAAGACATGGAATGATCTTAAAAGAATGGCAAAAAACAGAACTTGGAAAGTGTTTGTTGAAGAGCTATGCTCCACTGGGAGCTAAAAAGGTAGAAGAAGATTTGACAATGTGAAGCACCAAGAAATAATCACAATTTTAGAAGGCATAAACGTAGAAAGGAAAGATCTAAGAAAAATAAAGCACATGCACTGGCAAAAAAACCATGGCCATAAGACCTGGAAATCAATTGGGAATGTTTCAACAAATAAAACAAGGTATTAGGCAAAGTTGTGTGCTGTCACCAGATTTATTTAATATGTATAGTGATACTATTTTAAGATCCATAAAGGACATGCCAGGAATAACAATTGGAGGTCATAATATTAATAACCTCAGGTATGCTGAACAGTGGGACAAAAGAAGCCATATTCAGCATGAGGACATTGATCAAAAAGTAAATAGATGTAAACAAACCAATACATGCCTGCTTCATAGAGTACACTAAAGCATTTGATAGAATACACCATAATCAACTTATAGACTGCCTAAAAGATATAAATCTGGATGACACAGACATACAACTAATATGTAATTTGTACTGGGAGCAAACAGCAATAATAAAATATAACAAGGAGAACTCTACACCCATTATATAAAAAGAGGAGTAAGACAAGGATGCATCCTATCACCAAGCTTGTTCAATCTATACACTGAGGAAATCTTTAAAAACATCACAGAGATGCTAGGCCTAAAAATTAATGGAAAGATAATCAATAACCTAAGATATGCTGATGATACTGTACTACTAGCAGAAAATCCTAAAGATCTACAACAATTACTTAATGTAATAAACATGACAAACAAAATATACGGACTAGATATGAATATCAAAAAGACTAAAACTATGATCATAAACAAAGTAAATTCTCAAGACCTACAATTAAATATCAAAGTTGAAGGAATACATCTGGAGACAGTTCAGAGCTACAACTACCTGGAACACACAATAACCAGTGATGGAAAATGTACAACTGAAATAAACAAAAGAATAGGTATGGCAAAAAGTAATTTTAATGCCACGAAAAATACATCTTCTCAATACTCCTGTACGGCGCAGAAACATGGATATTAGACAAGAGAACAGAACAGAAAATTAAAGCCTTTGAAATGTGGATTTATAGAAGAATAGGTAGAATTGGATGGAAAGAAAAGAAAACAAATGATGAAGTTTTAAAACAACTAAAAATGAAAAGAGAACTACTAAACACAATTAGAGCAAGACAAATGACATTTTTGGGGCATGTTAAAAGACACAACAGCCTAATAAAGTAATATTAGAATGGAAAATATGAGGTAAAAGAGGCAGAGGCAGACCAAGACTAACATGGACAAGTAAGATCAAATGATGGACAAGTCAACCTATGACAATCTGCACCATCAAAGCAAGAGACAGTGTGGAATGGCGCTTCATGGAAGCCAACTTTCGATGCGGAGACGGCACTCAATGATGATGACAGGTATGCTGACAATATAGTCTTAATCAACAGAAGTAATAGTAACAACAAATAAAAAGACCTTAACTCAATGTACAATAGAGACAAGTGGAACAATATTAAAACAGAAGACCTTAACTCAATGTACAATAGAGACAAGTGGAACAATATTAAAACAGAAGACCTTAACTCAATGTACAATAAAGACAAGTGGAACAATATTAAAACAGGTAAATGAATTTAAATATCTGGGAACAAAGTTAACCTCAGAAGGTACATGTACAACAGAGGTGAGATCTAGAATAGCTCAGGCGAAAGTAGCTTTCCAAAAAATGAAGAAGATACTGTGCAAACCATTTTTGGCAATAGAAACAAGTAAAAGAGTTCTTAAATGTTATGTAGAGCCAGTTTTAACATATGGATGTGAATCATGGATAATAGGACAACTGACAAGAAAATCACTGGAGGCTGTAGAAATGTGGTTCTACTCATGAATGTTGAGAATACCATGGAAAACTAAGAAGAGTAATGAAAACGTACTGAAAGAGGCCAATGAAAAAAAGTGAGCTAATTTACAATAATAGGAATAAACAATCATAATTTTTTGGCCATGTAATGAGAAGGGAACAGCCAGAATATATTGTAACAACTGGGAAAATTTAGGGATGAAGAGGTAAAGGGAAGCAAAGAGAAAAGATACTAGATGGCTAAAGAGAATGGCTTGGCAGAAGGTGAACAACAGATTAAATAAATAACTGTCAAGATTGAAAGTTCTGGAGAGAAATGATCTTGACAAAAATTCTAACAGCTGCTGGTCTTATTTTCTGCTAATATCTCTCCAAAACATTGCCATCATTTCTATTTCTCTGTTTTGACTATTCTGTTGGTTTCTCTGCACTGAATCCAGTAATTTGTGTAATCTTCATTTTGTTATTTAATCTATACATTATATAATATACTTTTGAAAGCCTTTTAACAATCCACAAATCCAGTATAATGTGAAGATTGTAGTCCGAAACTTTGTTCAACTATAAAACCCAAAAGTAGTTGTTTTTTTTTTAATCCACTTGTTCATCCCTCAGATATTTTCCAGTGACCTCTTTAGTCACTTCATCCTCTCATCTCAGAGAATCTCATCTGTAGCGACAATGGATGTGATCTCCAACTAGTACAGTCACTGCCAAGCAGGAAAGGAATGGAAAACTACCTTCTTATATTGCCAAGTACAATTATGCCTAAATACAATATAATATCTACAGCTAACAATGTTAATGAGAACACAGCCACCTGGTCCGGCAGGGAGCGTCATGTGCTGCAGGTGACACCCGATTATCATCAACCTACTGAATGCAAGATAAAAAATAAAGAGACACTATAAAGTGAGTTATTGAGTTAATTGCGGGTCATTATCATTGCACTCCAAATATGTCCATAGATGCTCAGATCCTCTCCTCATCAAAACTCGCAGTGTCCAGCGACTGACGACTCCAGTTCTGTGTTGGTTGATAAGTCTTCTTACACACCCACTAAGCTTATCATTTCTGGCTGTGCCCATCTTAACTCCCATCAATTTCATCCAAAGCAGTGACGTGGATTTGTGTTTGTTGAAGTCCTGTGCCCTTCCCCATCTCGGAGGGCATTGATGATGTCTGCCTGATCCATTGGTTGACCGTCCTCAACGACAGCACAGCTAGCCAACCTGTCTGCTCCTTCATTTCCCCGTACTCCCACATGTCCAGGGACATAGACAAATGTGACCTTACATATTTTTGACTTCTCCAATGACTTTAACCGTTGCATGCATAAAGAGCCCACCTCCACTTTTTTATCATGTTCATCAAATCACTTAGTATGCGGGTGTGGGTGTAGTTTTGTGATTCTAACCAGATGAATCCCATGGTTAAGTGCCATCACCTCCATTGTCATGCTACTTGTGGTCATAACGTATGCACCACTGTCTTCCTTTACTAGTCTGCCTGTCGAGCGTGCTGTAAATGCCCATGTACTCCTTTGGTATCATATTATAGATCCATCTGTATAGATGACTACATCTTCTTCTTCAGTATTATCCCAGATGAGACCATTGGCCTCCGCATTGATCATGTCTGAGTTCTGTTCCCTACATTTCCTGTCAATTGTGACAATACACGAGGACATGTTCCTGAATAACGTAGGCAGTATCCACTTCTCACCAGCATAGATATTGCTAAGCCACAGACCTGTTTGATGATATCTTCTGCTTTGCAGGGTGAAGGCATTTTCCCATCTGTCTCTTCCCTGTCGATATACCAGAATGTTATCAGCAAAAGTCATAGTTCTTCCCCTCCCATCCAGCTGTTGTTCCGATATCATTATTGTGTACACGTTAAATAGAACTGGTGACAATGGTGGCCCTTAAAGCAGCCCTAGATAAATGGACGTTGGCTCAGATGACCAACTTCAACATCTGAGTATCACCTTCCTGTGTATGAAACAGTGCTGTGGCAATCCATCTAATGAGGAAGGGGTGCACAGCCAGTTTGTGGAGCATGTACATGAGGTGGTCAAATGATATATCTATAGCAGCAGCACATGTCACCTCTCGTCCATGGAAGCCTTCGAAGATATAATAGGCGAAGACTGCCGCATTGAGCCATGTCTCTTTGTTATATCTATAACCTCCGAGTGTGGGTGGGAATGTGCATATCTGTTCAAGGTGACAGGTGAGTACACGGGCAACTATTTTTTCCAGTAGCTTGCTCACAGTGTTCTGCATCGTGATGATGCTATAGACACTGATCTGAGAGTGGTCCTTGGTTGGCTTCAGTAGTAGTAATAAGTAGATGTGTAGCCACTCCTCCTTAATCTGGCCACTCTGAATGCTGGCATTAAACTCTTTGGCCAGTTTTTTCAAGTCGTCATCAGCTAAATCACCTATGTCATCATACCGAACACAACATGGACAAGAAGCAGTAGTGTGTGGCCTTTTAAGTGTTGTTCGAATGGCATTGGTTGTGATTGTGAGATCTTCTCTAGCACTACATCCTCACACAATTGTGAGAATGACACCCCCCCCCCCCCCCGCATCCTCATTCTTACAGCCTCATTTCTTTGGTCAGTCTGCTCAATGTAGTGGGCAAGCAGGGCCTTTCCCTTTGCTCTCATCAGATTTGTGCCAAATCTGGCCTGTTCTCTAGAAATCTGGTATGCCTCTGTGTCGTGTTGTGCCATTCATGCTCTGACGAAGGCATCAGAATGTGGCTAGTGATTTTTCTGAGCACACATTTTTGCAGAAATCATCTAACTTGGCATTCTTAGCCAGGTTAGTATATTCTTTAAAGTGCATCATTTTATGGTCGACCTCTGCTTTCAGATCTCTACTTCAAGAGCTCAGATTGTGTTCTTCCATTGCTTCTGGCTTTCTGCCATGTTTTAGCCATTTGTCTCTTGTTCCACTAAGCTTCCTCCAACTTCTGCGTTCCATCAAGGTGGCTGCGTCCATCTTTACTGCTACTGCAGGCCTATATAATTACTGCACTCTTGTAAATTTTCATTCAAAGGTAATTTAATTATACAACCTTCTTTCCAGTCTTTAGGTATTTTTCTCCCATCCATATTTTATCTAGTAGTTTATGTAAAAAACATCTTGGAAGACATGTTAGTATTTGATAAAACGGTGTCTTAAAAATTTTTGTCAGGGCCTGTGGCTTTACTATCTCCAGCTTGAAGGCTTTAATTACTTCTTCCTTGCCTGGCTTTCCACAGTTAACTTGTAACTCCTCCTCAGCTGTTAGGATGCCTGCAGGGTTATTTGGGCTTAGTATGTTCAAAGGTTCTTCAAAATATTCATTCCTGCTCCTCATTTTTTTCTTTTATATTAGGCTCCTCATTTTTTTTCTTTTATATTACTAAACAGATTGTCTTTCTTATCTTTAATATAGGAAATAATCTGCTTGTATGCTTCACTTAATTTCTTTGTGCTGTTGTATAGTTATTTTATATTTCCTTGGTTTGTTCTCTGCCTATTGAGCTAATTCATTTATATATTTCTTCTTAAATCTTTTAATGCATCTTCTCACTTTTTTGTTCACCTCTGTGTATGTTTCCTGCACCTGGCTCTATTAATTCTTGTATTACTTTTATTTATATCAGCTTTCATGCTCCTTCTATCTTCTCCAGAGTCTCTGCTACTATCCTATCCATGTCTTATTCCGGCATTCTCTTTTTTCCAGTTTCTTCACATGTCTCCTTTCATATATCCTTCATGTATTTCAAATAGTCTTCTGTACTTGTTGTTTTCTAGTTTTAGAAAGACCTGGTAGTTGTTGGATACTTTGCAAATTTTTCTTTACTCCTTGCTCTTTAAGAAACCCAACAATAAAATAACATCTACAGCATGTGTTGTATATCTTTTCATCTTCAATCTAATTTTTGGTATTAGAGGGTGATGATCGGATGCAACATATCCGCTCCTCTATATACTTTTACATCATTTTAAAAAAAAAAAGGAATTGAAGTCAACGGACACAACATAAATAATTTGTGATATGTGGATGGCACAATCTTAATAGCAGAGACAGAGAATGAACTACAAGAAATGATAGACATAGTAGCAAAAGAAAGCAACTTAAAAGGTCTCAGTCTAAATAGTAAGAAAAAAGAAGTAATGGTCATATCAAAGAAACAATCAACATCATGCAGCATAAAAACAAACAGGACAAATCTAAAACAAGTGCAACATTTCAAATACTTGGATTTAATAATAACATTAGATGGTAGATGTACCACAGAAATAAAAAGCATAATAGCTCAGGCCAAAACAGCATTTCAGAAAATGAAAAACATCTTATGCAACAAATCTATGTTAATAAAAATGAGAAAGAGAGTTCATCGGTGCTACATAGAGCAAATTCTAGCTATGAAAACGAATCATGTACAGTACACAAACAAATTAAAAAATGATTGGATTCGACAGAGATGGGATTTTTTAGAAAAATGTTGAAAGTTTGCTGGACAGCTAGAAGGACCAATGAGAGAATTCTCAAAGAGGCCAACACAAAAAGGGAGCCCATAAGAAACATCAAAAAGAAACAATCAACATTTTTCGGGCACATTTTTCATGAGAAGAGAAAAGTTGGAATATTTAGCAAATATAGGGAAAGAGGGATATATATATATATATATCACTGGCAAATATAGGGAAAGAGGGATCACGAACGACAAAGAGAGAAAATACTGGATAGCTTGGTGTCATGGCATGGAAAACAGTCAACACCAGAACTGATACGATGCACGGTAGATAGATGATTGTGGAAGGACATGATCGCCTATGCCAACCAGTGTGGCACATGATAATGAAAGACGACCTAAGCTTCTTATTAATAAATATGAGATCAATCTAATATTCCATTCTGGTAGTCAGTCAGGTGGTAGTTCAGTCTGGTAACAGCCATGTAGCTTTATGTATTCTTCTATATTGGAATATTGCTCCTCTTATAGTTATTATGGGAGCAAACAGCAATAATAAGATATAACAAGGTGAACTCTACACCCATGGACATAAAAAGAGGAGTAAGACAAGGATGCATCCTATAACCAAACTTGTTCAATCTATACACTGAGCAAATCTTTAAAAACATCTCAGAGATACCAGGCCTAAACATTAATGGAAAGATAATCAATAACCTGAGATATGCTCATGATACTGTTCTACTAGCAGAAAATCCTAAAGATCTACAACAATTGCTTAATGTGATAAACATAACAAGCAAAAAATATGGACTAGAAATGAATATCAAAAAGACTAAAACTATGATCATAAACAAAGAAAATTTTCAAGACCTACAATTAAATATCACAGTTGAGGGAATACACCTGGAGACAGTCCAGAGTTACAACTACCTGGGACATACTATAACCAATGATGGAAAATGCAAAACTGAAATAAACAAAAGAATAGGTATGGCAAAAAATAATTTTAATGCCATGAAAAATATACTAACAACAAAACAAATATCAACAGTGCTGAAACTAAGAATGGCAAAATGTTACATCTTCTCAATATTCCTGTATGGTGCAGAAACATGGACATTAGACAAGAAAACAGAACAGAAAATTAAAGCCTTTGAAATGTGGATTTATAGAAGAATAGGTAGAATTGGATGGAAACAAAAGGTAACAAATGATAAAGTTTTAAAAAAACTGAAAATAAAAAGAGAACTACTAAATAAAATTAAGACAAGACAAATGAAATTTTTGGGGCATGTTAAAAGACACAACAGCCTACTAAAAGTAATATTGGAAGGAAAAATACAAGGTAAAAGAGGCAGAGGCAGACCAAGACTAACATGGACAAGTAACATCAAAAGATGGTCAAGTCAATCTATGACAGCCTGCACCATCAAAGCAAGAAACAGAGTAGAATGGCGATCCATGGTAGCCAACCTTCGTTGCTGAGAAGGCACACGATGATGATGATGATGATGATGATGATAGTTATTATGAAAGCAGAGAAGGTGCCTCATAAGTGGAAAAATGGAATCATTGTTAAGATCCCAAATAAGGGCAATCTCAGAGATTGTAACAACTGGAGAGGCGTGACACTTTTGTCAGTTGCCTCAAAATTATTCTGCAAAATCATCATGAATAGAATAAAGGATTCAATAGATACAGTAATGCGTGAAGAACAGGCTGGGTTTAGAAAAGGGAGAAGCTGCCTTGACCACATTTTTACTCTACGACTTATATTGGAGGAACACATTGAAAAGCATAAACCTTTTGTACTTAACTTCATTGACTTCAAAAAAATATTTGACAGTATGCATAGAGATTCTTTGTGGAAAATTCTGAAGCAATATGGCTTACCATAAAAAAAATCATAAATATTATCAAAGACATGTATGATGGAAACACATGTGCAGTTTGTACAGAGAAAGGACTGAATGGATGTTTTCCAATAGAAACTGGGGTTAAACAAGGATGTATTTTAATCGGGAGACAAATAATAATAAATGAATATTATTATAGAGGGAAACTTCCGAGGCAATAATCAGTGAATCAATTCAGAGGAAGAGGTATGTTTACTGGAAAAATAGACAAATAATCAACAACAGAAAAAAATATGGACCAAAGCAGGATCAAACCCGTACTCAGTAGCACAGCGCCTTGCCACGAAAAGCCAAACACTAGGGAACACTGCCACTCAGCTAACTAAAAAAATTAGCTTCGTAGGCAATGTCTTTCGCACAGGTGTTCTCATGACTATAGCATAAGAGCTGTGATAGCAGCCTAGATAGTTAGCTGAGTGGCAGTGTTCCCTAGTGTTTGGCTTTTCGTGGTAAAGCACTATGCCACTGAGTATGGGTTCGATCCTGCTATAGTCCATATTTTTTTCTGTTGTTGATTATTTGTCTATTTTTCCGAGTGCTGTAAACATACCTCTTCCTCTGAATTGATTCACTCATGTATTTTAATCGCCCTTGTTATTTGGAATTATCGACTTCATAATGAAGAAATTGTATGGCCCTTTTTGTCTAGTCAGATGGTCTAGTAGAGGCTATTGTGTATTTTTTTTAGGTTTTGTTTTTGTCGAACAGCTTCTCTCGTGGCTAATTCTACCAATGTTTGACAAACACACGCGGTCACATAATGAACAAGTCAGGCCCACTGGTCCACAGGGTTTTCCATCCTTTTTCATGAGTCTTTTCTCTTCTACATTTTGCCTTAGCACAGTCTCAAATGATGGTAAACCGTTCCTTATACATGCTCTCCATGATGCGTGATCACTTGCCAGATGTTCCCAGTCATATTCACATATGGTTATGGAGAAGTCATTCAGAGATGATTTACAGATATCTCTATATCGTAGTTTAGGTCTGCTGATTTGTTTTTTTCTGTGTGTTAGTTCACATGTAGTATTTTCCTGGGGATGACCTTTTCTTACATTTGCTGGACATGCCCCAGCCATCTTAGTCTTCGACATCTGAGCATTGACATGATTGTTGGGGTCTTAGCACATTGCAGGACAGTTAAGTTGGTTATTTTGTCCTGATATTTGATGTGCATTATTCTGCGGAGATATCGCATGTGGAAAACATTTAGTCTTTTTTCCTGGTTCAAAAGTATTACTCTCGCAAAAGCCTTGCCGGCTGTGCTAAGAAGAAATGCTGCACTGATAATAAAGGCATCGAATGGATACAAGGAGACCATTTGGAGGACCTTGACTTTGCTGATGACATAGTCCTCATCAGCAATCAGATAAAAATGATGCAGGAAAACACAAATGAACTATCATCAATAGCCAGCAAAATTGGGCTCGAGATATATCATGAAAAGAATAAAGTCATGAAAAGCTTAATTCCAACAGATGACAGAATATACATGGAAAATAAACCAGCGGAAGAGATCGATCACTTTATCTATCTTGGAAGTCACATTGATTGGGAAGGAAATACAAGTAAATAAATTAGAATCAGAATAGCTAAAGCGGCAATGTCTTTCAGAAGCCTGGAAAAGTTGTGGAAATCAAAACTCATCAGCACAAACATAAAACTTAGACTATTCAAATCAAGCGTACTATCTAAACTTACGTATGCTCTAACAAAAATACTTGGTATAGCATGTAACGAATTCAAAACAAACGAAGAATTTAGAGTAATCACCAATCAACCACTAACATCTTCAGTAATGAAGAAAAGACGATGGTTATATGTTGGTCATGTGATGAGGAGAATTAATAACTGAATAACAAAGCAAACCCTCATGTGGGAAACAACAGGTAAGAGGAAAAGAGTCCGACCCAGAGATATGCCCTATGGACCAGCTGCGGCTCGAAAGGTCAACCAACAAACAGACAGAATGACAGGCTGGCAGGCAGGCAAGCAGACAGACAGACAGATAGATAGATAGATATAGTTATTTGGTTAAAAACACAGAAGTCCATTAATATCTTTCTATTCTAATTTTTTTCTCAAAGCCCATGTTTTCCGATCAGCTCTTCAAAGTATTTGGTTGTCTATTCTTGCTTTTAAGTCTCCCATCAAGATTATATCTTTAGTTCACCTTCCATCCATTGAACATTGTAACATTTTATAGAATTCATCTTTAACTAAATCTTCTTATTATTGGTTGGTGCACAGATTTGGATAATATGTATTTTTATTTTGTTTTTTTCTGTGTTAAATCTTGTTCTTATTAGTATGGGGCCTATTTCTTTACATTGTACCAGTACTTTCCGTGCTTACCTTGATAACATTATAGCCAAACCTTCACTGCTGCGCTTCTGATCCCTGGTGTCTAGATGATAAGATCATCTATCCTGCATTTTGGTTTATTCTTTCTGTTCCTAGCTATAATGGTTTTACACATTCCTAGAATATCTATTTTATGATTTTTCATTTCTGCTACTACTTGTGTAGCTTTCTCTTGCACATTCCAGGTGCCAATTCTGGAGATTTTCCTGGTAGATAAAAAGGCGGATCAGTGACCCAGACTCTGAAACTTTCTCCTAGTTGTGTCATATATTTCCTAGACAGGGAGCCCTCATCTATTCTTCTTCCTTTTCATATTCTTTCCTTCCTCATTTGCCTTTCAGCGTCAAGGGGAGATATAATTTGCGGTCTTTTCATCTTCTATTCGTCTTTGCTGCTGTTATGTTTCCTAGTGCTTCTAATATTCCATCGATCCATCTTTTTCGTGGTCAACCCTTGGGTCTGGTATTCCCACAACATTTATTGAAGGCTAGTTGTGTTGTGTTTTGATCTTTCTGGCTTGTCACATGGCCAAACCATTTTACCCGTTGTTTCTTTATATATTCTATGGCGAGGGCTATTCCTAGCTTTTTTTCTCAGTTCTTCATTTCTGATCTTATCTCTCAGAATATTTCCTGTCCTTTGTCTGACACATTTAATCTCAGTTGAGGTTGTTTTTCTTATTGTTCTTGCATCTAGGGTCGAGGACTGGCATTGGTAGCACAATGTTGGGATGAAGATTGTTTTGTAGAGTGTCCGTTTTGCCTCTAGAGTTATTTCATTGTTGGACAATAGTTGTGAAGCTGTACAATGATTTGACAAGCTTTGATGCATCTTGAGTCTATCTCTGCCTGTTTGTGAATTGTCGTTTGCCATTAAACTTCCTTGGTATTTGAATTCCTTTACTTGTTTTAGTTGCCTGCCGTCTATAGTTATGTTGAGGTTCTGTTTATTTTTGGTGACATTCATGACTTCTGTTTTGTTGATGTTGATTTTCATGTTGTATTTTATGCCTGTGCTGTTGAGTTTATTTAAGTGTTCTTGTAGGTCTTCTATTTTTTCATGTATTAGTGCCTGTTCATCTGCAAATAAAAGCTTGTTGATTTCCTCTGTCTCTGATGGGTTGGCTAACTTGCATATATGGTCCATGTGTGTAATAAACAGTAGTGGGGATACTACACACCTCGTCTTACTCCTGATCTAACTTTGAAGTGGTTATATATTATGATATATATATGGCCTTTGATTTCTTGACAGATGATTGGTAGCAAGCAACTATAATTTGGCAGCAGTTTGGTAATACATTATAGAGAGTATTATGTATTAGTATGTTTTACTGAGCTCTCTCATAGCTGATTCTGCCATATTTTGAAATCAAATCAGACAGCAGAATAAACAAAGTATATTGGTGGTGTCTAACCTCATCTCCTCTCTTTTGCATATTTTGTCCTTTTGTTTTAACATCACCTCATCCTTGAGTGCTGCTGTGTCATAAAAAAAAAAATGGTGTTCTCTGCCTGCTACAGTTTGTTGCCAGATTCTTCCTTTTGCTGATAGAGAATTCTCTACAAGGAACTCTGCATATATCTTTGTTTCTCAGCACAGGTCTCCTTTTCCTCTTTTTCTGTTCCAAAGTTCTTCATGTAATAATTGTCTGGAAATACAATTGTTGTCCATTTTTCTCACATGATGCAACCAGTTTCAGTTTCCTAACTGTTGCCATAATGGAAGACATTTAGCTAATTATAAATCACTAGAGTTGGTTACTTTGTCCTGTCATTTCATTTTCATTATCTTTTAAGACAATGCAAGAGAAAACCTTTCTCTTGCCCACCATAGGAAGTCCAAGCTTTGGATCCATGCAGAAGTGCGCTAAACACACAACATTGTAAATCAGAATCTTTGTCCTGGGTATTAGTTGTGTGGGTCGTTGCTCTTTGTTTGTTTTTCAAATAAAAGATTCAGATATTTATCTATTCATCAAATGAAATGGTGGTTGTGACTGTAAAGCAAAGGTAATAATTAAACAGGTTCATTTGTTTAATTGTCTGGGACCAAGGAGAAATGAAGACAATGGGAATAAACCAAGACAGAATTATGGAGAGAGGGATCATAAGGCAGATGGTGGTGCACTATCCATATTTTGTCATTCCAGCAACTTAACTTTAGTTCTGAATGTAAGGACATCACCCCTCCCTTGGACTGCTTCAAGTGTATTTTGGACAGACACGAAAATGTCAGTTCCATCTTCATTAGGAAACAACAAAAAGAAAATGTCCTCTCTCACACTTGGCACTTGGAATTTTAAGATCATGTGTCTGGATTAATCAATATCGACCTTACAAAAGTTGAGAATATTAAGAAAACAGCTCTTATCAACATGGAGCAGTAGAGATTATGGCCCGATATCACAACCATTCAAGTAATGTAACAAAATATTTTATTATGTCTATTATAAATAAAACAATGTATTAGTCAAGGTTGTGTGCTGTCACCAGATTTATTTAATGGTTATGGTTATGGAAGGCGACCTGTATCACTGAAAATGAATTAAAATCCATAATTGTCCAACTGCCCATGCCAGTGGAATCATCCGAATCAATATCTCACCTCCCAAACAAAGAAAAGTAGCTGCAATTCCCATCATAGCTGCTCAGCACACGCCAAAAGACATACGGTGAAACTACACAGAAAGTGAACACAGCCATCTGTTCCCCGTCGTACAATATCATAATTCATAGTAAACAATTATTTTATTTAATATGTATAATTATATACATATTTATTTAATATGTATAATGAGATTACTTTAAGATCCATAGGAGGCATGCTTGGAATAACAATTCTATCTATCTATCTATTGACCTTTCGAGCCGTAACCGGCCCATAGGGCGTAGACCAAGATACACCTTCTCCTATATGAATTTTTGTTCTAGCAGTTTTCTTTTAAAGATATTTTATCAAATCTCGCCATCTGTCTCTGTTCTGTGCAAGCAGTTCTATCTCATTGAGGGAGCCGATTCCTGCTGCTCTTGCCTCTCTCATCAATGTTCTTCTCAGTGTCTCCCTGGGTCTTCCTCTTTTTCTTTTACCTGTTGTTTCCCATATGAGGGCTTGCTTTGCTATTCGATTATTATCTCTTCTCATCACATGTCCAACGTATGACCATCGTCTTTTCTTTATTACTGAAGATATTAGTGGTTGATTGGCGATTTCTCTAATTTCCTCGTTTGTTTTGAATTCGTTCCATTCTATACCAAGTATTTTCCTTAGACATTTATTTTCGAATGCGTTCAACTTTGTTTCTATATCTCTTGTTGTTTTCCAGCTTTCACACGCATACGTAAGGGTTGATAGTACATTTGATTTGAATAGCCTAAGTTTTGTGTTTGTGCTAATGAGTTTTGATTTCCACAACTTTTCAAGGCTTCTGAAAGACATTGCTGCTTTAGCCAGTCTGATTCTAATTTCTTTGCTCGTATCCCCTTCTCGATCAATGTGACTTCCAAGATAGATAAAGTGATCGATCTCTTCTACTGGTTTGTTTTCCATGTATATTTTGTCACTTGTTGGAATTAAACTTTTCATGACTTTAGTCTTTTCATGATTGACCTCAAGCCCAATTTTGCTGGCTATTGATGATAGTTCATTTGTGTTTTCCTGCATCGTTTTTATCTGACTGCTGATGAGAACTATGTCATCAGCAAAGTCGAGGTCCTCCAAATGGTCTCCTTGTATCCATTCGATGCCTTTATTACCAGTGCAGCATTTCTTCATTATGAAGTCCATAACAATTCCAAATAACAAGGGCGATAAAATACATCCTTGTTTAACCCCAGTTTCTATTGGGAAACATTCGCTCAGTCCTTCCTCTGTTCGAACTGCACATGTGTAACCATCATACATGTCTTTGATACTATTTATGATTTTTGATGGTAAACCATATTGCTTCAGAATTTTCCACAAAGAATCTCTATGAATACTATCAAATGCTTTTTTGAAGTCGATGAAGTTAAGTACAAAAGGTTTTTGCTTTTCAATGTGTTCCTCCAATATAAGTCGTAGAGTGAAAATGTGGTCAAGACAGCTTCTCCCTTTTCTAAACCCAGCCTGTTCTTCACGCATTACTGTATCTATTGAATCCTTTATTCTATTTAGGATGATTTTACAGAATAACTTTGAGGCAACTGACAAAAGTGTCACGCCTCTCCAGTTGTTACAATCTCTAAGATTGCCCTTTTTTGGGATCTTAACAATGATTCCTTTTTTCCATTTATGAGGCGTCTTCTCTGTTTTCCAAATGATGTTGAACATTTTTTGGAGATGTATTAAATTATGGCTATCAATTGCCTTGAGGATCTCAGCTGTTAACTTATCCTCTCCAGCAGCCTTGTTATTGGTCATTAGCTTTAAGGTGGTTTCTATTTCACTCAAGGTGAAGTCATCTAAATTTACATCTAATTCTGCTGCTGGTGTTTCAGCTTCAAAATCTATTAAACTGTGAGGTAGTGGACGGTTAAGAATTTCTTTGAAGTGTTCCGCCCAACGGGCTTTTATGTCTGCGCTTGTTGTTAGCATTAATCCAGATTTGTCTAGAATTGGTGTTCCACTGGATGTATAGGTGTTTGTCAGCATCTTTTGTACAGTATAGAGAGTTCTGCTGTCTCCTGTAATTGCAGCTGTCTCTGCTTTCTCTGCCAAGTTGTCTATATAAGCTCTTGTATCTCTTCTTGCCGAACTTTTCACTTTGTTGTCTAATTCTTTGTATGTTGCTTTTGCCAGAACCTTTCCAAGATCTGTCTTTACATTAGTCACGGCTCTCTTTGCTTCTCTTCTTTCTTTGATGTATTTCCATGTGGTGTCTGAGATCCAAGCTCGTTTTTCCATTTTCTTCAGTCCGGCACTTGCTTCTGCTGCTGTCATTAGTATTTTGCTGTGTGTTTGAATAACAATTGGAGGTCATAATATAATTAATCTGAGATATGCTGGTGATACAGTCTTAATCGCTAAGTTACAAGAAATGTTAGACATTATAGTGAAGGAAAGAACTGGACTACAAAGGACAAGAGGTAGGGTTCGATCCAACCGACAGCTTCTGGTTCACCCAGCCTTTAACGAGTACCAGATTTTTTCTGGGAAAGTAAAGCAGCACGGGCGTAATACCGACCACATTGCCCCAAAAATCATGTGCCGAGGGTCTGTAAAATTTATGGTCATTAACACCATATTCCCTATACGCCACTTGGCATGAGAGGGGTACTTTACTTACTTTTTTATAGTGAAGGAAAGAGAGCCGCAATAGCTCAGTGGTTAGTGAACTGACTACAAAGAACAAGAGGTAGGGTTTGATCCCAACCGATGGCTTCTGGTTCACCCAGCCTTTAATGGGTACCGGATTTTTTTCTGGGAAAGTAAAGTGGCACGGGTGTAATACCAACCACAGTACCCCAAAAATCATGTGCCGAGGGTCTGTAAAATTTATGGCCACTAACACCATATTCCCTATACACAATTTGGCGTGACGAGGATACTTTACATTTTTTTTTATAGTGAAGGAAAGCAAAAATAAAAGACTCAGCCTTAATAGCAAAAAGACAGAATTAATGGAAGCAACAAAGAAAAATACATCACCGCAATGCACAATAAAGACAAGTGGAACAGTATTAAAACAGGTAAATGAATTTAAATATCTGGGAACATTGTTAACCTCAGATGGTAGATGTACAACAGAGGTGAGATGCAGAATGGCTCAGGCAAAAGCAGCTTTCCAAAAAATGAGGAACATACTGTGCAACTCATCAGAATGTTGAGAATACCATTGACAGCTAAGAAGAGTAATGAAAATGTTTTGAAAGGTGCCAAAGCAAAAACAGAGCTACTTTTCAAAATTAGGCAGAAACAATGATCATTTTTTTGGTCATGCAATGAGAAGGGAGAACATAGAATATGTTGTGACAACTGGGAAATTTGAAGGATGAAGGGAAGAAAAGAAAAAAGATATCAGACAGCTTAAGTGACTGGCTTGGCAGAATGTCAACAACAGAAATTATAAATAACTGTTGAGATCGGAAGTTGTGGAGAGACATGATCACCTATGCCAGCAGACATGGTACTTGATGATGATGATTATGTCACATCATATCACATAATATATTATATAATATTATATAACATTATATTATACAACATTATATTATATAACATTACATTATATTATTATCATCATCATGTCATATTGGTTGGCATAGGTGATCATGTCCTTCCACAATCTTCTATCTATGTAACAGTAAGCTAGTGAAGCATGGGGGCAGGTAACTTAGTTGTTACCCGCCCTTGTTAGGAAGTTAGATCTCAAAGTTGTAGTTCAAGTCAGTTGAGAAGTTATTAGTAGAAGTTGATAGAGAGTAGGAGTATTGCAATGAGAATATGAACATTAGTGTCGTGAAGTGTTTTTAAGAGTATTTCAAGTTGTGTTTCACATTCCTCATGAACATAAGTTGAATAATGTTGTATGATAGATATGCACTTGGGATGGATCACAGTCATTGGCAATTTGCCTCAGAGAAGTGCCAAATTAATTAACATTAATTTAAGATAAGTGCATCCACCACTAGTAGAATCATCATGCCAAGATATAAATAAATAAACTGATTATGATTATATAATGAGCAAAAAAATATATGTGATGTGCTGTCAAGTTATAATATAATAACAGAAACAAGAAATAATAAATATACTATAACATCTACAGTGGATCATATCAGTTTTATTGTTGACTGTTTTACATGCCATGACACAAAGCTATCCAGTATTTTCTCTCTTGGTCATCCATGATCTCTATTTCCCTATATTTTGTTAGTTGTAACTAAGTATTCCAACTTTTCTCTTCTCATGATGTACTTGAAAAATGTTGATTGTTTCTTTCAAACCGTTAAGGCTGTGTAAGGTAACCGTTAAAGACTGTGTCTGAAAGTGTTCCTTTTTGCAGTTTCCTCATATTCCATGTCTGACTTGCTACCTGAGCTACTGAGTGAAGTGCTCTATGCACAACGTGAGCTGTGCATTTAATCCGTTTTGATCATATTTCGATATTCCGATTGCTTACGATGTATGATGATATCATATAATGGGAAACAGATGGCTGTGTTCACTTTCTGTGTGGTTTTGCCTTATGTCTTTTGGTGTGTGCTGAGACTGCTATGATGGGGACTGCAATTACCTTTCTTTGTTTGGGAGGTGAGGTATTAATTCTGATGATTCCACTGTACGGGCGGTTGATCAATTATGGATTTTAATTCGTTTGCAGTAATACTGGGGCCTTCCATAACAGTTACTATTATGTTATGTTATGTTATGTATTGTATTGTATTGTATTGTATTGTATTGTATTGTATTGTATTGTATTGTATTGTATTGTATTGTATTGTATTGTATTGTATTGTATTGTATTGTATTGTATTGTATCTTCTTTCCTTCCTCATTTGCCTTTCAGCGTCGAGGGGAGATATAATTTGTGGTCTTTTGCTCATCTGTTCATCTCTGCTGCTGTTATGTTTCCTAATGGTTATGGTCAACCCTTGGGTCTGGTTCCCACAATGTTTATTGAAGGCTAGTTGTGTTGTGTTTTGATCTTTCTGGCTTGTCACATGGCCAAACATCATCTGTCATTTCTTTATATATTCTATGGCAGGGGCTATTCCTAGCTTTTTTTCTCAGTTCTTCATTTCTGATCTTATCTCTCAGACTATTTCCTGTCATTTGTTTCACATATTTAATCTGAGTAGAGGTTATTTTTCTTATTGTTCATGCATCTAGGGTCCACGAATAATATAATATAATATCATCATCATCATGTGTCATACCGGCTGGAGTAGGTGATATGTTCTTCCATAATCTTCCATCTACAGTGCATCATATCAATTCTGTTGCTGACTGTTTTCCATACAATGACACCAAGTATCCAGTATTTTCTCTTTTTGTCATCTGTGATTTCTCTTTCCTTTTATTTTGCCAGTTGTAACCAAGTATTCCAACTTTCCTCTTCTCAGGGTGTGCCTGAAAAATGTTGATTGTTTCTTTCTGATGTTTTTTAGGAGTTCCCTTTTTGTGTTGGCCTCTTTGAGAATTTCCTCATTGGTCTTTTTAGCTGTCCAGGGAACTTTCAATATTCTTCTGAGGAATCCCATCTCTGTGGCCTGTAATCGTCTTTTCATTTGTTTGTCTACTGTTCATGATTCACTTCCATGGGTCAGAATTAGTTCTATATAGCACCTATGAACTCTCTTTCTCACTTCTATTTACATAGATTTGTTGTATAAGATATTTTTCATTTTCTGAAATGCTATTTTGACCATGAGCTATTCTGCTTTTTATTTCTGTGGTGCACCTTCCATCTGATGTTATTATTGTGCCCAAAGTTTTTCACACGTTGCACTTGTTTCAGATTTGTCATGTTTATTTTTATGCTACATGATGGTGATGATTGTTTCTTTGATATGACCATTACTTCTGTTTTCTTACTATTCAGACTGAGACCTTTCTTGTTGCTTTCTTTACTATTATGTCTATCATTTCTTGCAGTTCATTCTCTGACTCTGCTATTAAGACTGTGTCATCAGCATATCACAAATTATTTATGTTGTGACCATTGACTTCAATTCCTTTTTTGTCTACTATTAATCTCATAATAAAATTACTGTAAAGTGAAAACAAATCCGGCGACAGAACACAGCCTTGTCTGACTCCTTGTTTTATATATTGGAATTGTCCTGTTTGGTTGTTAATTTGTATAGCTGCTGTTTGTAGCCAGTACATGTTTTTTATGATTCGCAGATCCTTGCCATCAATGTTTAATTTCTCCAGCATATTGATTATTTCCAAATGCTTTACTTTGTCAAATGCTTTTTTGTGTAGTCTATAAAGCACATATATAGATCTTTCTTTACCTCTATAGATCTTTCTATCAATGTTCTTAAGATGTATATTGCATTACTGGTGCTCTTTCCTTCCATAAATCCACATTGTTCCTCACTTATTTCTGGATTTATTTTGTTCCTTACACATCTCATGATGATTCTTAGTAATATTTTTGTCATATGACTCATGAGACTTGTAGTGTGATGATCGATGGTCTTCACAATCAGTGGTGCCTGACTTCTTCGGGATGGCTACAAAGATAGATTTTAGTAGATCTTCAGGTATGTGTCCAGTGTTATATATGTCATTGAGTAGTTTTGTTATGACTTGTACTCCCAGCTCTCCTAATGCATTTATTTCTTCGATTGTTATATTGTCGGGACCTGGAACTTTGCCTCTTTTCATGTGTTGAATTGCGTCCTCCACTTCACTCTGCATTATTGGTGGTCCTGTGTCTTTGTTTGAATTGTTTAGCTCTGGTCTTTCATCACCATAGAGTTGACTGATATATTCTATTCATCTTTCCATTGTCTTCTCCTGTCCCATTATTATATTTCCTTCCTTTGATTTCACACATCCTGAAACTTTGACTTCTTTTTTTCCTGTTAATTCATTTAATTTATTATGCATTAATTTTGAGTCTTTCTTTTGTTGTTTTTCCATTTCTTCACATTTCTGCTTTAACCATCCTTTCTTTGCTTCTCTACATTTGTTTTGGATCTCTTTGTGCAATACTTTGTATATCCGTTGTTCTTTCATACGTTTTCTTCTTTCTTCCATTAGTTCTAATATTTCTTCTGTCTTCCATTCCTTTTTGTTGATTCTTTTAGTCACTGGTATTACTTCTTTTAAGCAGTGATCTCTGCAATATGTGCCATTTTGGCACGCAAGGTTTCTGTTTTGAGATTGTGGTTCTGAATTGTATTGTATTGTATTGTATTGTATTGTATTGTATTGTATTGTATTGTATTGTATTGTATTGTATTGTGGGAAATAGAAGACCTATAATAACATTTCAATAGACTCAACAGCACAGGCACTTAATGCAACATGAAAATCAACATCAACAAAACAGAAATCATGAATATCGCAAAAGAGAAACAGAATATTAACATAACGATGAACAGTAGACAACTAAAACAAGTGGAGAAATTTAAATATCTAGGAAGACTAGTGACAAATGACAATTCATAAACAGCAGAATTAGACTCAAGATCAAAAAAGCTTGTCAAATCATCATACAGCTATCACCACTATTGTCCAACAAGGAAATAACTCTAGAGGCAAAAAAGCCAGCCTACAATGCAATCTTCATTCCAACATTGTACTACCAATGCCAGACTTGGACCCTAGATGCAAGTACAATAAGAAAAATAACCACTACCAAGATAAAATGTGTTAGACGAATGACAGGAAACAGCCCGTGAGATATGATCAGAAAACAATATATACATGGAAAACAAACCAGTAGAAGAGATCGATCACTTTATCTATCTTGGAAGTCACATTGATCGAGAAGGGGATACGAGCAAAGAAATTAGAATCAGACTGGCTAAAGCAGCAATGTCTTTCAGAAGCCTTGAAAAGTTGTGGAAATCAAAACTCATTAGCACAAACACAAAACTTAGGCTATTCAAATCAAATGTACTATCAACCCTTACGTATGCGTGTGAAAGCTGGAAAACAACAAGAGATATAGAAACAAAGTTGAACGCATTCGAAAACAAATGTCTAAGGAAAATACTTGGTATAGAATGGAACGAATTCAAAACAAACGAGGAAATTAGAGAAATCGCCAATCAACCACTAATATCTTCAGTAATAAAGAAAAGACGATGGTCATACGTTGGACATGTGATGAGAAGAGATAATAATCGAATAGCAAAGCAAGCCCTCATATGGGAAACAACAGGTAAAATCAAAAGAGGAAGACCCAGGGAGACACTGAGAAGAACATTGATGAGAGAGGCAAGAGCAGCAGGAATCGGCTCCCTCAATGAGATAGAACTGCTTGCACAGAACAGAGACAGATGGCGAGATTGATAAAATATCTTTAAAAGAAAACTGCTAGAACAAAAATTCATATAGGAGAAGGTGTATCTTGGTCTACGCCCTATGGGCCGGTTACGGCTCGAAAGGTCAATAGAGAATTCCTGCCATAGAGTATATAAAGAAGCCTTCAATAGATGTTGTGAGAACACCAGACCCATGGGCCAACCATGAAAAAAGATGGATTGATGGAGTATTAGAAACACTAGGAAACATAACAGCAGGAGATGCCAACAGAAGAACAAAGACCGCAAATTATATCGCTCCTCGACGCTGAAGGGCAAATGAGGAAGGAAGGAAGAAGAAGAAATTATATTAAATTATATTATGTTATATATTTAATGATGACAGACATAGCTGCAAGAAGTTTATTACAATGGGTATTATAGGGTTGTAATGTTCTTTATATAATCTAGTACTTGTTAAACGTCACAGCACATCACATTACATTGTTTGTACAACAGGTAATATGTAATTCATGACAGAGTCTTCTTGAACAATAATGATAATCAGTTTATTGACTTATTCTTCTTACAAAATGATCGCTAGTGATGAATGCACTATAGAAATTAAGTTTTACTTAATTTGGAATATCTCGGAGGCAGTCACCGATATTTATGAGAATATTCCAAGTGCATAGATGGCATACCGCCCGTGCGCTGCCGGGGCCCGAAAGGGAAGTAAAGAATAGCGGCGCTGTACCCTACCAGGCATGTTCGTAAGAGGCGAGAAAGGAGGGTTAGGCATGGGACTGGCTATCCCATACTGTAAAAAAATAAGCCGAAAAAACTTCACAAACATGAACAAGTCAAAGAAAGATAAAGTAAATCCGTCAACCAGGAAAGAGAAGGGCTCTCTGTCTAAGAGACGTATGACGCAATCCGGAGAAAGCCATAAGGAGTCCGGGTTGCCGACTCACCCTTTGTCTACCAGGAAATCATCCAGAATTGGCACCTGGAATGTTCGTACCCTTAACGAACAGGGAAAAGCGGCACAAGTGGCAGCAGAAATGAACAACTACAAGATAGATATTCTGGGAATGTGTGAAACAAGATGGCTGGGAGCGGAGAGAATAAAATTGAATACAGGGGAGATGATTTTATCATCAGGACACCAGGAACCAGGAGCACAACATAGCGAAGGGGTAGCTATAATGCTATCAAAGAATGCACAGAAGACACTAATAGAATGGGAGGCAGTGGGACCAAGACTGGTGAGAGCAACATTTAGAACAACCAAAAACAAAATAAAATTACACATTATACAATGCTATGCACCAACCAACGATAAAGATGACTCAGTTAAAGATGATTTTTATAAACAGCTACAATGCCAGATGGATGCAAGACGAGCCAAGGATATTATAATCTTGATGGGAGACCTAAATGCTAAGGTAGGATCAGACAACAGAGGCTTTGAAGAGATTATGGGAAAACATGGACTTGGAGATATAAACGAGAATGGAGAGATATTTGTGAATTTCTGCGCCCTTAATCAAATGAGCCTAGGAGGAACAATATTCCAACATAAAAGAATACACAAAGCTACATGGGTGTCACCAGATCATAGAACGGAAAATCAAATTGATCACATATGTATTAATAATAAGTTTAAGTCATCCTTACAGGATGTAAAAGTATATAGAGGGGCAGATATAGCTTCTGATCATCATCTGCTGTTAGCCAAACTTAAAATTAAATTAAAAAGGTATACTACAACGAATAAGGGCAGAACGTATTTCAATGTAGGGTTTCTTAAAGAACAAGGAATTAAAGATAAATTCGCAGTCACAATATCAAACAAATACCAAGTCCTCCAACAACTAGAAAATACAATAAATATAGAAGATCATTGGAAACAGGTAAAAAATATATGGAAAGAGACATGCGAAGAAACACTGGGGAAAAGAGAACGCCAGAATAAGGCATGGATGACAGCAGAGACCCTGGATAAAATTAAAGAAAGAAAGAACAAGAAAGCAGACATAAATAAAAGCAAAACAAGAAGTAATAAAGCCAAGACACAGGAAGCTTACACAGAGGTGAACAAAGAAGTGAGAAGATGCATTAAAAGGGATAAGAGGAAATATATAGATGAATTAGCTAAAGAGGCAGAAGAAGCAGCAAATAAAGGGAATATGAAATAACTGTACAACAGCACAAAGAAATTAGGTGGAAAATACAAACAGATCAACACCTTTATCAAAGATAAGAAAGGAAATCTGCTTAGTAATATAAAGGAACAAATGGAGAGATGGAAGGAGCACTTTGAAGAACTTTTGAACAGACCTGGCTCAAATAATCCTCCAGATATACTACCAGCAGAAGAAGAATTACACGTTAACTGCGGAAAACCAAGCAAAGAAGAAATAATGAAAGCCATCAAACTGTTAAAAGATGGTAAAGCCACAGGACCACATGAAATTCCTTCGGAAGCCATCAAAGCAGATATTATCACCTCTACCAAGATGTTACATAATCTATTGGATAAAATTTGGGAGAGGGAAGAAATACCTAAAGACTGGAGAGAAGGTTATATGATCAAACTACCAAAGAAAGGAAGTTTACAGGAGTGCACAAATTATAGGGGAATTATGCTACTATCAGTGCCAGGAAAAATATTAGGCAGAATCATTCTGGAGAGACTAAAAGAGGCTATAGAGAAACACTTGAGAGATGAACAAGCAGGTTTTAGGAAGAACAGATCATGTGCTGATCAAATAACTACTCTACGTATAATAGTTGAACAAAGTTTAGAACTAAAATCCCCACTTTATATTGGATTCATAGATTACGAAAAGGCATTTGATAGTTTAGACAGAAGAATGCTTTGGAAGTTGCTGAGTCATTATGGAATCCCCATAAAGTTTATTAACCTGATAAAAACAATGTATGAAGGAACAAAATGTAGTGTGGTGCATGAAGGACAGCTTACAGAAGCATTTGAAATAAGAACAGGAGTAAGGCAAGGATGCCTTCTGTCTCCATTTCTCTTTCTACTGGCCATAGATTGGATTATGAAAATAACTCAAAACAACAGAAATGGGATCCAGTGGTCACTGACCAAACAACTTGATGATTTAGACTTTGCTGATGACATAGCTCTCCTATCACACAGCCACCAACAGATGCAAGATAAAATGAGTATATTAGATGAGAGATCACAACAGCTAGGACTAAAGATTAATAGAGATAAGACCAACATTATGAGAATTAATGCAGTTGGCAATAACCAAATAAAACTAGGAGAAATACCTCTACTAGACGTACAATCTTATATATATCTGGGCAGTAATATAGATAAAGAGGGAGGAACAGAAAACGATACCAAAATAAGGATATCAAAAGCAAGAGGAGCTTTCATTGCACTGGGAAACATATGGAAATCCAAAGAAATTAGGCTAAATACAAAAATACAAATTTTCAACTCCAATGTTAAGTCGGTTCTATTATATGGCTGTGAAACATGGAGAATAACAAAATTGACAATCACGAAGGTACAGACTTTCATTAATGGATGCTTGCGCAGAATAAAGGGATGGAAATGGCAGGACAAAGTCACAAACGTGGAATTATGGAAATGTACCGGTCAAATACCAGTGGATAAAGAAATACAGCGAAGATGATGGCGATGGATAGGACACACACTACGGAAACCAACTGAGAGTATTACACAACAGGCCCTTTTTTGGAATCCCCAGGGGAAAAGACAAAGAGGAAGACCAAGGAATTCTTGGAGAAGACAGATTGAAGCAGAGATGAAGATGATGGGGAAGACATGGAATGATCTTAAAAGAATTGCAAAAAAACAGAACGACTTGGAAAGTGTTTGTTGAAGACCTATGCTCCACTGGGAGCTAAAAGGTAGAAGAAGATAGATGGCATACAACTTATTCATCAGACATCATTCAATTTTGTCTACTTACGAACTTGATGAATCATACATGAAACACAATTCTTGTAACACTTAAAACACTTGCACAGTACTAATGTTCCTATTCTCTTCAACTTCTATTTGATAACTCTTCAACTACAATTTGAAGATTCCAAACTTTTAACTAACTGGCTTCACTTCTAATCTTATCTTCTTAACTGTCTGACTATTCTAATTGTTCTCTCTAACTGAACTAATTCATCCTGACTGACTCTCGTCTAACTGCTTCTACTTCTGCTTGAACTAAAACTAATTCATCCTGAACTGCTTGCCTAACCTGCTCAAACTGTTGTGTAGGAGTTTAAATACTCAACTACTCTCTTTCACCTGAGACTTAGTGACCAATAAGATCGTCGCAAATTTGACCACTGCGACTCTCTCTCTGGTCACCTGCACACAGACAGCATGCGTTGACCCCATGACTTTGGCCCGGATGATAAAGAAGTGGTCAAATTTTTTACGCAGTTTCGTGTCCGAGAATTGAACTCTTGTCTTTCAACTCTCAAGATTTTGACAATAACAACTTGTTTTCGTGATTTCTGTAACCTGTTTTAATATTGGTTACCTCATGACAATGACCTCTCCTGGTAGTTGGATGACCACTTCTTTATCATCCGGGCCAAAGTCATGGGGTCAACGCATGCTGTCTTTGTGATGGTCACTTACAATAACAACTTGTTGTGAATTGGAAAACCCGAGTGGAATTTTCCTTGGACCCAACCATTCTGTGTCGTCCAACAATTCTGACATTAACTCCTTCCGTCCTACTTGTGTACTACCCCTACCTGAACTTACACTCTCACTTCTGACTAACTTGTCATTCTGGAAAATTACCACAATTAAATTACTGCTGGTTGCTACTATATGATACTGCTATAGTCTATTGAGAAGCGGGTAACAACTCAGTTACCTGCCCTCATGCTTTCACTAGCTTACTGTTACATGGGAGCCCGTAAATAGCCATCTGATACGAACACGCTACAAAACAAAATATGGAAGACTTTCAATTATTCAATGCTATGCGCTACAAATGAAGCTGATGGTTAAGGATGATTTTTACAACCAACTACAACAACTTATAAACAAAATACCAAAACATGAACTTTTAATTGTAATGGGTGACTTCAATGCCAAAGTGGGAAAAGAAAACGCACAAGTGGAACATGTAATGGGGAGAGAAGGGTGTGATACAACAAGTCAGAGTGGAGAAAGATTAATAGAATTATGTTTAATAGAAAATTTAATTACAGGTGGGACATTATTTCCACACAAAAATATAAACAAAACAACATGAATATCTCCTGATTATAGAACCTCAAATCAAATTGAACACCTTTGTATTAAACAACAATTCAGATCATCATTGATAGATGTACTAGCATACAGAGGTGCTGATGTTAATAGTGACCACAATCTGTGCATTGGGAAAATAAGATTAAAATTTAAGCCAACAGAAGAGATCAACTACACATAAAATTGATTGTCATAAACTGAAAGATGAAGCCATCAAGAAAAAGTTTAACATAGAGCTCAGTAATTGTTATGCAGCACTCGGTGAAATAGACATCGATATCAATTAAATGTGGGACTCACAAATCAAAATACTAATGACAGCAGCAGAATCAAATGCCAGATTGAAGAAAATAGAAAAACGAGCATGGATTTCAGACACTACATGGAAATACATCAAAGAAAGAAAAGAAGCAAAGAGAACCATGACTAATGTAAAGACAGATCTTGGAAAGGTCCTGGCAAAAGCAACATACAAGGAATTAGACAACAAAGTAAAAAGTTCAGCAAGAAGAGATACAAGAGCTTCTATAGACAATTTGGCAGAGACAGCTGCAATTACAGGAGACAGCAGAACTCTCTATACTGTATAAAAGTTGCTGACAAACACCTATACATCCAGCGGAGCACTAATTCTAGACAAATCTGGTTCAATGCTAACAACAAGCGCAGACATAAAAGTACATTGGGCGGAACACTTAAAAGAAATTTGTAACTGTCCACTACCCCACAATTTAACAGATTTTGAAGCTGAAACACCAGCAGCAGAATTAGATTTAAATTTAGATGACTTCGCCTTGAGCGAAATTGAGACCTCCTTAAAGCGTATGGACAACAACAAGGCTGTTGGCGAGGATAAGTTAACAGTTGAGATCCTCAAGGCAATTGATAGCCATAATTTAATACATCTCCAGAAAATGTTTAACATCATTTGGAAAGCAGAGAATGTGCCTCATAAGTAGAAAAAAGGAATCATTTTTAAGATTTAAAAAAAGGGTAATCTCAGAGATTGTATCAAATGGCATGACACTTTTGTTAGTTGCTTCAAGGTTATTCTGCAAAATCATCATGAATAGAATAAAGGATTCAAGATATACAGTAATGTGTGAAGAACAGGCTGGGTTTAGAAAAGGGAGAAGCTGCCTTGACCACATTTTTACTCTACAACTTATATTGGAGGAACACATTGAAAACAAAAAACCTTTTGTACTTAACTTCATTGACTTCAAAAAAGCATTAAACAGCATTCATAGAGATTCTTTGTGGAAAATTCTGAGGCAATATGGCTTACCATCAAAAATCATAAATATTATCAAAGACATGTATGATGGCTACACATGTGCAGTTTGTACAGAGGAAGGACTGAGTGGATGTTTTCCAATAGAAACTGGGGTTAAACAAGGATGTATTTTATCACCCTTGTTATTTGGTGTTGTTATGGACTTCATAATGAAGAAATGCTGCACTGGTAACAAAGGCATCGAATGGATACAAGGGGACCATTTAGAGGAACTTGACTTTTTTGATGACATAGTTCTCATCAGCAGTCAGATAAAAATGATGCACAAAAACACAAATGAACTATCATCAATAGCCAGCAATATTGGGCTCAAGATCAATCATAAAAAGACTAAAGTCAATGAAAAGCTTAATTCCAACAGATGACAGAATATACATGGAAAACAAACCCCCAAAAAATTGATCACTATCTATCTTGGAAGACACATTGATCAGGAAGGGGATACATCATCATCATCATCGAGTGACATCTCCACAATGAAGGTTGGCTACCATGGAGCACCATGCCGCTCTGTCTCTTGCTTTGATGGTGCAGGTTGTCAAAGGCTATTTGTCCATCTTTTGATGTTATTCGTCCATGTTAGTCTTGGTCTGCCTCTTTTAAATTGTATTTTCCCCTCCAAGATTACTTTTAGTAGGCTGTTGTGTCTTTTAACATGCCCCAAAAATCACATTTCTCTTGTTTGAATTGTGTTTAGTAGTTCTCTTTTCATTTTTAGTTGTTTTAAGACTTCATCGTTTGTTTTCTTTTCCTTCCATTCAATTCTACCTATTCTTCTATATATCCACATTTCAAAGGCTTCAATTCTCTGTTCTGTTTTCTTGTCTATGTCCCTGTTTCTGCACCATATAGGAATATTGAGAAGATGTAACATTTTGCTATTCTTAGTTTTAGCCCTGGTGTTATTTGTATTGATGTTAGTATATTTTTCATGACATTAAAATGACTTTTTGCCATTCACATTCTCTTGTTTATTTCAATTGTAAATTTTCCATCACTGATTATAGTATGTCCAAGGTAGTTGTAGTTCTGAACTGTCTCCAGGTCTATTCCTGAAAGGGATACAAGTAAAGAAATTAGAATGAGATAGCTAAAGCAGCAATGTCTTTCAGAAGCCTTGAAGAGTTGTGGAAATCAAAACTCATCAGCACAAACACAAAACTTAGACTATTCAAATCAAACGTACTATCAACCCTTATGTATGCATGTGAGTGCTGGAAAACAACAAGAGACATAGAAACAAAGTTGAATGCATTCGAAAATAAATGTCTAAGGAAAATACTTGGTATAGCGTGGAACAAATTCAAAACAAACGAGGAAATTAGAGAAATCACCAATCAACCACTAATATCTTCACTAATCAAGAAAAGACGATGGTTATATGTTGGACATGTGATGAGGAAAGACAATGACCGAATAACAAAGCAAGCCCTCATGTGGAAAACAACAGGTAAGAGGAAAAGAGGCTGACCCAGAGAGACACTGAGAAGAACATTGATCAGAGAAGCAAGAATCGGCTCCCTCAATGAGATAGAGTTGCTTGCACAGAACAGAGACAAATGGCAAGATTTGATAAAAGATCTTTACAAGGATTGAAAACTGCTAGAATAAAAATTTAGATAAAAGAAAGAGTATCTGGGTCTATGCCCTATGGGCCGGCTATGGCTCGAAAGGTCAATAGATAGATAGCTATATATAAGGCCCTTTTCGTCTTGTCAGATGGTCTATTGGAGGCTATTGTATATTGTTTTAGAGGTTTTGTTTTTGTTTAGCAGCTTCTCTCATGACTAATTCTACCAATGTTTGACAAACACACATGGCCACAGAATGAACAAGTCAGGCCCACTGTTCCATAGGGTTTTCCATCCTTTTTCATGAGTCTTTTCTCTTCTAAGTTTTGCTTTAGCAGTCTCAAATGATGTTATACCATTCCTTATACTTGCTCTCCATGATGTGCGATCACTTGCCAGATGTTCCCAGTCATTTTCACAGATGGAGAATGTTCCCAGTCATTCAGAGATGAAGGTTATTTTGTCCTGCCATTTAATGTGCATTATTTTGCAGAGACATTGCATGTGGAAGACATTTAGTCTTTTTCGTTACTTGAGTATGTTGTCCAGGTTTCAGATCCATATAATAGTGTGCTAAGCACACAAGTTTGATATATTAAGAGTTTGGTCTTTAGTGTTAATTTCGTGTTGTTACAGGCCCTTTCTGTGAGTTTGCCAAAAGTCATAGCTGCCTTACCAATTCGGCTGTTTATTTCATCATCAAGAGAAGTGGTAAGATAGATAGATAGATGTGTAATATATTACATGTACATTAAATTAAATTTTCATAGAGACTAAAATTTTAAAGACATCATGTCTAATACAAGTTGTAACAGAAATGAAATAAACTATGAAAAATAACAGTTTTTCTATAATTATATTCTAAAATCTACAACAAAAGCACAAGCTGTTCAAGTAAGCACACCTCTAAAAATATCTAGATAACTATCTAATACAATATATTTGAAAGATGTTGATACTTCTTACCACAACTGTGCTCTGTTTGCTTTGATTGATCATCTCAGGCATCATACAATCAGTAACATTCTTTATGACAACATGACTGGAATTTCTTTCTTTCACTGAGCTTTTGTGATGTGATATTTTAATAGTAAAATGTTAGTGATTAAGAAAGATAGGAGTTAAAAACAATTAAAACAATGTTTCTGAGAATAGATTTCAATAATGAAAACATCCTTTGCCTATAAAATTCAGTACTACCTGTTCTATTGAAGTCCTGTGCTCTTCCCATATCTCGTAGGGCATTGATATATCAGCTTGATCCATTGAGTGACCGTCCTCAATGATAGCGCAGCTAGCCAACCTGTCCACTCTTTCAATTCCTCATACTCTCGCATGCCCAGGGACATAGAGAAAGGTGACCTTTCATCATGTGTTTGACTGCAAATTTGCCACCAGCTGGACTACAGTCGGATTGAGTGTTTCACTGAAGTGGAGGACTCACTTCATTTGTTGAGACAGCGATTCTTGGGGCAAGCTCACTGATAATGAAGTCTACATGGATTTGGCGCAGATGCATTAAGGTTTGTGCTGCCCATGATGGCCATTACAGTGACATGGAAATGTGCATCATGAGCTGCTCGCCTTTTTTTCAAAGCACAACACGTTCAGTAGAACAGGATGACCATGTTGTTTGGTTGTTTGGACAGGGGCCAAGCAGATATGGGAAAGCCCTGCCTGCATAGATGTCATTTTGTTCTAAATTCTAAAGTGTGGAGAAAATAATTACTAAGAACTTAGCCTGTTACTTTGAAAATCAACTTCTTCCATCCATGCTCAGAGGTTACCATCTTATAAAAGAGATCTGGGTAAAGCTGCTATTTTTTGCCCACAGTATCTATGAGGGATTTCATTCATGCATTGAGACAGATATGTTGCAAACAATTTTGAGGATATGTACAATAAGGTATCCTTTGATTTCTTGATGGCTCTACTGCATGTTTGGTATCAGTCCAGTTCCTCTTAACTAGATAGCAACAGCTCTTTTCTAACAGAAGGTCATTTTCAAGTGCAGCATGTGGACTTTGGGAATGTTTTCAACAAATAAAACAAGGTGTTAGGCAAGGTTGTGTACTGTCACCAGATTTATTTAATATGTATAGTGAGATTTTATTTAGGATCCATAAGGGACATACTTTGAATAACAATCGGAGGTCATAATATAAATAACCTCAGGTATGCTAATGATACAGTCTTAATCGTTAAGAGTGAAAATGAGTTACAAGAAATGTTAGACATAATGAATGAACACAAAAATTACAGGCGTAGCCTCAATAGCAAAAAAGACAGAAGTAATGGTAGCAACAAAGAAGAAGACACCAACCCAATGCACAATAAGGACAAGTGGAATAATATTAAAATAGGTAAATGAATTGAAATAAATGGGAACAATATTAACCCCAGATGGTAGATTATAACACAGGTGAAATGCAGAATAGCTAAGGGCAAAAGCAGCTTTCCCAAAAAATGAGGAAAATACTGTGCAATCTATTTTGTCATTGGAAACAAGAAAAAGAGTTCTTAAATGTTATGTAGAGGCAGTCTTAACATATGGATGTGAATCATGGACAATAAGACAACAGACAAGAAAACCACTGAGGCTGTAGAAATGTGGTTTTACAGAAGAATGTTGAGAATACCATGGATAGCTAAGAAGAGTAATGAAAATATTCTGAAAGAGACCAAAGCAAAAAGAAAGCTATTTTCCAATATTTGGAAGAAATAATAATCTTTTTTGGCCACGTAATGAGAAGGGAACAACTGAAATTATTGTGACAACTTGGAAAAATGAGGATTGAAGAGAATGGCTTGACAGAAGGTCAACAACAGAAATGATAAATAACTATCGAGATCGAGTGTTGTGGTGAAACATGATCACTTATGCCAGTAGGCATGGTACTTGATGATGATGATGTGGACTTCTGAACCCACAACCATACATCCTGGCCTACTACAGGGTTCACCTCTATCTCCAGTGCTTTTCAAAGTCTACACTGTGAGAATAACAGGTGAGTTGACTGCAGGTCTAGGGAGGACACTGTCTTACGCCGATGGCATTTTGTTGTACCACCAATGTACAGATAGAAAGCAGGCTGCTGGAGAACTCCAAAATGAACTTACCCATTTGAGCAGATGGTGCTGTGAGGCAAAAGCACTGGTAAACCCAGCGAAGGCAACTGTGACATGAGTCTCCTTAAAAAACGGTATTGTCAACACACAGATACCAATAGTGAACATGGTTTCAAATTTGTTGTGTGGACCCACATGTTACAGTACCTGGGAATACAGCTTGATTGAAGTTTTACTTTCGCTCAGCACGTGACAATTTTTGGACTTGGGACCTCCAATGTGTTGAGAGTTTGTATGGATGTGTGCAGTGCCATTTTCTCTACTCTAACCTTTCTCTGGCTGGAAAAGAGTGTGTTTGTGTCTTTCCACTTGGATAGGTTATATCCAAGATGCCACTGCCTCCCTTCTTTGAGTCTTCAGTTGTGGATCCATCTTTGAAAACCTGTGTCCATATATCTCTGGGATATTTTTCCAGGAGCATGATGAGTGATAGGGCTTTCATTTTGGGTGGTTTTGATTATTGAGTAGGCACTGACAATTCTAACTCTCTGCCACATGCAGATTGAAAAACTGGAACAAATACATGTCCATCATCATCGTCATCATGTGCCTTACCGGTTGGCATAGGTGATCATGTCCATCCACAATTTTCTATCTACAGTGCATCGTATCAGTTCTGTTGTTGACTGTTTTCCATGCCATGACACCAAGCTATTCAGTATTTTCTCTCTTTGTCATCCACGATCTCTCTTTCCTTTTATTTTGCCAGTTGTAACCAAGTATTCCAACTTTCCTCTTCTCATGATGTGCCCGAAAAATGTTGATTGCTTCTTTCTGATGTTTTTTAAGAGCTCCCTTTTTGTGTTGGCCTCTTTGAGAACTTCCTCATTGGTCTTTCTAGCTGTCTAGGGAACTTTCAACATTCTTCTGAGAAATCCCATCTCTGTGGCCTCTAATTGTCTTTTCATTTGTTTGTCTACTGTCCATGATTCGCTTCCATAGGTCAGAATTGGTTCTATATAGCACCGATGAACTCTCTTTCTCATTTTTATTGACATAGATTTGCTGCATAAGATATTTTTCATTTTCTGAAATGCTATACATGTCCACAGGTACTCAAATCCCCTCCTCAACAAGTCCAGCAGCTTTCAGAGACTGACAACTCCAGTTATTTATTGGTTGATAAGTCCTCTTATATGCCCACTAAGTTTTTCATTTCTGGCTGAGCCCATGTTAACTCCAATCTCTTTCATCTGAAAGAGTGTCATGGACTTTATGGGTTTTGAAGTCCTGTGACCTTGCAACATCTCAGAAGGCATTGATGACATCCGCCTGAATCATTGGTTGACTGTCTTCTATGACAGCACAGCTAACCAACTTGTCTGCTCTTTCATGTCCCTGTACTCCTGCATGTTCGGGGATGTAGACAAGGGTGACCTTTTGTATTTTGGACTTCTGCAATGACTCTAACCATTGCATGAATACAGAGCCAGCCTCCACTTTTTTTTATTATACTCATTGAATCACTCAGTTTGCAGGTGTGGGTGTAGTCTTGTGACTCGAACCAGATGAATGCCCTGGTCACTGCCATCACCTCCATAGTCATGCTACTCATGGTCATAACGTTTGTACCACTGTCTTCCTTGACTATTCTACCTGCTGAGTGCGCTGTAAATGTCCATGCACTCCTTTTGTGTCGTATTACAAATCCGTCTGTATAGATGACTGCATCTTTCTATGTTATCCCAGATGAGACAGTTGACCTCTGCATTGACCATGACTGAGTTCTGTTCCCTACATTTCCTGTTGAGTGTGACAATACATGAGAATGTCTCTCTGAATGACGCAGGCACCAGTATCCACTCTTCACCAGTGTTGATATTACTAAGATCACAGACCTGTTTGATGACATCTTCTGCTCAGCCCATCCATGATTTGCATATTTTTAGCCTGACACCTTTCCAGTGTTAAGCTCATGGTGCAATGGATGCTCTTTATCTGCACTTATCTTCTGGTATGATTGTGCCCTCCAGATCTTGATTCTGTCATCCATGGTTCTTATTCTTCTACCTTTTAGCTCCCTGTGGAGCATAGGTCTTCAAGAAACACTTTCAAAGTCGTTCTGTTTCTTGCCATTCTTTTAAGATCATTCTATGTCTTCCCCATCATCTTCATCTCTGCTACTGTCTGCCTTCTCCAACAATTGTTTGGTCTTCCTCTTTGTCTTTTTCCCTGGGGATTCCAAAAAAGGGCCTGTTGTGTAATACTCTCAGTTGACTTCCATACTGTGTGTCCTATCGTGCACCATCATCTTTGCTGTATCTCTTTATCCACTGGTATTTGACTGGTACATTTCCATATTTCTATGTTAGTGATTTTGTCCTGCCATTTCCATCCTTTTATTCTGCGTAAGCATCCATTAATGAAAGTCTGTATCTTCATGATTGTCATTTTAGTTGTTCTCCATGTTTCACAGCCATGTAATAATAAAGTAAAGTAAAGTACCCCCCGTCACGCCAAGTGGCGTATAGGGAAATATGGTGTTAGTGACCCTATATTTTACAGACCTTCAGCACATGATTTTTGGGGTAATGTGGTCGGTATTACGCCCGTGCTGCTTTTACTTTCCCAGAAAAAATCCGGTACCCATTTAAGGCTGGGTGAACCCGGAGCCGTCGGTTGGGATCGAACCCTACCCCTTGTCCGTAGTAGTCCAGTTCACTAACCACTGAGCTATCGCGGCTCCTACTAATTTTTAGGGAATTAGTAAAACCCAGGTGTCCTCGCCAGGATTACGAACCCCGGCTGTTGCCGTGGTAAGCCAACCGCCTATCGATTGCGCTAACCGGACACCCCATGTAATAATACTGACTTAATATTGGAGTTGAAAATTTGTATTTTAGTATTTAACCTAATTTCTTTGGATTTCCATATAATTTCCCAGTGCAACAAAAGCTCCTCTTGCTTTTGACATCCTTATTTTGGTATCATTTTCTGTTCCTCCTTCTTTATCTACATTACTGCCCAGATATATGTAAGATTGTACGTCTAGAAGAGGTATTTCTCCTAATTTTATTTGGTTATTGCCAACTGCATTAATTCTCATAATGTTGGTCTTATCTCTATTAATTTTTTTCAGTCCTAGCTGTTGTTATTATCTCTCATCAAGTATGCTCATTTTATCCTGCATCTGTTGATGGCTGTGTGATAGGAGAGCTATGTTATCAGCAAAGTCTAAATCATTAAGTTGCTTGGTCAGTGACCACTGGATTCCATTTCTGTTGTTTTGAGTTATTCTCATAATCCAATCCATGGCCAGTAGAAAGAGAAATGGAATCAGAAGGCATCCCTGCCATACTCCTGTTCTTATTTCAAATGCTTCTGTAAGCTGCCCTTCATGCACCACACTACATTTCATTCCTTCATACATTGTTTTTTTATCAGGTTAATAAACTTTATGGGGATTCCGTAATGACTCAGCAACTTCCAAAGCATTCCTCTGTCTAAAATATCAAATGCCTTTTCGTAATCTATGAATCCAATATAAAGTGGGGACTGTAGTTCTAAACTTTGTTCAACTATATACGTAGAGTAGTTATTTGATCAGCACATGATCTGTTCTACCTAAAACCTGCTTGTTCATCTCTCAAATGTTTCTCTATGGCTTCTTTTAGTCTCTCCAGAATGATTCTGCTTAATATTTTTTCCTGGCTTTAATAGTAGCATAATTCCCCAAAAATTTGTGCACTCTTGTAAACTTCTTTTCTTTGGTAGTTTGATCATATAACCTTCTATCCAGTCCTTAGGTATTTCTTCCCCCTCCCAAATTTTTTCTAATAGATTATGTAACATCATGGTAGAGGTGTTAATATCTGCTTTGATGGCTTCCAAAGGAATTTCATCTGGTCCTGTGACTTTACCATTTTTTAATAACTTGATGACTTTCATTATTTCTTCTTTGTTTGGTTTTCCACAGCTAACGTGTAACTCTTCTTCTGCTGGTAGTATATCTGGAGGATTATTTGAGCCGGGTCTGTTCAAAAGTTCTTCAGAGTGCTCTTTCCATCTTTCCATTTGTTCCCTTATATTACTAAGCAGATTTCCTTTCTTATCTTTAATAAAGGCATTGCTCTGTTTGTATTTTCCACTTAATTTCTTTGTGCTGTTGTACAGATCTTTCATATTCCCTTTATTTGCTGCTTCTTCTGCATCTTTAGCAAGTTCATCTATATATTTCTTATCCCTTTTAACGCATCTTCTCACTTCTTTGTTCACCTCTGTGTAAGCTTCCTATATCTTTGATTTATTACTTCTCGTTTTACTTTTATTTATGTCTGCTTTCTTGTTCTTTCTTTCTTTAATTTTATCCAGGGTCTCTGCTGTCATCCATGCCTTATTCTGTCGTACTCTTTTCCCCAGCATTACTTTGCATGTCTCTTTCCATATATCCTTTACCTGCTTCCAATGATGTTCTATATTTATTGTATTTTCTAGTTGTTGGAGGACTTGGTATTTGTTTGATATTGTGACTGCAAATTTATCTTTAATTCCTTGTTCTTTAAGAAACCCTACATTGAAATACTCTCTACCCTTATTCGTTGTAGTATATCTTTTTAGTTTAAGTTTAAGTTTGGCTATCAGAAGATGATGATCTAAAGCTACATCTGCCCCTCATGTAAGGATGACTTAAACTTATTATTAATACATATGTGGTCAATTTGATTTTCCGTTCTATGATCTGGTGACACCCATGTAGCTTTATGTATTCTTTTACGTTTGAATATTGTTCCTCCTATGCCTACTTGATTAAGGGCACAGAAATTCACAAATATCTCTCCATTCTCGTTTATATCTCCAAGTCCATGTTTTCCCATAATCTCTTCTAAGCCTATGTTGTCTGATCCTACTTTAGCATTTAGTTCTCCCATCAAGATTATAATATCCTTGGCTCATCTTTCATCCATCTGACATTGTAACTGTTTATAGAATTCATCTTTAACTAAATCATCCTTATCATTGGTTGGTGCATAGCATTGGATAATGTGTAATTTTATTTTGTTTTTTGTTGTTTTAAATGTTGCTTTCATTAGTCTTGGCCCTACTGCTTCCAATTCTATCAATGTCTTCTGTGCATTCCTTGATAACATTATAGCTACCCCTTCACTATGTTGTGCTCCAGGTTCCTGGTGTCCTGATTATAAAATCTCTCCTGCATTTAGTTTTATTCTTTCCATTCCTAGCCATCTTGTTTCGCACATTCCCAGAATATCTATTTTGTAATTTCTCATTTCTGCTGCTACCTGTGCAGCTTTTCCTTGTTCGTTTAGGGTACGTACATATATCTGCACACATCTTCAGGTATGCTTGTGTCCTCCAGATCTTGATCCTGTCATCCATGGTTGGAAAGTCAAAAAGATACCCCTTTGCTACACATGGAATGTCCCTCATACACCCCAAAATAATGCGCATCGCTTGGTTCATTCTGTATTTTCACCAGCCTGTCAAATTACATTGTACTGACAGTAAGAATTGCCAGTGCATACTCGATTGATGCTAGGACTAGTCCCTGGAACAGAAGGGTAAGTAGCTTCTGCTCAATTTTGGCAGCTGCCATGACCTTCAAGGCGGCTAATCCTTTGTTATTTGGAGTTGTTGTGGACTTCATAATGAAGAAATGCTGCACTGGTAATAAAGGCATCGAATGGATACAAGAAGATCATTTGGAGGACCTTAACTTTGCTGATGGCATAGTTCTCATCAGCAGGCAGATAAAAACAATGCAGAAAAACACAAATGAACTATCATCAATAGCCAGCAAAATTGGGCTTGAGATTAATCATGAAAAGACTAAAGTCATGAAAAGCTTAATTCCAACAGATGACAAAATATACATGGAAAACAAACCAGTGGAAGAGATCAATCACTTTATCTATCTTGGAAGTCACATTGATCAAGAAGGGGATTCAAGTAAAGAAATTAGAATCAGAATAGCTAAAGCAGCAATGTCTTTCAGAAGCCTTGAAAAGTTGTGGAAATCAAAACTCATCAGCACAACTTAGACTATTTAAATCAAATGTACTATCAACCCTTATGTATGTGTGTGAAAGCTGGAAAACAACAAGAAATATAGAAACAAAGTTGAACGCATTCGAAAATAAATGTCTAAGGAAAATACTTGGTAAAGCGTGGAACGAATTCAAAACAAACGAGGAAACTAGAGAAATCGCCATCCAACCACTAATATCTTCAGTATTAAAGAAAAGACGATGGTCATATGTTGGACATGTGGTGAGAAGAGATAATAACCAAATAGCAAAGCAAACCCTCAAACTTCACAAACCCATAGATTGGATTATGAAAATAACTCAAAACAACAGAAATGAGATCCAGTGGTCACTGACCAAACAATTTGATGATTTAGACTTTGCTGATGACATAGCTCTCCTATCACACAGCCATCAACAGATGCAGGATAAAATTAGCATACTGGATGAGAGATCACAACAGCTAGGACTAAAGATTAATAGAGATAAGACCAACATTATGAGAATTAATACAGTTGGCAATAACCAATAAAACTAGGAGAAATACCTCTACTAGATGTACAATCTTACATATCATCATCAAGTACCGGGCCTAGTGGCGTAGGTGATCATGTCTCTCCACAACATTCGATCTCTGCAGCTATTTATCATTTCTGTTGTTGACCTTCTGCCAAGCCATTCTCTTAAGCTGTCTGTTATTTTTTCTCTTTGCTTCCCTCTATCTCTTCGTCCCTCAATTTTTCCAGTTGTTACAATATATTCAAGTTGTTCTCTTCTCATTACATGGCCAAAAAATGACGATTGTCTCTTCCTAACATTGGAAATTAGCTCTTTTTTTGCTTTGACCTTTCTCAGAACCTCTTCATTACTTTTCTTAGCTGTCCATGGTATTCTCAACATTCTTCTGTAAAACCACATTTCTACAGACTCCAGTGATTTTCTTGTCTGTTGTCCTATTGTCCATGATTCGCATCCGTATGTTAAGACTGGCAATACGTAACATTTAAGAACTCTTTTTCTTGTTTCTATTGTCAAAAATGGATTGCATGGTATTTTCCTCATTTTTTGGAATGATCTTACATATATCTGGGCAGTTATATAGATAAAGAGGGAGGAACAGAAAATGATACCAAAATAAGAATATCAAAAGCAAGAGGGGCTTTCATTGCACTGAGAAACATATGGAAATCCAAAGAAATTAGGTTAAATACAAAAATAATAGTTTTCAACTCAAATGTTAAGTCGGTCCCATTATATTTCTGTGAAACATGGAGAACAACAAAATTGACAATCACGAAGATACAGACTTTCATTAATGGATGCTTATGCAGAATAAAAGGATGGAAATGGCAGGACAAAATCACTAACATAGAATTATGGAAATGTACCAGTCAAATACCAGTGGATAAAGAGATACAGTGAAGATGATGGCGCTGGATAGGACAAACACTACGTAAGCCAACTGAGAGTATTACACTAAGGCCCTTTTTTGGAATCCCCAGGGGAAAAGACAAAGAGGAAGACCAAGGAATTCTTGGAGAAGACAGATAGAAGCAGAGATGAAGATGATGGTGAAGACATGGAATGATCTTAACTCTTTCCGTACGTTTCGCCGTATCGTGCGTCACACTCAATTTGATTGGCGTCATCAAACCATATTCTATATTACATTTCTTTTATCATCTTGGTATTGGTGAAATCTAATACCGTGTTCAGTTATCTAGAAATTCATATATAATAAGCTGTATGTTAGATAAATATGTCGATTTATTCTTAAAACCATGAAACATCTTGTCTCTGAAATCTCTTCCGTTGCACTGATAAAAAGCTTCCGTACGGAAAGAGTTAAAAGAATGGCAAAAAAACAGAAGACTTGGAAAATGTTTATTGAAGACCTATACTCCACTGGGAGTTAAAAAGGTAGAAGAAGAAGAAAGCAAACCCTCATGTGGAAAACAACAGCTAAGAGGAAAAGAGGAAGACCCAGAGAGACACTGAGAAGAACATTGATGAGAGAGGCAAGATCAGCAGGAATCAGCTTCCTCAATGAGATAGAGCTGTTTGCACAAAAAGAGACAATTGGCGAGATTTGATAAAATATCTTTAAAAGAATTGAAAACTGCTAGAATAAAAATTTAGATAAAAGAAGGAGTATCTTGGTCTACACCCTATGGGCCGGCTACGGCTCAAAAGGTCAATAGATAGATAGATAGATAGAATCCTTTGTGGGATTTTGTTATCATATCCAGAAAACTCAGGCTTTGATCAAACTTATCTCCAAGGTATATCAGCAATCTGTCCCTGGTCACCTTATCAGCCCCCATTCATATCACCAGTGTTTCCATGTTAACAATATGATTGTTAAGGGAGAACTATGCAACTGATGCTTTATTAGGATTAACCAATGCACCTGATACTCCACACCAGGAAGAGATGCGATCGAACTTGTTTTGCATGGTGGAGGTGATTTCCCTTCTCTCTCTTCCCTGTCGATAAACCAGAATATCATCAGCAAAGCCATAGTTCTTACCCTCCCTTTCAGCTGTTGTTCTGTGATCGTTATTGTGTACATGTTTAAATACACCTTAAGAACTGGTGCCAATAGCCAAACTGGTGGCCTTGTCATAGATATGGACAAATGGATGTTGGCTTGGATGACCGCCTTCCACATCTGAGTATCACCTTCCTCTGAAGAAGTGCTGCAGCGATCCATCTAATGAGGAAGGTTAGTGCACAGCTAGTTTGAGGAGCATGTGTATGAGGTATTCAAATGGTACTCTGCTGTATGCATCCTCCAGATCTATAGCTGTAGCACATGTCTCCTCTCATCTATGGAAGCCTTCGAAGACGTCATAGGTGAAGACTGCTGCATTGAGCCATGTCTCTTTGTTATATCTATAACCTCCAATTGTGGGTAGGAATGTGCATATATGTTCAAGGTGACAGGAGTCAAGAAAGAATTTTTTTTAAACTCTGCAGTGTTAACTTCTAGTTTACTCTAGGCCATGCTGGTGTTGAAGACAATGAAAGACCAGATAGATTCACTGGTTCGGTGATCATATAGGATGGACATCAATACATAAGGCAGATATCACTAACAGCCTAAGAAAACATGGTAGAATAAAGGATTTTGAAAGAAGTGAATCTACATCGCTATATAGGCTACATGAACTGCATGTGAAGATTGGCAATGCCAGAACAGAACTATCTTCTGAATGAATGAAAGGAATTGTCAACCAACACTGATCTGGTAGAGTTAGTCACTTGCATCGTTGAACATTTTGAGAAGAACAAAACACTTGTGGATGTATCTGGAGTGCAGTGATGATGATCCTAACATAACATAAACAGTTTGATCATTGAGTTAAAATTGGAATTATCAAATGTGTATGGAAAAAAAAACATTATAAACCTATCAAATGTGTATGAAAGAAACAATATAAACCGATCAAATATGTCTCCTGTCATTGCAACTTTACTCTAATTCTGTTATTTACAATTTTCATGCAACTGCAATATAATTAAACTTGTTACTCACAATTATCTTGCCATGAAGATGGCAATTTTCCATTATCTTGCAATGATCAACATTTAAAAACCTGAGTCCTGTTAATCATTTCACTTTAATGAGATCTCCCACTGAAAACTACACAACACTTGTATAATTAGTGATCTGATGATCATTATAAGAAAAATTGTGGTGGGTTCTGTATGCTGGGAGTGGATTGAGTCATTGTAAAAGTCAACAATGCACAGAGTCACCTTTGTCTACATCCCTGGTCATGCAGAAGTTCAAAGAATATGAAATAGAGTGGACAGGCTAGCTAGCTCTGCTGTCATCAAAGATGGTCAACTAATGGGTGAGGCGCTCATCATAATGATATTTAATATGTGGGAAGAGCACAGAACTTTGACAACCATGAGTCCACATCTTTCCTTTAGAAAAAAGAGATGGAAGTAAAGATGGGTACAACCAGAAATGAGAGTATTATTGGGCACATAAGAGGTCTGAGGAGAACGTCATTTTTTGCGGAGATTCTAATGCTAGAGGCAACCAGTGGGGTAATGTCATAACCAACAAGCAGAGAGAAGACCTAGAGAACACACTGGAGTCGGCTGATTTAGTGTCCTAGAATAATTTAAGAGAACCAGAATGGCCACTCAAACTGGAAACTGATAGTGTCATAGACCTGTCATTAGCGACTTCCACCTTGGTGTCTTCCACCTTCGCACCAGTTTGCAGTTTGTACTGGGATTCCATGGAAGTGATCACTATACATGTGAAATCCTAAGTGAGATAGACAGAAATAGAAGCCCTAAAAGCAAGCTAAACACATTCCACTATTAGAAAACACAGAACAGGACGTGATTAGCACAAACAGATGTAGCAAACAGGGAGCCCCTCATAGGAGGCAGGAGAGATGGACACAGCTGCCTTGCTGGAATGAAGAAGTCAAGGAAGCTTGGCAGAACAAGAGACAAGTGACCAAGACATGGCAGAAAGCTACAAAGAATGGAAGAACACAACTTGAGCTTATTGAATATCTGAAAGAAGAGGTCGGCCACAAAATTATGTGCTTTAAACTATGTGCTAAGCAGGCTAAGGATGCCAAGTGGATGATTTCTGCAAAAAAGTTTGCTCAGAAAAATCGTTAGCCACATTCTGCCGCTTTCATCAGACCAAGAATGGCACAACACAACACAGAAGGAGGCATACCAGACTTCCAGAGCACAGGCCAGATATGGCACAAATCTGATGAGAGTAAAATGAAGGCCCTGCTTGCCCGCTACATTGAGCAGGCTGACCAAAGAAATTAGGCTATAAGAATGAGGATACGGGGGTCACTATCAGAATTGTGTAAGGATGTAGTCCTGGGAGAAGACCTCATGATCACAACCGATGCCATTCGCAACACCAAATAAACTGGTTTGCCTATCTAGAAAGAATGCTATCTCATTGAGGGAGCTGATTTCTGCTGCTCTTGCCTCTCTCATCAATGTTCTTCTCAGTGTCTCTCTGGGTCTTTCTCTTTTCCTCTTACCTGTTGTTTCCCACATGAGGGCTTGCTTTGCTATTATCAATCTACATGTTTATATTTATCTAACACATAACACATTGTATATGAATTTTTAGATAATTGAACAAACAATTAGATTTCACCAATACCAAGATGATACAAGACATGTAAGAAGAAATGATGGGAAACCGCCTCCACACTGCAAAATGAACTCGATTGCATCTCTTCCTGGTATGGAGTATCAGGTGCATTGGTTATTGAGTTATTAGCGGGTCATCATCATTACACTCCGAACATATACATAGGTGCTCAGATCCCCTCCTCAGCAAGTCTCGCAGTGTCCAACAACTGATGACTCCAGTTCTGTGTTGGTTGGTTAGTCTTCCTACATGCCCACTAGGTTTCTCGTTTCTGGCTGTGCCCATCTTAACTCCCATCTCTTTCATCCGAAGGAGTGATGTGAACTCATGGTTGTCAAAGTCTTGTGTCCTTCCCACTTCCCGGAGGGCAATGATGAAGTCCGCCCGATCCATTGGTTGACCGTCCTCAACAATAGCGCAGCTAACCAACCTGTCTGCTCTTTCATTTCCCCATACTCCCGGGACGTAGACAAAGGTGACCTTACATATTTTTGACTTCTGCAATGACTCTACTCATTGCATACGTGCAGATCCTGCCTCCACTTTTCTTATCATGCTCATCGAATCACTCAGTATACAGGCATGGGTGTAGTCTTCTTAATTTAATCAGATGAATGCCTTGGTCACTGCCATCACCTCCATCGTCATGTTACGCATGGTCATAACGTATGCACCACTATCTTCCTTGACTATTCTGCCTGCCAAGCGTATTGCACATGCACTCCTTTGGTGCTGTATTACAGTGCATTGATTAATCCTAATAAAGCATCAGTTGCATGGTTCTCCCGTAACAATCATACCGTTAACACGGAAACACCGGTGGTATGAATGGAAGCTGATGAAGTGACCAGGGACAGGTTGATGACATACCTCGGAGTTAAATTTGATCGCAGCCTTTGTTTCCGGGACCATGTCGACCATGTGATAACAAAATCCCACAAAGGATTAGTCGTCTTGAAGGTCATGACAGCTGCCAACATTGAGCAGAGATTACTTACCCTTCTGTTCCAGGGACTAGTTCTCGCACCAATGGTGTAAGCCCTGGTAATTCTTACTGTCAGTACGACACAAATTGACAGACTGGAAAAAATACAGAATGCAGCTATGTGCATTATCTTGTGGGGTACTAGGGACACTCCCTGTGTAGGTATCTTCTTGATTTTCCAACCATGGATGACAGGATCAAGATCTGGAGGGCACAAGCATACCAGAAGATGTGTGCAGATAAAGGGCATCCATTGCACCACAAGTTAAGAATCCTCTTTTTAAATGTGTAAGTTTATAATTTATTAATCAATTTCCCATCTCTTTCACATTCTGCTCTTTTTCCTGTCTTCCACATTTCATCAATAAAGGAATTTTACATTATAGCAATTCATCATCATCAAGTACCGGGCCTACTGACATAGATGATCATGTCTCTCCACAACCTTCGATCTCGGCAGCTATTTATCATTTCTGTTGTTGACCTTTTGCCAAGCCATTCTCTTAAGCAATCTGTTATTTTTTCTCTTTATTGTTATTGTTATTGGTTATGGAAGGCCTCGGTATCACAGCAAACGAATTAAAATCCATAATTGCTTAACCGCCCGTGCCAGTGGAATAATCCGAATTACCAACTCATCTCCCAAACAAAGAAAGGTAACTGTAGTCCCCATCGTAGCAGTCTCAGCACACGCCAAAAGACATAAGGCGAAACCGCGCAGAAAGTGAACACAGCCAACTGTTCCCTGTCATACGATATCATCATTCATTGTAAACAAGCGGGATATCGAAGCAGGATCAAAACGGATGAGACACACAGCTCACGATGTGCACAGAGCACTTAACTCAGCAGCTCCTGCAACAAGCCGGACTTGGAATATGAGGAAACTGCAAGAAGGAACACTTTTCAGATATAGCCTTCAATGGTTCCTGCCGCCTATCCACCATATACCATGGAAGTTCACATCCTCCCAAAAATGATGATCGTCATAGCACTTGATGATGTTAGGCCGTCATTGATGACTTCAATTCCAAACATATAGACACACAGTGGTGGTAAGTTATCATTTCCAATCCAACAGAAGCCACATGACCTGTAGTTAATAAAACCACAGAGAGAATATGATTTTGTGACCTTCACTGATTCACTCTTAGATGTGAATGTGTAGTTTACACAAGAGGAGAAGTTTTCAACTACAGTGATCCCATTTAAGGCAATTCTGGGATAGCAAGGCAAGTCTCCTTTATAGCAGCAGAACTTGATGTTCTCCGCTTCCTTCTTGTAGCTGCTGCCACACGATTCTGATGTCTCATTAACTTGGACATCATTCAAGAACAATGTCAGATTAACATTCCATAGATCTGGCTCTGCTGATGAAGTGCTTGGTGCAACAGTTGTATCAATTATACAGGAGGCTCCTGGTCTGTGGTCATTAATATCACAGACGGCACATGATGTTGTTATATTCAGTATTTCTTTCTGGGGTGTAAATATGTGGCACACACATGGAGAGTGGTTTGTGGTCACAGTAATCCCATTAAAGGCAATTCTAGGGTAGCATGGCATAGCTGTTTCAGAACAGCACAATCCTATGATGTTTTCTATGTTCGCTATAAAGCTGCTGCTGCTACACAAACCTGACCAATTATAGGTGTGGACATTATTCACTTGCAATGACAAAACTGCTTTGTTTACATCATAAACCTCTGGAAGCGAATCATTTATGGGACTAATAGTACAATTTAATCTTCCATCGGGGATATCTCCATTGAGTCCCCAAAAAAAGGTCTTTGGTTAAAAAGCAAAAAAGCTTTTGAGTTAACACAAAATGAGCCAACTTCATAGATTCAAAATGATCCTTGCCAATGCCATCCGTTTGCACAAGTTAGGTCCTTAGCTACCAACGTCCCAAACGTCTGAAACAAAGCCATCAAATTAACGACTTTATCTACAGCGAAGGTTAACGAACTGTGAACAAACATTTATGTTCAAACCCTTGAAAACATTTTCAAAAATCTGCCAACTCGCAGCAATAACATTTATCGTGTTGTTCAATGTAAACATTGCTTAGTCCATAGCTGGAATATAAATAAGCTGCAAATTTTGGTGCGTCTTTTTGCTTCCCGCTATCTCTTCGTCCCTCAATTTTTCCAGTTGTTACAATATACTCCAGTTGTTCTCTTCTCATTACATGGCCAAAAAATGATGATTGTTTCTACCTAATATTGGAAATTAGCTCTCTTTTTGCTTTGACCTCTCTCAGAACATCTTCATTACTCTTCTTAGCTGTCCATGGTACTCTCAACATTCTTCTGTAAAAACACATTTCTACAGACTCCAGTCTATCTATCTATCTTTCGTTCGCCTGAAGTATTGTCTATATCTGCAATGTCGTTTCCTGTATAAATGTTACTGTCTTTTGTAATTCTTGCAGTGGCCCATATAGTTTTGTCTGTAGTGTTGTATCTATGGGCCAATGGATTTTCCTCAGTCTACTATATTCAGTGCAGTCTTGAAGTATGTGTTCAGCAGTCTGGGGTACCTGTCCACATGTACAAGTAGTTGATGTGCCGATCTTGAATTTTGTATACATGTGACTATGGAGTCGATTGTGTCCTGTTCTTAGGCGTATAATGATAACTTGTTCATATCTATTCATATTATGAAAGGCATCCTGATTTGGGGCTTGTGGTCCTCTGATTGATTTGATTATCTGTTTCTTATGATGGTATGTAACTGGTGTATCTAGTTGTGTGCCTGTTGAACCTTCCTTTGCCAACTGATCTGCTTTCTCATTTCCTGGTATTCCACAGTGAGACGGGATCCACTGCAGGGCAACCCTGTGGTGCTTGCAGAGTTCAGTCAATAAGGTCTGCAGATGTGGTAATTTTCTGGATTGTAGTGCCTGGAGTACTGATCTTGCATCTGTCAAAAACACTACAGGCTGTGGGCTAAGATTACTGTTCAGCAGTTTTTCTATTGCCAACTTTATTGCTTGTATTTCCGCATCATAATTGTGACAATATTTCCCTGTTGCTATTTTATTCATATCCCTAGTGTTATTTGGGTACTCTATATATGCACCTGCTCCCCCATTCTTTACTGCATTCTGTGCTGATCCATCTGTGTACACACGAATCCATAGGTCTTGTGGGTATTCTTCATCCAGGAAACTGAGAGCTATTGTTTTTCGCTGTAGACTATTTCGTCCATGGTATTCTCAACATTCTTCTGTAAAACCACATTTCTACAGACTCCAGTGATTTTCTTGTCTGTTGTCCTATTGTCCATGATTCGCATCCATATGTTAAGACTGGCTCTACATAACATTTAAGAACTTTATAACTTTATTCAGAACATTATAGCAATTTTAGTGCATGCAAATTAAGTATACTATATAAGGGTTTCAATAGATGATAATATCTAGTCCTCTGCATCTTCATATTTTTCAAGTTAGTATAAAAAAAGCTGCTCACTTCAAATGAAGACTGATTTTAAAATTAGAGTGGTGTACAAGTATGAAATTACTATAGTTTTGGAATATGTTTGACAATGAACAACAATATGTCCAGAAAAAGGTAATGTCTTAACTGGATAAACTGATCTAATAGACTTCAGTGAATAATGTCTTTTAAATTAAACAAATAAATGGTGGAATACTAGAGTCACTAGGAGGGATAACACCAGAAGAGGCCAACAGAAGAGCAAAGAATCTTAGATTGTATCTCCCCTTGATGCCAACAGCAAAGAAGGAAGGATAGAAAAAGAAGAAAAAGATTGATTAAATATATATGGCCATATCAATTTGAAGCCTTCTTTTGCTATGGGAAAAGCAGAAAATAAATGGATCATTGAAAGTAGTAGAGGGAGTGGATTTACATTTATCTATACAGCATTGTATTGCATACATTTGTTTAAGTCAGTGACTTAAAGACTACCAAAGTTAAAATATACATAATGCACTATTTAAGCAAATCATGGATATGAATGTTTCTGATCATCAGCTAGGCAGTTGTCTTGAAAATAATATGAGAGTTGTGCCTTCCTATGAACATAATTTTAATAAAGTACTTTTCTATGTATTTATTTAATTTTTTATCAACAATCATAAATGCGGTAATTTTATTAGATCAAAAAATTTTTCAACATTACCTATGTAATTTTTCTTTCATCTTTTTAACATTGGGTACCCATATATAGGGCTGCATTGGCATGTGCAGATAATTCAATCCCCTGCTAAAGTTGTCTCTGTCAAAAACTTTCTCTGTCTGAACTAAATGTACACGAGTATTCATTATGTCACAAGAAGACTTGGGAAATACATTGACTTTTTTACTCATGAAGGTTCTTAGTTTATATCTGTAGAGCAAAGAAAAATAAATTGAAATTAAAGCTTATTAGAATGCCATAAAAAAACCATTTAAAATGTATACTTTATTAATATTAAATGTTCTTTTTCAGCATAAAAAAACAATGATTTTAATTTGTTCAATATAACTTCAAATAAATTATAAGTTGATTTATTTGAACATGTTTATAGAAAATAGTGGTCAACTAATGATGACTGTTAATTCTTTCCATACAAAAGCTTTTTATCGACGCAACGGAAGAGATTTCAGAGATAAAATTTTCCATGGTTTTAAGAATCAATTTACATATTTATATTTATCTAACATATAACATATTATATATGAATGTTTAGATAATTGAACAAGGTATTAGATTTCATCAATATCTAGATGATACAAGACATGTAAAAAGAATATGGTTTGATGGCGTTCACATTAATCAAATTGAGTGTGGCGCACTATGTGGCGAAACGTACGCTGCCGAAATCGGCATGGCGCACAGTGCGGTGAAATGTACGGAAAGAGTTAATTTCTGCAAAAGTTAATATCTGTACTGGAATTCTTTGTTTTCTTCATACTACAGTGTTGTACATATTGTTAGAGTCTGGATATTCTTCTTCTTCTTTCCTTCCTCATTTGCCTTTCAGCATCGAGGGGATATATAATCTGTGGTCTTTTGCTCTTCTGCTCACCTCTGCTGCTGTTATGTTTCCAAGTGCTTATAATATTCCATCCATTCATCTTTTTCGTGGTCTACCATTGGGTCTAGTATTCTTACAATGTTTGTTGAAGGCTCGTTGTGTTGTGTTTTGATCTTTCTGCTTAGTCACGTGGCCAAATCATTTTATTTGTTGTTTTCACTGTTGTTTCCAGAGTCTGGATGAATCCTTAAAACTTTATCAGTTTGACAAGAAACCACCTTTTTCAGGAATTTAATCCACACGATCAAAAAAGAAAAAAAAGTACTCTGACTTCCTCACCATCACTACTTCAAGCTAATAACAGTATAAAAAAAAAAAAAAAGTAAAGAGCCCCCGCCACACCAAGTGGCATATAGGGAATATGGTGTTACTGACCATAATTTTTACAGACCTTCAGCACATTAATTTTTGGGATAATATGGTCGGTATTGTGCTCGTGCCGCTTTACTTTCCCAGAAAAAAATCAGATACCCATTTAATGCTGGGTGAACCCGGAAACCATCAATCAGGATCGAACCCGACCTCTTGTCCTTTGTAGTCCAATTCACTAACCACTGAGCTATCATGGCTCCTTCAAGCTAATAATAATCACTCAAAATTTTTTTTTATATTGCTTTCCAGCATTCAAATGTGTAGAAAAGAGCCAAAGATATGCAGCTTTCAAATACCCTTAGTTTGAGTTTTGTGTTTACAAATATTAAATAATGCTTAAAAGTGATATTAACCACAAATCCCAAAAATGTGCTGATGGTCATGAAAAAAAAAACATTGGTACTTACATCATATTTCCATGTTACAAGGTATGATGCCTTCTACTATTGGTGTACCTGCTATAACTTAAAACTAGACTAACAATTATAAAAATAACATGAATCCTGAAAAAAAACTGTCATAAAAGAAATTTGAGCACTGACTGTGTTGATCCAAAAAATTTGGAATGGCTTTGGCATGGCAAGTGATCTCTAGTTTGCTCCAGGTAGCACTGACAGATGTTATCACCATAATCACTTAAAAGATTGCATATTGTTTGCATTGGCAAATCTAAAATAATAAAAATAATTATAAATTATTAAAATATCTACATACCTACACTAAATATTTACATGCGTGTAAAACCACACAAACAATTACATATTTACAGCAAAGAGTGAAAATTAACATTATTAGCAAACTATTTGATTACCACATCATCTTTGATTGCTAGAAATTAGTTTAGATACATGCTCTGATATATTGTTAAGCATCTTGATTAAGCATTGCATTTTTTATGTTGAAGTATTTTGTTGGCTGGTTAATAAACATCACTATTTCCTGTAAACAGCTCTCTGCCAAATTTGTTGCTGGTATCTCTCATAGTATGTATGTCTAAAAAAAACATACTTTAACCAGTGATGGAAAATGTACAACTGAAATAAACAAAAGAATAGGAATGGCAAAAAGTAATTTTAATGTCATGAAAAAAATACTAACATCAAAACAAATAAAACCAGGGCTAAAACTAAGAATAGCAAAATGTTACATCTTCTCAATATTCCTACATGGTGCAGAAACATGGACATTAGACAACAAAACAGAACAGAGAATTTAAGTCTTTGAAATGTGGATATTTAGAAGAATAGGTAGAATTGGATGGAAGGAAAAGAAAACAAATGATGAAGTCTTAAAACAACTAAAAATGACAAGAGGACTACTAAGCACAATTCAAACAAGACAAATGCGATTTTTGGGCCATGTTAAAAGACACAACAGCCTACTAAAAGTAATCTTGGAGGGGAAAATACAAGGTAAAAGAGGCAGAGGCAGACCAAGACTAACATGGACAAGTAACATCAAAAGATGGACAAATCAGCCTATGACAACCTGCACCATCAAAGCAAGAGACAGAGCAGAATGGCGCTCCATGGTACCCAACCTTCGTTGCGGAGACAGCACTCGATGATGATCTTTCATAGTATAAGGGTGTGCCATCAATTATTCATCTTCTCTTTTTATATTAGTCAATCTTTATCGGATAAATATCTTACTCTGGAATACTAAAACTATATAAACAAAAGTAATCATATCAGTTTTTTTTAAAGAAATTTCATCTTTGAGAAAAGTAATAATATTTCTTATTGCGACCTTTCAATTTAAGGAACTCAACAATAATCTTTCTTTTATGCTAATGCTTGTTCCACATTGCATTGCAGAGAGGAGGAATGTGTAAGTTTCTGACCTTTGCTAATTGTGCAACTTGAATTATATCAAATTCACTTAATATCTCTTATATAATTCTATCTCTTTCTGGGTTTACCTTTTATTCTGCAGCCATATATTTTTTTATGTAATGTTCTAGACCTGCAAGTTGGTTGGATTCCATTCTGGTCAGATGTCAAAACCATTTGAATCTTTGTTGTTTAATATGCTCGTTCGTTCGTTCGTTCGCTTTCGTCAGCTCTGACGAAGTCCCACCCACTCAATTTTGTGGGACTGAATTTTGCGTGTAAAGTCTGTTTTATCCCATTACAGGATGCCCCTCGCCATGCAGGCAGATTTACTCCGACTTCAGAGGTACTAATTTTTAGGGAATTAGTAAAACCCAGGTGTCCTCGCCAGGGTACGAATCCCGGCTGTTGCCGTGGTAAGCCAACCGCCTATCGATTGCGCTAACCGGACACCCTTTAATATGCTCAATATATGATCAAGAAATGTTAGACATTATAGTGAGAGAAAGCAAAAATAAAGGATTCAGCCTTAATAGCAAAGAGACAGAAGTAATGGTAGCAACAAAGAAAAAGACATCACCGCAATGCACAATAAGGACAAGTGGAACAATATTAAAACAGGTAAATGAATTTAAATATCTGGGAACATTGTTAACCTCAGATGGAAGATGTACAACAGAGGTGAGATAAAGCTCAGGCAAAAGCTGCTGTCCAAAACATGAGGAAGATACTGTGCAATCCATTTTTGACAAAAGAAACAAGAAAAAGCATTCTTAAATGTTACGTGGAGCCAGTCATAACATATGGATGTGAATCATGGACAAGAGGACATCAGAAAAGAAAATCACTGGAGGCTGTAGAAATGTGGTTTTACAGAAAAATATTGATAAAATCATGGACAGCTAGGGTGTCCGGTTAGCGCAATCGATAGGCGGTTGGCTTACCACGGCAACAGCCGGGGTTCGTACCCTGGCGAGGACACCTGGGTTTTACTAATTCCCTAAAAATTAGTAGGAGCCGCGATAGCTCAGTGGTTAGTGAACTGGACTACTACGGACAAGGGGTAGGGTTCGATCCCAACCGACGGCTCCGGGTTCACCCAGCCTTAAATGGGTACCGGATTTTTTCTGGGAAAGTAAAAGCAGCACGGGCGTAATACCGACCACATTACCCAAAAATCATGTGCTGAAGGTCTGTAAAATATAGGGTCACTAACACCATATTTCCCTATACGCCACTTGGCGTGACGGGGGGTACTTTACTTTTACTATGGACAGCTAAGAAGAGTAATGAAAACGTTCTGAAAGAGGTGAAAGCAAAAAGAGAGCTAATTTCCAATATTAGGAAGAAACAATCATCATTTTTTTGCCATGTAATGAGAAGGGAACAGCTTGAATAGATTGTAACAACTGGAAAAATCAAGAGACGAAGAGAGAGAGGAAAGCAAAGAGAAAAAATACCAGACAGCGTAAGAGAATGGCTTAGCAGAAGGTCAACAACAGAAATGATAAATAACTGTAGAGATCGAAAGTTGTGGAGAGACATGATCACCTATGACAGAAGGCACGGTACTTGATGATGATGATGATGCTCAACAGCTAGTGCTACACTCACCATTTTTTTCTCAAGACCTAATTTCTAATCTAATCTCTTCTGGGTATTGTTTACAGCTTCTTTTATACATTTAACTTCATATGTTATTATTTTATGCTTGTCCATATCTGCTTAAGATGTTGGAGATAAGCACAGATATAAAATATAATAAATATTAAATATTATGTGGGGCCATATGTAAAGATGTAAGATGGTGGAGTAAACTCAATGATTACCATTGGGGATGGACCACCAATACTCACTGCAGAAGTAAAAGATGCAATGTGCAGCATGAAAGTAGAAAAACCACCTGGACCAGACAATATAACTAAAGAGGAAATATGAACCATAGCAACCAAGGGAGAATATGGAATAGAAGTTATAGCAAAGCTGTATCTACATCAGCAAATATGATGTTAATTTTAATTGTTTTAATGCCACAGGGCTGACACAAACTGTAGGGTTTTAGACCAAGGATGGTGAAGTGATGGTTTACCATCAAAAATCATAAATATTATCAAAGACATGTATGATGGTTACACATGTGCAGTTCGAACAGAGGAAGGACTGAGCGAATGTTTCCCAATAGAAACTGGGGTTAAACAAGGATGTATTTTATCGCCCTTGTTATTTGGAATTGTTATGGACTTCATAATGAAGAAATGCTGCACTGGTAATAAAGGCATCGAATGAATACAAGGAGACCATTTGGAGGACCTTGACTTTGCTGATGACATAGTTCTCATCAGCAGTCAGATAAAAAAGATGCAGGAAAACACAAATGAACTATCATCAATAGCCAGCAAAATTGGGCTTGAGATCATTCATGAAAAGACTAAAGTCATGAAAAGTTTAATTCCAACAGGTGACAAAATATACATGGAAAACAAACCAGTAGAAGAGATTGATCACTTTATCTATCTTGGAAGTCACATTGATCGAGAAGGGGATACGAGTAAAGAAATTAGAATCAAAATGGCTAAAGCAGCAATGTCTTTCAGAAGCCTTGAAAAGTTGTGGAAATCAAAACCCATCAGCACAAACACAAAACTTAGGCTATTCAAATCAAATGTACTATCAACCCTTACGTATGCGTGTGAAAGCTGGAAAACAACAAGAGATATAGAAACAAAGTTGAACGCATTCAAAAATAAATGTCTAAGGAAAATATTTGGTATAGCATGGAACGAATTAAAAACAAACGAGGAAATTAGAGAAATCGCCAATCAACCACTAATATCTTCAGTAATAAAGAAAAGACGATGGTCATACGTTGGACATGTGATGAGAAGAGATAATAACCGAATAGCAAAGCAAGCCCTCATATGGGAAACAACAGGTAAAAGAAAAAGAGGAAGACCCAGGGAGACACTGAGAAGAACATTGATGAGAGAGGCAAGAGCAGCAGGAATCGGCTCCCTCAATGAGATAGAACTGCTTGCACAGAACAGAGACAGATGGCGAGATTTGATAAAATATCTTTAAAAGAAAACTGCTAGAACAAAAAAAAAATTCATATAGGAGGTGTATCTTGGTCTACGCCCTATGGGCCGGTTACGGCTCGAAAGGTCAATAGATAGATAGATGGTGAAGTGGCAGGCTAAAATGGATTAAATTCCTGGGTTCTACTAGAGAAGTTTAAGCTTGTCCTGCTGTGAGGTAATGCAGTACTAGGTCTTCTATATATGACAGATCCCACTACTGCAGGGAATATGGTGATCCTCACCTCATTAGCTAGTCTAGTTAGATCTAGGCTTTTACCTAAAAGTAAGACTATTAGAGAGGTGAAATGAGATCTTAGTAAGTTCATAGGTCACTGACCTTGCAACAGGCTTGCTTTACAGTGTGCCAGTGACATAAAAAAACAACGGTGTGAATAATTAACATAACAGAGAAATTACAACTTCAAATGTGAAGAACAACACCTGTGCTCAACTCTTCATGTGATGACACAAAGACACAATCTTGATTACATTCAAATGTTTAATCACACAGCTCTCTAGCTACACTTCACAAACCCATCTGGATGAATGTTTAAATTGCTTATAAAATTCTCTCATTATACAGAAATGAGTATGTGCATTGATGAATCCATCAAACTAGATATCGCTATAACCTTATTTGTCTATTAAGGCAATTATTTATGGTATGACAAACTCCATTTTCTGTAAGAAAATCAGTACATATTCTTTAACTGACACAAAATCACAAACACAATAATCTAATCCCTGTGCATAACGTGTACCCCAAGATGTCTCCACCTTATCAAGGTGGGGGGTTTGAGTGTTCCAATGATCCCAAGAACTATGCCGGTGGTAGCATAGCCACAAGCAGGGTCACCCAGGCTGGACATGTCATAGGATAGGAGCAAGACAAAGAGAAACACATTGGTCCTCCAGCTTGGAGGTTTTGGCATTGGACCAGTGACTCTCACACATAGAAAAATTACAAATACAGCAGAAACACAAACAAAAGAACCTACCAATCAAGTCTTGAAGAAATGAGCAGGGACTCAAGCAGAAATGCATCTACGAAAGACAGAGATGAAAGCCAAGTGGAAAGCCAAATGGAAGCAGCTGTCCCAATAAAGTCCTTGATTACCCCCAAGCAAATAATATGAATTACAACATGGAATGTGAGAACAATGTATGAAACAGGCAGGACAGCTCAGGTGATTAAAGAGATGCAGAGATACAACCGTGATATTTAAGCGAAGTGAGATGAACAGGAAATGGAGGAACTATATTATTTTGGGAGAAGTGATGACCAACTAATACCTAATTCATCACATGTCCAACGTATGACCATCGTCTTTTCTTTATTACTAATATCTTCAGTAATAAAGAAAAGACGATGGTCATACGTTGGACATGTGATGAGAAGAGATAATAATCGAATAGCAAAGCAAGCCCTCATATGGGAAACAACAGGTAAAAGAAAAAGAGGAAGACCCAGGGAGACACTGAGAAGAACATTGATGAGAGAGGCAAGAGCAGCAGGAATCGGCTCCCTCAATGAGATAGAACTGCTTGCACAGAACAGAGACAGATGGCGAGATTTGATAAAATATCTTTAAAAGAAAACTGCTAGAACAAAAATTCATATAGGAGAAGGTGTATCTTGGTCTACGCCCTATGGGCCGGTTACGGCTCGAAAGGTACCAGCAGCAGATGACCAACATCTTAAAGGAGTTGCTATAGTTGTGAATAAACAGTCAGAGAAAAGCCTCTTAGAGTGGGAACCTATCAATTTACACATAATATGAGCTTGATTCTACTCAAGATTCACAAAGACAACCATCATTCAATGCTATGCCCCAAATGAACAGGCAGCAGAGTATCAAAAGAATGATTTTTATGAGTGTCTACAGGACCAGATCAACAAGAAGCCATCACATGACATCTTACTTGTAATTGGAGATTTCAATGCTAAAGTTGGATCTGAAAATAAGAAAGGTGCATCTCTGTGGCCTCTAATCGCATGGGAATACATAGTGAAGGAAATATGAACAACGGAGAACGCTTTGCTGATTTATGCACAGAGAATGTACTTATTATAGGGGACACTATTTTTCAACATAAACCTATTCATAAAACAACGTGGATATCACCAGATGGGAAAACTACCAACCAAATCAACCACAATGGAGTGGGAAGAAATTGGATAAGATCATTGCATGATGTCAAAGCAATCAGAGGCGCAGATGCTGGAAGTGATCACAATATGCTGTTATACAAAATAAAGTTAAAGTTAAAAAGACACATACATGAAGACAAAGTACAAAATATTTGATTCGCAGCTGTTGACTGATAACACAATTAAGGCCCGATTCTTTATAAACATTGCTAAAAGATTCCAAGCCCTTCTGGATAAAGCAGAAGAAGAGGTAGATGAACAGTTCCAAATTATACAAAATATATATGAGGATGTATGTATGATGAATACCTGGAATCAATAATGAAATCATATAGTATATGAACTGCAGAAATTAGAAGAAGAATAGAGCAAGCAAAGACAGAATTCCACTGAATGAATAGCATCCTATGTAACAAAACACTGTCAATGTTAGAAAACACTTCCAAGAGTGCTACATAGAACTTGTTATACTAAATGGAAGTGAATCATTTTAAAGTAATACAACACAGAGAACAATGGAGGCAGCTGAGATTTGGTTTATCAGAAGAATACTAAGAATTCCATGGATAGCAAATATTACTAATGAAGAATGTTTAACCGCAGATTAAGATACCTATCTGTAAATCCCTTTTTACGATACCATAGTAAAAAATACTACTCACATAAAATTTAGTATAATTTGCAATTTGCAAAAGTAATATTTATTTGAACATTTTGGTAAAAAAAAAAACACGGAACAATAACACAGGAAAAACACCAATTTGAAAAAAACATGAAAAAATTAAAGTGTACAGCCCAAGCAAACAATGACATTATGTGCATGACAAATGGCTTTTTTTAATGCAACACATAAGTTTGTTGTCATTCTTCTGGGTTTTGAAGAATACAGCGATAAATTTTTTCATAAGGTTGAACTATGTACACCCTGTCGGTTCATATTGCAGAATTTCTCTGATGGATTCTTTGACATCGCATCCTAAGCTCATGATGTCATATCTTTCAATCAAATGTGAATTCATGAGTTCTTCTGCTATTTCCAAAGTGAAATCCCACCAGGGTACAATTTTCTTCTATTGTTATATAGGGTTTAAAAGAGCAGAAGAAACCAGAAATATCAGAATCATAAGTAAAAGACAATCTACATATTGGGCACTAGATGTGAAAAAAAGTCATTGAGAATGCTATAATAACAGGAAGAATGAATGGAAAGAGGGGCAGCAGAAAAACAAAAGAAAAAATATTGAAAACTTATCCAAATGGTATAATAAATGATCACTGACTTAAATTATGACATGCATCAAGGACCGAGAGACATGGAGAGAGATGATAGCCTATTGAGTTATTTAAGGATCATCATCATTGCACTCCGAACATGTCCATAGGTGCTCAGATCCCCTCCTCAGCAAGTCCCACAGTGTCCAGCAACTGACAACTCCAGTTCTGTTTTGGTTGATAAGTCTTCTTATATGCCAACTAAGTTTCTTGTTTCTGGCTGTACCCATCTTAACTTCCATTTCTTTCATCTGAAGGAGTGATGTGGACTCATGGTTATTGAATCCTGTGCCCTTCCCACATCTTGGCTATGCCCATCCCACATTGATGATGTCCGCTTGATCCATTGGTTGACCGTCTTCAACAACAGCACAGCTAGCCAGCCTGTTCACTCTTTAATTTCTCACTACTCCCACATGTCCAAGGATGTAGACAAAGGTGACCTTACGGATTTTTTACTTCTGCAATGACTCTACCAATTGCGTGCGTTCGAGCACTCTCCGCCTTCACTGTTTTTATCATGCTCATCGAATCACACAGTATGCAGGCGTTGGTGTAGTCTTGTGACTCTAACCAGTTGAATACCCTGGTCAATGCCATTACCTCCATTGTCAAGCTACTAGTGGTCATAAAGCATGTACCACTGTCATCTTTGACTATTCTGTCTGCTGAGTGTGCTGTAAATGCTCATGCACTCGTTTTGTGTCATATTACAGATCCATCAGTTTAGATGACTGCATCTTTCTCATCGGTGTTATCCCAGATGAGACTGATTACCTCTGCATTAACCATGACTGAGTTCTGTTCCCTACATTTCCTGTCGAGTGTGACAATACATGAGACTCCTGAATGACATAGGCACAGGTATCCACTCCTCGCCAGTGTTGATAGTGGTAAGCCAACAGACCTGTTTGATGACATCTTCTGCACTCTTTAACTGCACTTATCCTTAGGTATGCTCTGTTCCCTCCAGATCTTGATTCTGTCATCCTTGATTGGTCCATGGTTGGAAAGTAAAAAAGAAAACTTATTGCTACACAGGGAGTGTTCCATGTACGCCCCAAGATAATGCACATAGCTTCATTCTGTATTTTTTCCAGCTTGTCAGTTTGTGTTGTACTGACAGTAAGAATTGCTAGAGAACATTTGATTGGTGCAAGGACTAGTCCCTAGAAGAGAAGGGTAAGTAGCCTCTACTCGATGTTGGCAGCTGCCATGACATTCAAGGCAGCTAATCCTTTGCGGGATTTTGTTATCACATGGTCAACATGTTTTTCTACATGTGTTTCTTGCAAAATCATTATATTGGCGCCGCACAGTAGCTTATCAAGAATGGGTCACCGTTGATTTATAGAAGCACAGTTCCAGCATGTAATGTGGACATACTTTAGGCCTAGACTCTTGCATTTCAAATTTTTCGTACATATTCTGGAACATTTTCCTTTTCTTGTTTTCCTTCTTTGATGATGTCGTTTAGGCTTCATCTGATTACTTCTTGTCGTCATTGTTGATTTTGTCGCTGAAAGTCGATGCTGTGGATGATGGTCTAAACTCACATGCACTCAGTTGCACAGTCCAGATCCCATTTCCAGGTTATAGACTGGCCAACCCCAGTCATTCAGCTCTTCAGCATGTGGTTACACAGTGAGCTTTTTATTTTCCTGATTTACAAGCCCACATCAATGAAATTACACTTCCTTGCAAACAAACCGGTGAAAACACACCACCCAAACCATCGCCTCATACTAGCTGTCATGGCTTCTGAGGATGATGATGAAATGGATTGTAAAAGTGCAAATGTTTTCAATATCTAAGATGTGTTACTGCCACAATAGCAGTGGATATATATATATATATACATACATATATATATATATATATATATATATATATATATATATATATATATATATATATATATCAGATGATCTAATAAATCTATATTCATAGCTTTCCCAAAGAGTCCTAGTGCTAAAGAATGTGAGAATCAATAAGTCTTATGAGTCACATTATCAAATATTACTAAGAATTACTATGTAAAGATTTATCCGCGAAATTAAATTGTTGAGCCCACCCTGCCCATGGTTTCTGTTTGGGTGTTCATCCATAACCTTTCTTTTTCCTGAAGGTAGCTGTTAGGCTGAAGTGATTTATTTTCTTTCTTTTCTTTCTTTTTTTTTCTCTTTTCACTGATACCTAAAAGGTGTCATGGTTTATATCGTTTGTCGTTCTCGAGCTTCTCGAACTGTCTGAATTAGTGATTTTCCTTTGTTGTTACATGTCTCTGTCACTGCATCTATTCATCTTCTTCTGGGTCTTCCTCTTGGTCTTTTTCCATGCATTTTCAAGAAGAATGCCCTTGATGGTGATTGGTGTGGATTCATTCTGACCAGGTGGCCAAACCATTTACGTTGTTGTTGTTCTATATATTCTTGGCAGGGTTTTGTTATTACCATTTTTCTTATGGTTTCATTTGGTATTCTATCTCTTCTTGTGTTGTTTGTTACTTTTCTCAAGCATCGCATCTCACATGTATTGATCTTTCTTAATTGTGATTTAGAAAGGGTCCATGTTTGACTTTCATAGCACAAAGTTGGTATGAAAATGCTATTTATCATTTGTTGTTTAGCTGCCATAGAAATGTTTGGATGTCTTAGCAATGGTGAAAGCTGGTATGTGACAGCATTTGCTTTTTGTATTCTCATGTCAATTTCTCTGTCTAGTTTTCCATCTTCTGTGAACATTGTGCCTAAATACTTGAATTCCACTACTTGTTTTATTTCTTTATCTTTGATCTTGATGTTTAATGGGTGTCTTAATTTGCTTATTCTCATAGCCTCTGTTTTTTCTGTGTTAATTTTCATACTGTAGTTTATCCAGCTTTTATCAAGAGATGTTATATGCTGTTGTAGCAGGCTTTCATCCTCATATATTAGGCATTGGTCATCTGCGAATAGTAGCTCGTTGATGTTGGATGATTTTTCCTTATTGTTGGTTGTTTCCTGATTTATTTAATTTATTTTCTGCAGGTGAATATTGTGGTGGTACTTCCGCATTATCTTCAATGTTGACTTTTTGTTGATCATCATCATTGTGTTCCTTAATTTAGCCTGTCCGTCTTTATAAAACGAGTAATGATTAAAAAAAAATACAAATATTAGCAATAAATGGCAAGAATTTATAACGAAACTATTTGAAGATAAAAGGGAAAAAAACCAACTACGTAATGTATACCGGATTATAGAATCTTAAAATCTTAGGTGTAAAAGGCAATAAAAAGAGGAAAATCTACAAATCCAGACAATATACAGAGATGACAAAAGTACTAGAAGATTTTGGCTCTAAAATGATCACAGACATATGCAGTGATACATACAACACAAGATTTATATATAAGACCTAAACACATCAATATTTGTTGTCTTGCTTTAAGAACACTGGCAATGTGGAATGCAGTGACTTTAGAACTAAAAAGTTTGATGAACCACAGAACAAAAATATTGCTTAAAATTATACAACTAGGGAAAAATCCAATATAAAATCAATTTGAATTTAAAAGGAAACAATTTTGATTTAGGAAAAACAGCTGGACAAGAGAGGCTATTTTCTGTATGAGGATGTTCATTGTAAAGTCAGAGAATTAAATCAATTTATTTGTGCTTCATAGATTACATAAAGGCATCAAATAGTACAGAATAAACCGCCTATAAAATGTCTGAAAGATATACACCTTGGTGATACAGACATAAGGTTAATATACAGTGGGAACAGATAGCAGTCATATATAACAGGAAACTCTTTAAACAGAGCTTCACAAGAGGAGACAATCTGATCATCATAAGCTTTTCAGACAGGGCTGTAATCTGTCTCTATGTTTGTTCAATTTGTTCAATGAGGAGATCTTTAAAGACATCACGGAAATTCCAGGTTTAAACATCAATGGATGCATAATTACTAACCTAAGATATCCCAATTACATTGAATTAGGGGTAAAAAATCCCAGAATTACAACTAGTTTAAAAAAAATTAACTTGATTATGGATTGAATTTAAAATTTAAGAAGACTTCTTCTTCTTCTTCTTCTTCTATCCTTCCTCTATTGCTGTTGGTGTCGAGGGGAGAATCTGCGATTCTTTGCTTTTCTGTTGGCCTCTTCTGGGGTTAATCCTCCTGGTGATTCTAGTATTCCCTTTATCCATCTCTTTCTCGGTCTTCCTCTTAATCTGCCGTTTTCGTAGCGTTTGTTTATGGCTCTTTGAGTATTTGTTAGTTCTTTTTATCTTGTTATATGGCCGAACCAATTTATCTGTTGTTTCTTTATGTATTCGATGGCTGGTTCAATCTCAAGTTTCTTCCTCAGGTCGGTGTTTCTTACTCTGTTCCTTAAGTTGTTTCCTGTCATTCTTCTGACACATTTCATTTCGGTGGCCGTTATCTTTCTTATTGTTCTAGAGTCCAGTGTCCAATTCTGGCACTGATAGCACAGAGTTGGTAGAAAAATTTATTTGTATATTGCCTTCTTGCTTCCGTAGTTAATGCTTTGTTTTTCAATAGTCTTGATACTTGGCCTATAACTTGGCACGCTTTGTTACACTTTATATCTATCTCTGTCTCTTGGTTATTGTCTTGTGTTAACGTCCTACACAGATATTTAAAATTGTCTACTTGCTTCAAAGTCGTATTATCTATTATGATTAAGAAGACTAAAATTAGGATAATAAATAATGGTCTTGATCCTTTCAGCAACATTAGATGTTGCAAAAGCACCTGTGGCGTTTTTCACCATTTATCTCTATTCTCTCTCTCTCTGTGATCAAGACTCAATCAGAGTAGGATTCCAGACTCTCTCATGAAGTCAGCTGTCTGTTTAAGTGATTCGATTGTCCCATATAGTTTCTCTTCCAGAGAGGTGGGTGTGGACCACATTGCTCTTCTCAGGTCTGTGTCCTGGGGGCAAACCTGTAGAATATGTTTTGTAGTCATATTGTCCAGTGTACAGTGGCATAGGCTGGTTGTACCTCATCATCATCATTATTGAGTGCCCTCTCAGCATCAAAGGTTGGCTACCATGGAGCGCCATTCCACTCTGTCTCTTGCTTTGATGGTGCAGACTGCCATAGGCTGACTTGTCCATCTTTTGATGTTACTCGTCCATGTTAGTCTTGGTCTGCCTCTTTTACCTTGTATTTTCCCTTCCAATATTACTTTTATTAGGCTGTTGTGTCTTTTAACATGACCAAAAAATTTCATTTGTTTTGCTCTATTTGTGTTTAGTAGTTCTTTTTTCACTTTTAGTTGTTTTAAAACTTCTACATTTGTTTTCTTTTCCTTCCATCCAATTCTACCTATTCTTCTATAAATCCACATTTCAAAGGCCTCAATTTTCTGTTCTGTTTTCTGGTCTAATGTCCATGTTTCTGCACCATACAGGAATATTGAGAAGATGTAACATTTCTTAGTTTTAGCCCTGGTGTTATTTGTTTTGATGTTAGTATATTTTTCATGGCATTGAAATTACTTTTTGCCATTCCTATTCTTTTATTTATTTCAGTTGTACATTTTCCATCACTGGTTATAGTATGTCCCAGGTAGTTGTAGCTCTGGACTGTCTCTAGATGTATTCCTTCAACTGTGATATTTAATTATAGGTCTTGAGAATTTTCTTTGTTTATGATCATAGTTTTAGTCTTTTTGATATTCATATCTAGTCCATATTTTTTGCTTGTCATGTTTATTTCATTAAGTAATTGTTGTAGATCTTTAGGATTTTCTGCTAGTAGAACAGTATCATCAGCATATCTCAGGTTATTGATTATCTTCCCATTAATGTTAAGGCCTGGCATCTCATTGATGTTTTTAAAGATTTTCTCAGTGTATAAATTGAACAAGCTTGGTGATAGGATGCATCTTTGTCTTACTCCTCTTTTTATATCAATGGGTGTAGAGTTCTCCTTGTTATATTTTATTATTGCTGTTTGCTCCAAATACAAATTATATATCAGTCATATGTTTGTGTCATCCAGATTTATATCTTTTAGGCAGTCTATAAGTTGTACATGGTGTATTCTATCAAATGCCTTGGGGTAGTCTATGAAGCAGGCATATATTGGTTTGTTTACTTCTATGTACTTATCAATCAATGTCCTCATGCTGAATATGGCTTCTTTTGTCCCACTGTTTTTCTTGAATCCGAATTGCTGCTATAGGTTGTACCTATTTTTTTTAATTTGGTGAACATGTGATTTCTAATTCTATTGTGGCCAGCGTGTAGGCGAAGTATGATGACTTGATCCCTCCTTGATAGTTGATGGTATCCATCCCTCTTGTTATGTTTTGGGTGTTCTCGTTTCCATTTTTCATGGTACTGACCTTTGAGGATGGATTTGGCTTCATCATAACTGAGCGGATGGTTCTCTTGTGGTAATCTTCCTCCCTCTTTAGCTAATTTGTCTGCGCGTTCGTTCCCGTGTATATTACAGTGTGATGGTATCCACTGAATGACTACTCTTTGGAAGTTATTGCATAGTTGGTCCAGGGCTATTCTCAAATCATTTAGTTCATTGTTCTTGGGGATTTTTAGAGCTGATAGTACTGATAGTGCATCAGTCAGAATCACCAATTTATTGTGCATGTTATTTTTGTGTTGAGTAGCCAGTGTTGCAGCATCTCTGAGGGTGTCAGTTTCTGCTTTAAAGTTGTTTGAGAATTTCCCAGTAGCTATTGACTTGGTGATCTTGTCCTGGTTATTCAGCATCAAGAACACACCACCCCCTCCATTTCTGGTGGCATTTGTAGCAGAGCCATCTGTGTATGTGTTTTTCTGCTACATGTTTTCTTCTGTGTCTGATTGGGTGCCTTTTTTCATGATTCCTGTTATATTTTCCTTAAGTTCTGGTATTTTATGTTTCCCATGAGGAGACATATCAGATGGGCCCAAGGGTTTCGATATTGTTTGGGAAAGTACTGGGTCTCCAGTAGTTAGTTCATTGGCAATTGCAGCAAAGTTGCTCCTCTTTAGTCGTACAATTCCGAAACCAGTTATTCTTTGGTGCATGGGGTGGCTAAGGAGCCTTCTATATTTCTCCGCTTCTTGCAATACTTTAGTGACCCGTCTGTCATCTAAGGGTTGAAAACCTGTTACTGTTTCTAGAGTCTTGATAGGTGTAGGTTTCATAGCACCAGTGATGATACGGGCAGCTTGGTTCTGTATTCTGTTAATTTTGCTAAGGTGTGATGTGGAAGCCATAGCCAAGGCTGTGACTCCATACTCTAGGACTGGTCTGACTCTTCCTACGTATAGTCGCTTCAAGATATTGCTGTCTGCTCCCCAGTCTGCTCATGCCCATTTCTTCATAATATTAGTTTGCTTTCTGGCTTTTTTTCTTGCTCTGTCTATTTGATTTTTCCAAGTCATTCTGCGATTCATGGTGACGCCAAGATATGTTGGGTTTTGGTCAATAGGGAGTGTATGGTCTTTTATTTTCAAGTTTGCAGAGAGTGTGTTTCTTGATAGGCTGAAAATTGTATATGTAGTTTTATTTTTGTTGATTAGTAAGAACCAGGTGTTTGTCCATTTTTCAAGTTCACCTAGGGCATCTTGCATCCTGGATTTAGCCACCGACATACTTTCCTCGCGAACCCATAACGCCAGATCATCTGCGTATATTGCTGAGTTTATTCTGGGTGGAATAGATGATGGTGCTGGATAGGACACACACTACGGAAGCCAACTGAGAGTATTACACAACAGGCCCTTTTTTGGAATCCCCAGGGGAAAAGACAAAGAGGAAGACCAAGGAATTCTTGGAGAAGACAGATAGAAGCAGAGATGAAGATGATGGGAAAGACATGAAATGATCTTGAAAGAATGGCAAAAGACAGAACAACTTGGAAAGTGTTTGTTGAAGACCTATGCTCCACTGGGAGCTAAAAAGGTAGAAGATTCTGGGTGGAATGTCCATTACGATCTCATTTATGAAAATTAAAAAGAGTGTTGGGGACAAGACTCCACCTTGTAGGACACCTTGTTCGATTGTGATCTTCTTACTTAGTTGACCTTGTACTTGCACTCTGGCCATTCTTTCCTGAAGGTATTGAGAGACCCAATTGAATAAACAACCCTGAATGCCAAGTCTAAAAAGCTTGTTCTTTAAACCCTCTTGCCATACCCTATCAAAAGCCTTCTCCATGTCGATCCACACTGCCAGTGTGTGTTTCTTTTCTTGTAGAGCATCCTCTATTTCCTGTGCAATGTAGGTGACCAGGTCTTCAGTTGATCTGTGCTGACGGAAGCCACTTTGTTGTGGTACAATTTGTTGTTTTGTCTCCAAATGCCACATAAGTCTTCTGTTAACCAGCCTTTCCATGAGTTTACTCAGGCAGCTCAGTAAGCTAATTGGTCTTTAGCTACTTGGGTCTAGTGGGTCTTTTCCACGCTTGAGGATGGGCAACATAATAGCTTCTTTCCAGATTGCCGGCACATAACCTCTCTTCCAGCTAGCATTTATTATCCTTAGAAGCTGGCCCTTGGTTTTCTGTCCCAGATTTATGAGCATTTCGTTGGTGATTCCATCTTTAACAGGGCAACTTTTGAGCTTCAATTCTTTGAGGGCAACATCTAATTCATCTGGGTTAAAGATGGTCGTCTGATGCTCTTCTGGTGCTAAAAGCATGTGTTTTGCATCTTGGTTTTCCCGTTTTGCAGCTTTCTGTTTGTCTATTGGAATGTTTATTCTACTAATGTTTTTGTAAGTCTCTATCAGTAGATTTGCTGCCCTTTTGTCTGTGAGGATGTTATGGTTGTGTGCTAATGATATTGAAGGTCAGCAGTTGTTTTCGTCGCTAAGAGCTTTCACAAGTTTCCAAAGTTTATGACCATTTTTGTCTAGATTAAGGCTCTCTGTTTTGTCTATCCAGCTCTGTCTTGCTGATATCATGACCTTACGAATGTATTTGGCAGAGGCTGCTTTGTAGGCAATATTGCTCTCTGTGCTGTGTGATGTTTCAGCTAGTTCTCTGGCAGAGTCCAGTTCCTCTTCTAGTCTTTGTATTTCCTTGCTCCACTACGGCTTGTAGTTTCTTCTTGCTCCTCAAAGAATGGATTCTTTAGCAGCTCTCAGGATTCTATTTGTTAACCACTCTATCATATTATTGACCTTCTTTTCATGGATGTTGATAGGCGCAGTATATGCATCAGTGAGCCTGGCAAACTTTGCCCAATCTGCTCTCTTATAGTTCCAGCGGGGAAGAGGTATTTGCAACTCCTGTTTGTGAGCAAGATCCACTGAAAGTTTGATTGGTCTGTGGTCACTATCTCCAAGTTGGTTCAGCACTTTTCTGGTTATTTTGATGGATATGTCTCCAGTTGCAAATGCTAGATCGGGAGTGGAAATTATTTTCCATCTTCTTGAGTAGAAGGTTGGGGGGGTCCTCTCTAGAGTTTGTGAGAAATAGGTTGTTGTCTATTTCCCATTCTTCCACTGCTTCACCTCGAGTATTGGACTCCTTATATCCCCATCTTTCAGAGTGGCTGTTAAAGTCTCCTACTACCAGACACTTTGATGGTGATATATCCATTGACTCCAGCTTCAGCAATTTGTCATTAGGACAGTAAATGTTAAATATCCTTATACTAGCAGAATTAATGTATAGGTCTGTACTAATGATCTCTGCCTCTCCATTTGTGACTACCTCTATCAGTTTTGCTGTTTAAGAATGACACCCTTGTGACCTTCCCTGTCCTGTCTAAATGTTTGGTAGCCTCTAATCATAAATCTGTGATGAGGATTAAGTTGAGTTTCCTGGATACAGGCAACGTCTATCTTATCCTCTGCTAGTCTGATTTTTAGGGCTTGTTTTTTTTTGTGGTATATGCCCTCCGCATCTCTATTCTGGACAGGATGTTCTAACTTATCAAATAAGTCTACGCCTACCAAATTTGCTTCTCTCATAAGTGTTCTTTTCAGTGTCTCTCTTTTTCTGTACCCTGATGTTTCCAATAAAAAAACCTGTTTTGAAATTCTCTTGCTATCTCTTCGCAACACACGTCTGACATGTCAATCTGTTCTTCCTAATAGTAGATGAGTTTGTTAGTTGTCTGGAGACAAATAATAATGAATGAATACTATTATGGAGGAAAACTTTCAAGATAATAGATCAGCAAATCATTTCAGCGGAAGAGGTATGTTTACAACACTCAGAAAAAAATAACAAATAATTAACAATAGAAAAAAACAAAGAACAATAGTCAGCCTGAAGCAGGATTGAACCTGTACTCAGTACCTTGCCTTGAGAAACAAATGCTAGAGTATATGGCCAACTAAGCTACCTAAAAAATTAACTATCATTGGCTATCATGCATGTGCACTCATGACTATAGCATTGGTTACAAACACAACTCAGGAATAAATTATATATATCTGTATTTTCCTATTAAGAGAAGTATCTCCTGGATTGTGGTGTTATGTTAGTTGTCTGGCTTTTTCTCTTATCTCTCTATTAAGCCTTATTGCATATTAGATATCCTTATTAGCTATTTGCCTTCAAAAGTTTTTAGTTTTTTCTCAATCTTTTTTGTTGTTTTCCAGCTTTCACACGCGTAGGTAAAGGTTGATAATACATTTAAGTTTGAATACTCAAGTTTAGTTTTTTTTCTTAGTATTTTTGACTTTCATATCTTGTCCAGGTTTTTTTAATTTGTTGCTTTTTTTGCTATTCTGTTTCTAATCTCTTTAATTGTTCCACCTTCTTGATCTATATTACTACAAATATATACAAAGTAGTTGGATAAGTGAGGAATGGCTTCACAATTACCTACTTCCAATTTCAAAATGCAACAAAATCACTCTTAGATCAATTCTTACAGAATCATCACCTTGCAAAATACAACTGGCAAACTTCTGAGGAAAATTATCCCTCATAGACTGGCTTGGATTTCAAATGGTGTAATATTTTTCTCCCACATTGGGGGAGGGATGTCAATGCAGTAAAGAGACAGGGCTCGATGCAACAGTCTTTGCTTTTGATGTGTTTGAAGAATTGTATGCTCATGAGGAGACTTGCACTGTAATGATAGACTTGGAAGATGTTTACAACAGAGTATCCTTTGTCTATTTCATACACATTCTAGTGAAATTTGAGGTACATCCACTAATTATAAAATGGATTGTGGCGTCATTGTTACAAAGGAAAGTAGGTCCCAGATGTGGCAGCTATTCATCTGAGCTGATAGACATTTGCCCAGGACTACTTCAAGGCTCTTCGCTGTTACCAGGATCAGATCAGTAAGTCTCTGCAAATTGAACTTGATCACATCACTTCATGGTGTAACAATTCCAAAGCACACGTCAACCCAAGAAAAGCAACAATTACATGGTTCTCTTTTAACAATCATATTGTTAACACAAACCTTTTATTTAGGAAGAGGAGGTGAGTAAAACCAACATGATGACATATTTGGGAGTAAAATTTGATCACTCTGTGTGTGTCATAGGATATATTGACTGTGAGATTTCTAAAGCTCGCAAGGGATTTTTGGTAATGAAAGTCATCACAGCTTCTGGTATCAAATGTTTGTTGGTACTTTTGTATCAGGGACTAGTTCTCTTGCACATTGAATATGCCATGGCCATTCTCACTATTAGTGAGACTCATATACATAAACTCTAAAGAGTGCAAAATGAAGCTATGCGCATTATTTTAGGTTGCACGAGAGACACTTCATGCCTGGCAATGCATTTTCTATTGGATTTCCCCACTATGGAATCATGATACTAAGAAAAAATGCAAACCTAAAGATAAGCAGTGATCAGGAACATCCACTGTTAGAAAAAATAACTGAAGATAAAAGCAAACAATTAAGGAGAGGTCGAGCTGAGGATATTGTCCAATTGATTTGCAAACTATCTAACATTTTTCCTGGGGCAGAATAATGGATACTTGTTTCTTTATGACTTAAAATCATCTTCTCTACTAATGCCACATTAGATTGAGGATGCAGAGAACAGAATCTTATTGTATTTAATGTAGAAGTAAATGCCCTCACTTGTGAAAACTGTGGCGATATGGACATGCTAATCTACACAGATGGTTCTGTAGTACACCATCAACAGAATGCTTGGACAATCACTGCCAATCCAATGGCAATATTATTCATGTGGATAGCTGCACTTACACAATAACGACCAACAGTTTGATAATGGAAATTATGGCAGTGACAAAGGCATTTGATTGGTTGGAGACTCAAGAATGCTCACTTATGCATGTGCTGAGTGACTCAAATAACATGATCTGCAAAGTGGAGTCAGGCCTAATTCATTGTCAATAGCTGGGTTGAATACAGAGATCAAATATTTGCAGTATCACCTTCATGTGATCATCTAGTGGGCCATGTTGGTGTTGAGGACAATGACAGAGCAGACAAGACTGGTCAGTTTGGTAATATTAGCTGCTGGACATCCAATGGATAGGGCAGATATCATTAACAATCTATGAGAGGTGGGTCTAACAAAGGACTTTGAAATAGCTATCCAGATTGTGTGAACTGAGAGTGAAACCCGGTGTTGTCAGAACAGAGTGATATACTGGACAATGAGAGAATTTGTCAATCAACACCAAACTGACACAATTAGTCGCTGTGCGCTGATGAACATTTTTAGGAGAAGATTGGAGCACATATCCATATGTGCGGAGTGCTGTAATGTTGATCCTAATTTAAAATAACATAATAGTATACTTTTTTCCAATGCCGAACTATTTAGATAGATATTACCCTCTGGTGAATTCTAAATTTTCATTATTTTTGTTTTATCCCTGTTTATTTCAAGTACTGTTCTTTCTTCCATGGATGATAGAGTATCTGTGACTTCTTGCATCTTTATGGTAAAAAAAAAAGTAAAGAGCCCTGTCAGGCCAAGTGGTGTAAAGGGAATATGGTGTTAGTGACCATAATTTTTATAGACCTTCGGCACATGATTTTTGGGGTAATGTGGTTGGTATCATGCCCGTGATGCTTTACTTTCCCAGAAAAAAATCTGGTACCCATTTAGGGCTGGGTGAATCTGGAAGCTGTCTATCAGGATTGAACCTGACCTCTTGTCCTTTGTAGTCCAGTTCACTAACCACTGAGCTATCACGGCTCCAATTGTTATGGTAGTCAACCTTTAATGTGGATGCACCACTAGATGATGATTACCCTAGACTCTTAAATCATTTTTTAAAGCTTGAATTTGAATTTCGGAGAAATAACTGCCCTGTTTTTGTACTAATTTTATGTGGTTAATCTACAATGATCTGCTTAGTTGAATGAATTTGGCAGTAAAAAGATAAAACATAGATAAAAACTAATAATAAAAATGTATATGTTTACTCACCATTTTTAATATCTGAGCTCGAAGATGAGTTTATCATAGGCAGCATCCATGGAATACCTTTGTCTTGTTGCCTCTTTGAAGTCCAGCAATTTGGATGCTGGTATGGTGATCCACAAATCGCTTCATTCAATTTAACAATACCATAAAGTAATTGAGGTGAAGTTTTGGATTCAGATAATTTGTTAAAGTTAGTATTTGTATATAAAGGCTTAAATATTACATGAAATATAGCTTTACTCTTTTTATGTTTTTTTTCTTGAAAGACTACTACAAAAAATGTAAAATTAAAACAAAGCATAAAAAGCAACTATATTATGTACTTTACTTTACTTTATTATAAAGTAAGGTTTTACTTTATTATTATAGAGGTCTCAGTAGACTAGTTGGGAAAACCACCAGACTGGACTACCGACGTTCGGACAACCCGTGTTCGATTCCCACTGGGAGCAGTGTGAATTGTACTCGAGTTTGAAAAAAAAAATACCCCCACGGTCGACCCAGCCATTGACAGAAATGGGTACCAGGGTATTACCCTGGTGAAGGTGAGGAATGTCGCCTCGCATCTGAGTTTTGATGCTTGAGGCAACACTATACAGAAATCTCAGAACATTTCTGGATAGGTGGCCGAGCACATATGGGTGTAAACTCGTGTGCTAAGACGCCGGTTCAAGTCTCGTACTTTACCTTTACCTTACTTTATTATTCTATGCCTTTGTTACCATTCAGCATCTTGGGAAATAGAAAAGGTGTGTTTGAGTCATTGATTATAATTCAACTGGTATTCATAGTGATGTCTGCATAATCTTCAAGGTTTACCTTTCCTTCTCATCCAAAGGCTTCTGAGTGTAAAGTTCTCTAAAGGATGCTGTCTGGTGATAATTGTGCTACTTGGCCAAACCATTTATTTGTTTCTTAACATTATCCAAAACTGGTGTTACCTCAGTTCATTTCCTTACATCTCCATTTTTAGTATTCTTCTTAGGCACCTCATCTCTATATTGATGTATTTTTTTTTCCTGTTAGCATTGGTAGCAGAATTTTGGAAGAAATATTGGGAGAAATTGACTGCACTATATAGTTAATCAATCAATCAAAGTCCTTAAGACCCCTATTTGGAGCAAAGGCCATGAACAAGGTCTCTCAATTTATCCCTCTTCTTGCAAATTTGTCTCACTTCTCTGTGGTGTAGGCTAATTTTCATGAAGGTTTCCATGACTTTTCTTGGTTTTCTTGTCTTTCTCTGTACTTAAAGGTTCCATGGCTGTGTCTGTCTTGTTATTTATGTTGGCATCAGGTTTTTTAGTGTGTGCACATCTCCATTTTCTATTCATAATCTGTTGTTCAATTGGCCCTTGTTTTGTTCTTCCCCAGGTATCTTCATTTATGATCTTGTTATACCATATGATGCTCAGAATTTTTCTTTAAAAAAAATGTTGCTCTTTCTTTGTTTACACATGTTTGTAATTTTTGTTTAGTTGTATTATTCAACATTCATGTCTCTAAGCCAATTAGTAGTTCTTCTCAGGCCAAAAGACAGCACATAGGACAGAAGTCATAGTTTTCCACAATTGATGATTTGCTGCCTAATTCTTGTCGGTCTTGTTTATTTCTTACTCCTATAATTGAGCCTTCCCTAGTAATTGTTCTGCATAGTGTTTCTTTTGGTCTTCCTTGTTCTCTTTTACCAGATGATTTTCATATGAATGCTTGATGAGGAAATCTTTATTCATCACTTCTTGAGCACATGACTAACATAATTCAAGTGTCTTTTTCATACATAAAAAAGTAAAGTGCCCCGTCACACCAAGTGGCATATAGGGAATATTGCGTTAGTGACCATAATTTGTATAGACCTTCGGTGTATGATTTTTGGAGTAATGTGGTCTGCATTACGCCTGTGCTGCTTTACTTTCCCAGAAAAAATCTGGTACCCATTTAAGGCTGGGTGAACCCAGAAGCCATCAATCAGGATCGAACCCGACCTCTTGTCCTTTGTAGTCCATTTCATTATAACCACTGAGCTAATGCGACTCCCTTTTTCATATATAACTTGACATGTATTCTTGCTTGATTTTTTCTCTTATTGTTTCATTTTGTGTAAAGTCTCTCAAATTTATGTTTAAGAGTCTTCTGAGGCATTTATTCTCTTTTCTAGAGCTTGAGTATATTTCCAGCTATTCCACCACATATGTTAGCATGAATATCACACAAGAACAGTAGAGTCTGAGTTTCATGTGCTTGATAAGTATATTTTTATTATCTCCAAATATTTATACATTTGTAAAAGACACTTAATGCCAAAGCAACACAGGTCATAATTTTAGCTGTTGCATTTAGATCCTGTGACTTATTCTCCCTAGGTAGGTGAAGTACATAACTGTTAGTAGGTGCTTCTTATTGAGTTTTGTGTAATTGGCTGAGTTTTGTTTTTTCTTCTGTGATCTTGAGGCCTATTCGTCCCCTGCAAAGTGATGGAGTTGATCTATTTTATCTTGGGTGTCTGAGTTTGCTGAGCACAAGAGGGCCATTTCATCTCTTAAGATGTAAATGTTTATTCATTTGATGTCCAATTGCTTGTACCTATGCATTTCCACATAACTCAATGGATTGCTATTCTGAATAACATTGGTGACATGGCACAACCTAGTTTCATTCCAATCTCTACTGGAAATCAGCTGTAGCTGCCAACCTCTGTTTTTACACAACAAACTAAGTCTGAGTAGAAAGCTTTTATAATGTTCACTTATTTTAGAAGGTACATTACGAGAATTGTCCATAGTGTAGGTCAGTGTAATTTATCAAATGACTTTTGAAAATCCCAAAGTTGATAATGAGTAGTGATTAGAATTCTATCTATTCTTCAATGATGATTCTAAGTGTAAAAATGTGGTCAATACATGAGTAATGTGATCTAAATCCAGCTTGTTCTTCTCTAAGTCTTTATGGTCTCCAGGCATTTGAATTTTTCTAGCAAAATGCACATTTTGGTATATAAAGAACTAAGGAAAAAACTCACTAATTTTTGCAGATTGAGTTTGTTAGACCTGTCAAACAATTCATCTTAGAGAAGAATGACTTCATTCAAACCTGAGTAAGAAGACTCATTAGTCTACTTTCTTAGAAAAGAGACAACTGTGATTATAAATAAAGGCTTTGGTAAGCACTCCTGAACAAATGAATGCTAAAGAAGGATACATTGGATCACAGGGTGCAAAATATAATGAAATCTAATCTATTAATGTAGTGTGAACAACATGTCAAAAGTGACAATTCAAAAGATTAAACAGCAATACCCATTTGACAAATATGGTGTGGTGTCATGGTGGCTGTGTGTAGATAGTTTCTCTGACTCAGCTCATGCTAACATGTTTAAATTATTTGAACGACAGTCTGTTTGTGAAATAATGTGCTGTTATTCCCCATTGTAGTTATGTTTACTTCTGGCAAACAGATGGATGGTGAACTTTATCGATATTTCAGTTGAATATTATTTATTCACCTTGAATCTATGCATTTGACCTATCGTCAATAGTTCAACGTGTGTTCGCAGTTTGACAGGCAAACATCTAGTTTGACAGGCAAACATCTATTTTGACAACAATGGCACCTATCAGGTGTCCATCCTACTAATGTCCATCCCAAAAATAAAAATTCTGTGATGGTTGTTGGGGTGGAGAATCAGAAATGATCAACGGGTCAGAAAGCAAAAGCAGGAAAGTGTGTGGTACACAAGAGGCATATTCAGGACATGAAAGACGAATATGTAACAGTGTCAATAAAGCCAAAACCTGTTCAAGAGCAGATATTAGCTCAGATCGCAATTCTGTAATGATTATAAAATGAAAGTCAAACTAATGAGAAACAAACAAAAGACTAATTCACAAACAATACCATAAAACATAACAGCTTTAAATTAAAAAAAAAACATATAAAAACTGCTAAAAGAAGGGATTGAGTAGCACAAAATAGAAAATCCAGATGAAAAAGTTACAACCAAATGACAATGCATAAAGAAAAGCATAAAAGAAGCTTGCGACATCTTACCCAAAAAGGAAAGGAACAAAAAACAAAAATAGATGACTGGTGCCATCTTGGAAAAATTGGAAGAAAGAAGACAAGCAAAGAACACTACTCAATACAGCAAAATAGATAATGAAATAAGCAAAAAAAAATTGGGCAAAAGGCAAAAGAAAACTGGCTCAACCCAAGATGTCTAGAAATCGAAACTATGGAAAATAAACAAGATTTAAGAGAGAAGCACACAAAAAAAAAATAGAATGACTAGTAGCAATATGAAAGCCACAGAAAGTGAATTTATTGCAAACAAAAATGGAAAAATGCTAACAGACAATACAGATATAATCAATAGATGGCAGGAATATATAACAGAATCATTTTATGACAAAAGGGAAACAAAATCAATTATAAAATGTACATCAAGCTATAAAATCTTAAAATCTGAAGTTGAAAAAATTATACAAACGATGAAAAAGAGAAAAGCTGCAGGACCTGACAAAATACAGATAGAGATGATAAAGGCACTAGAATATTTTGGCATTTAAATGATCACAGACATATGCAATGATATATACCATACAGGATACATACAATCATCATCATCATCATGTGCCATACCGGTTGGGTAGGTGATCGTGTCCTTCCACAAACTTCTATCTACCATGCATCGTATCAGTTCTGTTGTTGACTGTTTTCCATGCCATGATACCAAGTTATCCAGTACTTTCTCTCTTTGTCATCTGCGATCTCTCTTTCCCTGTATTTTGCCAACAGTAACCAAGTATTTTTAGAGCAGTGATCTCTGCAATATGTGCCATTTTGGCACGCAAGGTTTCTGTTTTTAAGATTGTGGTTCTGCCCTATGTGCCGTCTTCGGCTCGAAAGGACAATAGATAGATAGATAGAACCAAGTATTAAACTTTCCTCATCTCATGATGTGCCCAAAAAATGTTGATTGTTTCTTTCTGATGTTTTTTAGGAGCTCCCTTTTTGTGTTGGCCTCGTTCAGAATTTCTTCATTGGTCTTTTTAGCTGTCCAGGGAACTTCCAACATTCTTCTGAGAAATCCCATCTCTGTGGCCTCTAATCATCTTTTCATTTGTTTGTCTACTGTCCATGATTCGCTTCCATAGGTCAGAATTGGTTCTATATAGCTCCGGTGAACTCTCTTTCTCACTTCTATTGCCATAGATTTGTTGCATAAGATATTTTTTGATACATACCAGATGAACTAAAAACATCATCTTTCATTGCATTGCCTAAACTGAGTGGTGCAATTGAATGCAGTGATTTTAGAACAATAAGCCTGATGAACCATGTAACAAAAATCTTGCAAAAAGTTAAACAAGGAAGAATTTAGAATAAAATCAATATGGAACTAGAAAAGCAACAATTTGGATTTAGGAAAAACAGTGGGTCAAAAGAAGACATATTCTGCATGAAAGTGTTAATCAAAATGTACACAGAAATAAAGAAACAAATATATGCCTGCTTCATAGACTACATCAAAGCTTGCTTCATAGACTACATCAAGGCTCTGTATGCATGCAATGGGTAGAGTCATTGCAGAAATCCAAAATACGTAAGGTCGCCTTTGTCTATTTTCCTGGACATGTGGGAGTACGGGGAAATGAAATAGCGGACAGGTTGGCTAGCTGCGCTGTCTTTGAGGACGGGCAACCAATGGATCGGGCGGACATCATCAATGCCCTTCGAGATGTTGGAAGAGCACAGGACTTCGACAAACACAGATCAACGTCACTTCTTCGGATGATGGAAATGGGAGTTAAAATGGGCACAGCTAGAAATGAGAAACTTAGTGGCCATGTAAGAAGACTTATCAACCAACATAGAACCTGAGTCATCAGTCGCTGGACACTGCGGGACTTGCTGAGGAGGGGATCTGAGCACCTATGGACATGTTCGGAGTACAATGATGATGACCCACAAATAACTCAATAACACAATCAAAGCTTTTGCTAGAATACACAATAAACAACTTATAGACACTTCTTCTTCATCTTTCCCTCCTCATTTGCCTTTCAGCGCTGAGGGGAGATATAATTTGAAGTCTTTTACACTTCTGTTTGCCTTTGCTGCTGTTATGTTTCCTAGTGCTTCTAATATTCCGTCAATCTATCTTTTTCGTGGTCGACACTTGGGTCTGGTGTTCTTGCAACGTTTATTGAAGGCTGGTTGTGTTGTGTTTTGATCACTCAGCCTTGGCATGTGGCCAAACCATTTTATCTGTTGTTTCTTTGTATATTCTATGGTGGTGGTTATTTCTAGCTCCTTTCTCATTTCTTCATTACTGATCTTGTCTCTCAGGTTGTTTTCGTCTAACAAACTTCATCTCAGCAAAGATTTTTCTTATTGTTCTTGCATCTAAGGTACAGGACTGGCATTGATAGCATAACATTGGGATAAAGATTGTATTGTAGAGTGCCCATTTTGCCTCTAGAGTTATTTCCTTGTTGGACAATAGTGGTGATAGCTGTCCAATGATTTGACAAGCTTTGTTGCATCTTGAGTCTATCTCTGCCTGTTTGTGAATTGTCATTTGTCACTAGACTTCCTAGGTATTTGAATTCTACTACTTATTTTAGTTGCCTGCTTTCATTAGTTATGTTGATATTCTGTTTCTCTTTTGCGACATTCATGGCTTCTGTTTAGTTGATGTTGATTTTCATGTTATATTTTGTGCCTGTACTGTTGAGCCTATTTAAGTGTTCTTGTAGATCTTCTATTTTTCCATGTATTAGTGCCTGATCATCTGCAAATAAAAGCTTATTGATCTGCTGTATCTCATTGGTTGGCTAAATTACATATATATATATGTCTCTCTCTCTCTCTGCAATCAAGACTCAATCAGAGTAGGATTTCAGACTCGCTCATGAAGTCAGCTGTCTGTTTAAGTAATTCGATTGCACCATATAGTTTTTCTTCCAGGGAGGCGGGTGTGAACCACATTGCTCTTCTCTGGTCTGTGTACTGGGGGCAATCCTGTAGAACATGTTTTGTAGTCATACTGTCCAGTGTACAGTGGCATAGGCTGGTCGTACGTATTCTGAATTTGGTGAACATGTAATTTCTCATTCTATTGTGGCCAGTGCGTAGGCTTGATGACTTGATCCCTCCTTGATAGTTGATGGTATCTGTCGCTCTTGTTATGTTTTGGGTGTTCTCGTTTCCATTTTTCATGGTACTGACCTTTGAGGATGGATTTGGCTTCATCATAACTGAGCGGATGAGCCGCGATAGCTCAGTGGTTAGTGAACTGGACTACAAAGGACAAAGGGTAGGGTTCGATCCCAACCGACGGCTTCCGGGTTCACCCAACCTTAAATGGGTACCGGATTTTTTTCTGGGAAAGTAAAGCAGCACGGGCGTAATACCAACCACATTACCCCAAAAATCATGTGTGTAAAATATAGGGTCACTAACACCATATTTCCCTATACGCCACTTGGTGTGACGGGATTATTTTACTTTTTTTTCTTTTATAACTGAGCGGATGGTTCTCTTGTGGTAGTCTCCCTCCCTCTTTAGCTAATTTGTCTGCGCATTCGTTCCTGTGTATATTACAGTGTGGTATCCACTGAATGACTACTCTCTGGAAGTTATTGCATAGTTGGTCCAGGGCTGTTTTCAAGTCATCTAGTTCATTGTTCTTGGGGCTTTTAGAGCTGATAGTACTGATAGTGCATCAGTCAGAATCACCAATTTATTGTGCATGTTATTTTTGTGTTGAGTAGCCAGTGTTGCAGCATCTCTGAGGGCCTCAGTTTCTGCTTTAAAGTTGTTTGAGAATTTCCTAGTAGCCATTGACTTGGTGATCTCGTCCTGGTTGTCCAGTGTCAAGAACACACCACCCCCTCCATTTCTGGTGGCATTTGTAGCAGTTTGTATAAATTACATATAGAGTCCATGTATGTAATAAACTGTATAAACTGTACTGGGTACAGAACACGCCCTTGTCTTACACCTGATATAACTTTTAAGTGATCTGTGTAGCCTGCTGCTGTTCTGACTGTGCAGCTGCTGTTGATGTAGAGACTCTTAATTAGATTGGTTAGATGTTGGCTTACTCTGTATGCTGTTAGTATCTCCCACAGTTGTTCTCTATTTACTCTGTCAAATACTTTTTCCTGGTCAATGAAAGCTATGTACACATTTTTATTGTGTTCTGTCATCTTTTCTGCAAGCTGTTTTAAGGTGAATAGAGTGTCAGTACATTCTCTGTTTTTTCAGAACCCCATTTGAGAATCGCTTAACTGTAGTTCCATTGTTAGTCTCAGCCATTTTTCCACAATTTTGATATATACATTTCCTTCATGGCTGAGAAGTGATTTACCTCTATATTTTATTCACCGATCCTGGCCCAAGACATCAGCTGTGGGTCACTGATAACTTTCAGCTCTGGTGCTGTGAGGTGCGCCTTCGCCTCCAGGTAGACATGTGATTTTATCATTTCAATATGTGGTTTATAGTTTCGCAAATTCACTTTGTGGGAAGAACTTACGGTCTGTTGTTTGATGTGCGATGGGGATAATCCGACAACTAACTGTGTTTTATATGTTCAGAATTGGAGTAAAAAAACGATGTCCTAACATCATCAAGTGCTATACATTTTTTAAAATAAGACGATCATTTTCAGGAGGACTGTACTTCCAGTCAATATGGTGGATAGGCGGCAGGAACCATTGAAGGCTATGTCTGAAAGGTGTTCCTTGTTGCAGTTTCCTCATATTTCAAGTCCGGCTTGTTGCAGGAGCTACTGAGTTAAGTGCTCTGTGCACACCGTGAGCTGTGTGTTTCATCCGTTTTGATCGTATTTCCATATACCAATTGTTTACAATTAACAACGATATCGTATGACAAGGAACAGTTGGCTGTGTTCACTTTATGTGCGGTTTCGCCTTATGTCTTTTGGTGTGTGCTGAGACTGCTATGATGGGGACTGCAGCTACCTTTCTTTGCTTGGGAGATGAGTTAGTAATTCAGAAGATTCCACTGGCACGGGCGGTTGAGCAATTATGGATTTTAATTCGTTTGCAGTGATACCAGGGTCTACCATAACCATAATCACTATATTGATTGCAGTCTCTTTTGCTACCTTTCTTTTTCCATACTGGCACGATGATTGTCTGTTGTCAGTCTTCTGGGGCTTTTTGTTGGTGCCATGCTACAATGAATATTCTCTGCAATCATGTCACACATGTTTCTCATGCTGCTGCTATTATTTCTACTGGTATGTTATCTATCCAGGGTCCTCTATTTATTGGTGCATATTTAATTATTTCTTCGATTTCCTCTTTCATGATGTTGGGTTCAGTATTTGTGCATTCTTGTGTGGTTTTTGTTGTCGTATTGGTAGTTGGTGTCATGTTTAATAGGTCTTCAAAATATTCTTTCCATCTCTGTTGCATTTGAGGGTTATTTGATATTGGCTGTCCGTCTTTGTCATTTATGAGCTCAGTAGGATTGTGGTTTTCTTTTCTCACTCTTGTTTCTGTATTGAAGTCCCTGCCTAGCAGATAAATATTTAGATGACACAGACTTACGACTAATATGTAATCTATACTGGGAGCAAACAGCAATAATAATATGTAATTTATACTGGGAGCAAACAGCAATAATAATATGTAATTTATACTGGAAGCAAAGAGCAATAATTAAATATCACAAAGAGAACTCTACACCCATTGATATAATGAGAGGAGTAAGACAAGGATGCATCCTATCACCAAGCATGTTCAATCTATACTCTGAGCAATTCTTTAAAAACATCAGAGGTGCCAGACCTAAATCTCAATGGAAAGACATTGAGTTATTGAGTTATTTGCGGGTCATCATCATTGCACTCCGAACATGTCCATAGGTGCTCAGATCCCCTCCTCAGCAATTTCCGCAGTGTCCAGCGACTGACGACTCCAGTTCTATGTTGGTTGATAAGTCTTCTTACACGGCCACCAAGTTTCTCATTTCTGGCCATGCCCATCTTAACTCCCATTTCCATCATCCGAAGAAGTGACGTTGATCTGTGTTTGTCGAAGTCCTGTGCTCTTCCAACATCTCGGAGGGCATTGATGATGTCCGCCCGATCCATCGGTTGCCCGTCCTCAACGACAGCGCAACTAGCCAACCTGTCCGCTCTCTCATTTCCCCGTACTCCCGCATGTCCAGGGACATATACAAAGGTGACCTTACGTATTTTGGATTTCTGCAACGACTCTACCCATTGCATGCGTACATAGCCCGCCTCCACTTTTTTTATCATGCTCATCGAATCACTCAGTATACATGCGTGGATGTAGTCTTGTGACTCTAACCATTTGAATGCCTTGGTCACTGCCATCACCTCCATTGTCATGCCACTCGTGGTCATGGTGTATGCACCACTGTCTTCCTTGGCTATTCTGCCTGCTGAGCGTGCTGTAAATGCCCATGCACTTCTTTCGTGTCGTCTTACAGATCCGTCTGTATAGATGACTGCATCTTTCTCATCGGTATTATCGCAGATGAGACCGTTGACCTCAGCATTAACCACGACCGGGTTCTGTTCCCTACTTTTCCTGTCGAGTGTGACAATACATGAGAAAGTTCCCTTGAATGACGTAGGCACCGGTATCCACTCCTCACCAACGCTGATATTGGTAAGCCCACAGACCTGTTTGATGACATCTTCTGCCCGGCCCACCCATGATTTGCCTCTTTTTAATGGAAAGATAATAAATAACCTATGATATGCTGATGATACTGTATTCTTCTTCTTCTACCTTTTTAGCTCCCAGTGGAGCATAGGTCTTCAACAAACACTTTCCAAGTCATTCTTTTTTGTGCCATTCTTTTAAGATCATTCCATGTCTTCCCCATCATCTTCATCTCTGCTTCTATATGCCTTCTCCAAGAATTCCTTGGTCTTCCTCTTTGTCTTTTCCCCTGGTGATTCCAAAAAAGGGCCTGTTGTGTAATACTCTCGGTTGGTTTCCATAGTGTGTGTCCTATCAAGCGCCATTGTCTTTGTTGTATCTCTTTATCCACTGGTATTTGACTGGTACATTTCCATAATTCTATGTTAGTGTTTTTGTCCTGCCATTTCCATCCTGATGAGGACTGCAGCTGCCTTTCTTTGTTTGGAACTTTCAATGAAATGAGTATTAATTGGGATAATTCCACTGGCACGAGTAGTTGAGCAATTATGGATTTTAATTTCTTTGTAGTGCTACTGGGGCCTTCGACTAACCATAACCATAACAATCTTCATCCCAATGTTGTGCTATCAATGCCAGACCTGGATTTTAAACTCAAGAATAATAATAAATATAACCACTACCAAGAATAAAAGTGTGAAACAATTAACAGGAAACAGCTCGGAAGATAAGATTAGATATGAAAAACTGAAAAAGGATTCATTCTTGCCACAGAATACATAAAGAAACAACTGATAAAATGGTTTGACAATGTGATAACACGGGAAGACCAAAAGATCACACAAGTCTTTAATAAATGTTATGAGAAGACCAGACAGAGACTCAGGAGTTAACAACCAAAAAAAAATGGATTTATGGAATATTAGTTTAGAAACAAGGAGACCATTTGGAGGACCTCAACTTTGCTGATGACATAGTCCTCATCAACAGTCAGATAAAAACAATGCAGGAAAACACAAATGAACTATCGTCAATAGCCAGCAAAACTGGACTTGAGATCAATCATGAAAAGATTAAAGTCATGAAAAGCTTAGTTCCAACAGATGACAGAAAGGCAAAAAAAATACAAAAGAAGACTGGCTCAACCAAAGATGTCTAAAAGTTGAAACTATTGAAAGTAAACAAAATTTAAGAGGGATGCACACAGAAATAAAGAGAATGACTAATAAAGACAAAAAAGCTGCAGGAAGCGGATGTATTGCAAACAAAGAAGAAAGAATGCTAAAAGACAACAAAGATATAATTGATAGATGGCAGGAATACATAACAGAAAAGTAAGGGGGGGGGGGGGGGGTCGGGGGGGGGGGGTGTCATGATGCATATATATGAGCGACAGAAGCATTAAAGAAAAAAAGAAGAAAACAAAAAATTGGGGAAAAGCGCGTTGCTATGAGCTGAGATTTTCATTTACACACAGAGGAAACTCAGATTTTCTGTCTATGTTGATTTATGACCCAAAATTGACAGTTTAGACCAAATATGCTATTTGTCTATTTAGACGAAAGCCATGAATTCATCAGTATGTTTGTCCACCTCAAAGCATTATTCGCTGAATTTCCCGAGTCACAAAGAGTTGTTTGATGTCGCTGACAGCTGAGAAAATTTCCCTGGTTCAAAAGGGTGAAAACAATTTTTAATGACCAATTTGTTGAAATTTAATTTATTTTTTTCATATTATAGGATTGTATCTCAGATTTGGTATGTTCGAAGTTGGAGTCAAACACAATGTCCTAACATCATCAAGCGCTATACATTTAAATACTATGACGATCATCATTTTCAGGAGGACGTGAACTTCCGGGCAATATGGTGATAGGCGGCACGAACCATTGAATGCTATGTCTGAAAAGTGTTCCTTGTTGCAGTTTCCTCATATTCCAAGTCCAGCTTGTTGCAGGAGCTACTGAGTTAAGTGCTCTATGCACAACGTGAGCTGTGTGTTTCTTTGGGAGATGAGTTAGTAATTCGGATGATTCCACTGGCACAGGCGGTTGAGCAATTATGGATTTTAATTCATTTGCAGTGATACAGGGGCCTTCCATAACCAAATAACCAAAATAACATAACAGAATTATTTCATAACGAAAGGGACAACAAACCATTTATAAAATGTACATTCAGCTATGAAATCCTGAAATCTGAAGTAGAAAAAGCTATAAAAACAATGAAAAGGGGAAAGGCAGCAGGACCTGACAATATACAGATAGAGGTAATACAGGCACTAGAAGATTTTGGCATTTAAATGATCACAGACATATGCAACGACATATACCATACAGGATACATACCAAATGAACCAAAAACATAATCTTTCATTGCATTGCCTAAAAAGAGTGGTGCAGTTCAATGCAGTAATTTTAGAACAATAAGGCTAGCCCTGTAACAAAAATATTGCTAAAAGTTATACAAGGAAGGATTCAGAATAAAATTAATACTGAATTAGATGAACAGCAAATTGGATTCAGGAAAAACAGTGGGACAAAAGAAGCCATATTCAGCATGAGGAAACTGATTGAAAAGTACATAGAAGTAAACAAACCAATATATGCCTGCTTAATAGACTACACCGAAGCATTTGATAGAATACACCAAAATCAACTTATCTATCTATCTATTGTCCTTTCCAGCCGAAGACGGCACATAGGGAAAAATCACAATCTCAAAAACAGAAACCTTGCGTGCCAAAATAGCACATATTGCAGAGATCACTGCTTCTAAAATCTATGGCTCTGTTTCCATAACAATACTTTTTACAATGACAGCCTGTCAAGCCATCGATCAACCTCCTTAGTCGCCTCTTACGACATGCCTGGAAGGTCACAATGACACTATTCTTTACTCCATCATAATGAGACCCCGGTAACACACAGGAAATCAACTTATAGCTGCCTAAAAGATATAAATCTGGATGACACAGACATATGACTAATATGTCATTTGTACTGGGAGCAAACAGTAATAATAAAATATAACAAGGAGAACTCTACACCCATTGATATAAAAAGAGGAGTAAGACAAAGATGCATCCTATCACCAAGCTTGTTCAATCTATACACTGAGCAAATATTTAAAAACATCACAGAGATGCCAGGCTTAAACATTAATGGAAAGATAATCAATAACCTAAGATATGCTGATGATACTGTACTACTAGCAGAAAATCCTAAAGATCTACAACAATTACTTAATGTAATAAACATGACAAGCAAAAAATATGGACTAGATATGAATATCAAACAGACTAAAACTATGATCATAAACAAAGAAAATTCTCAAGACCTATAATTAAATATCAAAGTTGAAGGAATACATCTGGAGACAGTTCAGAGCTACAACTACCTGGGACATACTGTACCTAGTGATGGAAAATGTACATCTGAAATAAACAAAAGAATAGGTATGGCAAAAAGTAATTTTAATGCCATGAAAAATATAATAACATCACAACAAATAACACCAGGGCTAAAACTAAGAATAGCAAAATGTTACATCATCTCAACATTCCTACATGGTGCAGAAACATGGACATTAGACAAGAAAACAGAACAGAAAATTGAAGCCTTTGAAATGTGGATTTATAGAAGAATAGGTAGAATTGGATGGAAAGAAAAGAAAACAAACGATGAAGTTTTAAAACAGCTAAAAATGAAAAGAGAACTACTAAATACAATTCAAACAAGACATGTTATTTTTGTGGCATGTTAAAAGACACAGCAGCCTACTAAAAGTAATATTGGAAGAGAAAATACAAGGTAAAAGAGGCAGAGGCAGACTAAAACTAACATGGACGAGTAACAACAAAAAATAGACAAGTCAGCCTATGACAACCGGCACTATCAAAGCAAGAGACAGAGCGGAATGGCGCTTCATGGTAGTCAACCTTCGATGCGATGACAGCACTAAATGATGATGATAGACTGTAGAATCGACCAGCAGTGTTGCGTGGAATAAGTGTAGTTATTTTATGATGAATATATTGTAAGCATTAGAGTTCAATAGGCGCGATAGCTCAGTGGTTAGTGAACTGGACTACCATGGACAAGGGGTAGGGTTCGATCCCAACCGACGGCTTCCAGGTTCACCCAGCCTTAAATGGGTACCGGATTTTTTTCTGGGAAAGTAAAGCAGCACGGGCATAATACTGACCACATTACCCCAAAAATCATGTGCTGAAGGTCTGTAAAATATATGGTCACTAACACCATATTTCCCTATACGCTACTTGGCGTGACGGGGGTAAAAAGAAAAAAGATTAGAGTTCAATGCAGGAGGAGGTCAATGCCTGGAAGTCATGACCTAAAAAATTACTTGATGGTGTCCTTTTCTGATGATCAGATTGCCTCCTGCTGCAAAGCTCTGTATAAAGAATTTCCTATTACTATATACAAAAACTCCTGTGTGTTACCGGGGCCTCATTATGAGGGAAGTAAAGAATAGTGACACTGTGACCTTCCAGGCACGCCATAAGAGGCGACTAAGGAGGTTGATCGATGGCTTGACAAGCTGTCATTGTAAAAAGTATTGTCATGGAAACAGAGTCATAGATTTTAGAGGCAGTGATCTCTGCAATATGTGCCATTTTGGCACGCAAGGTTTCTGATTTTGAGATTGTGGTTCTGCCCTATGTGCCGTCTTCGGCTCGAAAGGACAATAGAATATACAAAAAAGTATATAAAATACTACTACTACTATCTATATACTATATACATAGTTTTACTTACTACACAATGTCTATGCTGCACAGTACAGTTTATATGTTACTCTTCCGAACTGCAATTATTTATGTGCTTAAACAAGGGCTTTACCATCATAAGGTTATATTTATAGTATAAAGTAAACAATTATTAGTTCTACTAAATTTTTATTAAATTATTAACTGATAACAGAATTGTAATATTGTTTTGAACTTTAAACTTTAAAAACAGTCTGAGTCATCCTCTCAATATCATTGAGTGTGTCCTCTCAGCATCGAAGGCTGGCTACCTTGGAGCACCATCAATCTCACATCTGGGATGATAAATCTTTCAGCTCTGTCTCTTGCTTGATGGTGCAGGTTGTCATAGGCTGATTTGTCCATCTTTTGATGTTACTCGTCCATGCTAGTTGTGGTCTGCCTCTGCTACCTTGTATTTTCCCTTCCAAGATTACTTTTCTTAACTTTTAGTAGTAGGCTGCTGTTGTCAGTTGTCTTAAAAATCTAATTTTATATTTCTTCATCATCTAGTATCTAATAATATAATAGTTATAGTATCTTCATCATTATCTTGATCTTGCCTCTGAGTTCTGACTATGACTGTGACTATACTATATATAAATAATATAATAATATTAATTTAATATATATATTGAAAAGTATTATAGTATATTTATATTATAAGTTAAACTATAAGCATATCACAATCATTACAACAAAAAAAAATTAACGTACTTTATTGTAATGACGTTAAAATTAACCGTCAATTAAAATAATAAATAAATAAATAAAAAGTACATGTAATTATGTTAATTGGTTAAAACGTACATGTTGTAAAACCATTAGTAGTCGCCATTTTCAACATTAGCAGCTTGTCTTGGCAACTAGCTAATTCAGGGGAAACGGTAAAAATATTAATTATTTTAATTATACACTTTTCATTTTCTGCATGTACTCTTAACTTTGGTTAAGTGTATTATGCACGGACATTTTACTCTTGATATTTACTTATCAAGACTTATGTCACGATGCATGATAATGATTCACCCCAGCGTACGAGGAAGTGGTGTATTTACATCCTCTCCACAACAGACGTCAAGATTTTTATTGATTTCCATCTGAACACGAAACAACAATATCTTAGCTACGCATATTATACCTGATTTGCACTCATAATGGACCTTAATTCATTAAATGCCAAATTCAAAAAGGTTGCAGGCGGAGCGTCCACCGTTTTCAATAGAGCTGTGCAGGTCAGTAAGAATAGTCTCACCAACGACTCTACTAACTACTCAGAGTTGAGAGTCAGACTACTACTAAAAGTGTACGACGTGTACGACAGTCAGTACTGTGCCCCTGTAACTCACTTTTTATACTCATGACTCAGTCAGTAGTCAGTGAGTAGTTCTGGTTCAGTCACTCTATTCGTCACAATCTCAAATCAGACAAATCTAATCACATTCTCATATTAATTAAATATTATTATATTATCATTTATTATATTATGATTGTACCAGCTTTCACCATTGTTATGTCAAACATTTCTATGCCAGCTAAACAACAAATAAATAAATAGCATTTACATACCAACTTTGTGCTATGAAAGTCAAACATGGACCCTTTCTAAATCCCATTTAAGAAAGATCAATACATGTGACAATGCTTGAGAAAAGTAACAAACATTGAAACAACACAAGAAGAGATAGAATACCAAATACCATAAGAAAAATGGTAGAAACTAAACCATGCCAAGAATATATAGAACAATAACAACTTAAATGGTTTGGCCACCTGGTCAGAATGAACCCTTACCAATCACCATCTAGGGCGTTCTTCTCGAGAATGCATGGAAAAAGACCAAGAGGAAGACCCAGAAAAAGATGGATAGATGCAGTGACAGAGACATGTATCAACAAAGGAAAATCACTAATCCAGACAGTTCAAGCAGCTCAAGAATGACAAATGATATAAACTACGACACCTTTTAGGTATCAGTGAAAAGAGAAAAGAAGAAGAATATGATTGTTCCGGTTATTCCCATTCAATTAAATTTATATATTTATTTGGCACCCAATATATATTTGGCACCCAATCAGACACAGAAAGAAAACACGTAGCAGAAAAACACATACACGATACCCACCCACAGGACTTTTGGTCCCACTTATACACAGATGGCTGTGCTACAAATGCCACCAGAGATATGGAGGGGGTGGCGTGTTGTTGACGCTGAATAACCAGGACGAAGGTCATGGCAGCTGCCAACATCGAGCAGAGACTACTTACTAATACTCCAGGTATTAGTCCTCGCACCAATTGAGTATGCCCTGGCAATTCTTACTGTCAGTACGACTCAAATTGATAGGCTGGAGAAAATACAAAATGAAGCCATGCGCATTATCCTGGGATGTACGAGGGACACTCCCTGTGTAGCAATGAGGTAAGTTCTTGACTTTCCAACCATGGATGACAGAATCAAGATCTGGAGAGCACAAGCATACCTGAAGATTAGTACAGATACAGAGCATCCATTGCACCACGTGCTCAACACAGTGAAAGGTGCCAGGCTAAAAAGATGCAAATCATGGGTGGGCCAAGCAGAAGATGTCATCAAACAGGTGTGTGGGCTTACCAATATCAGCGTTGGTGAGGAGTGGATACCGGTGCCTACATCATTCCAGGGGGCTTTCTCGTGTATTCTAACATTCGACAGGAAAAGTAGGGAACAGAACCCGGTCGTGGTTAATGCCTAGGTCAACGGTCTCATCTGTGATAACACCAATGAGAAAGATGCAGTCATCTATACAGACGGATCTGTAAGACGACACCAAAGAAGTGCATGGGCATTTACAGCACGCTTGGCAGGCAGAATATTGACTATTCCAAGACAGTGGTGCATACGTCATGACCACGAGTAGCATGACAATGGAGGCGATGGCAGTGACCAAGGCATTCAAATGGTTAGAGTCACAAGACTACACCCACGCATGTATACTGAGTGATTCAATAAGCATGATTAAAAAAGTGAAGGCGGGCTCTGTACGCATGCAATGGGTAGAGGCATTGTAGAAATCCAAAATACGTAAGGTCACCTTTGTCTATGTCCCTGGACATGCGGGAGTATGGGGAAATGAAAGAGCGGACAGGTTGGCTAGCTGTGCTGTCATTGAGGATGGGCAACTAATGGATCAGGTGGACATCATCAATATCCTCCGAGATGTGGGAAGAGCACAGGACTTTAACAAACACAGATCCGTGTCACTTCTTTGGATGATGGAAGTGGGAGTTAAGATGGGCACAGCCAGAAATGTGAAACTTAGTGGCCATATAAGAAGACTTATCAATCAACATAGAACTGGAGTCGTCAGTCGCTGGACACTGAGGGAATTGCTGAGGAGGGGATCTGAGCACCTATGGACATGTTCGGAGTGCAATGAGAAAACAGAGTCCTTGAATCTTGAACGAGACACAAAAAAAGTGTGGAAGCTTGTAAAACAGCTGAATGATGAGGGTATAGAAAAGAACATCAAAATTTCACTGAAGAAGGATGGAGACATCCTAACAGGTAAGCATGCAGCAAATCACTTTGCAGACTCCTTTGCAAATGACAATAATATTGAAATTAGCCTAGAGAAACGACATGAGACCCGTTTAAAACAACAAAATGCAAGACAAGAAGAGACCACACATGAAGTCATGGAAATACCTATTACACAAAGAGAGCTAGCAATATCCAAATTAAAAATGAAAAAGTCATCGGGCAGTGATGGAGTGTCCAATGAAATGATTAAGAACTTGTGAACTGCAGCTAAATCAAAACTACTGCAGATCTACAACATTTGCTGGATCACAGATAGAGTGCCACAGGCATGGAGAGAAGCAATTATGATACCATTACTAAAGCCAGGAAAAGATGGTTCAACGACATCCAGCTATAGACCAATCAGCCTTACAAGCTGTTTGTGTAAAACAATGGAACGTATAATCAATCTCAGACTGCAGTGGTACCTGGAAAGTGAAAATCTCCTTGTCCCACAACAAGCAGGCTTTAGACAGTGTTACTCTACCGAAGATCAGGCAACCTATCTTTCCCAGGAAATTGAGGATGCATTTCAAGAAAAGAAACTGGTACTAGCAGCATGGATAGACCTAAAGAAAGCATTTGATAAGGTATGGAAGGAAGAACTTTTGAAGAAACTGAGAAATTATGGAGTAAATGGCAGGATGTACAAATGGGTCAATGCATACCTGCATAACAGGAGAGCCAGAGTGCGACTGGATGGTCTTAATTGTAAGAAGTTCTTACTGCGCCAGGGCGTTCCACAGGGAGGGGTACTATCTCCAACACTTTTTCTGATCTACATCAATGACCTAGTTACTAAACATGGCATCAAAGTGGCAATGTATGCAGATGACTTGGCAATGTGGTGCACAGAGGAGTATGCAACAGTGGCCTCCAAATTGCTACAAAGAGCTATGAATGCACTGAATTCAAGGACAAATAGATGGTGTATCAGCATCAATACAGACAAAAGCAGTACTACACTTTTCACTCTCTCCCCAAAACAAAAAGCAGGAGCCATCTACATAAACAATGAACCTGTGAAAGAAGACATACAAGCTACATATCTCGCAGTTACGTTTGATAACAAACTTTCTTGGAAACAGCAGATAAATAAGGCAACCCAAAAAGCAAGGAGGAAATTGGCTATTCTAAGAAAGCTGTGTGGAACCACATGGGGTGCGAGTGGGAAAATACTCAGTAAAGTTTACCAACAGAGTATATGGCCACATTTAGAATATGGATCATCTGCATGGTGCTCAGCATCAAACACCACACTGCAAGAACTGGATAAAGTACAAAACCAGGCACTTAGGGTCATTACAGGAGCAATGAAATCAACACCAATATTGGAGATGGAGAAATTGTGGAGGATACCAGCACTGAGAGAACGGAGAGACACAAAGGTGCTGATACAGGCAGAAAAATGTGCATGCATGCCGAGACATCCAATGAAGGACCGATTCCACAATCTTGCATTGGGACAACTTAAGAGAAGCAATTTTATCCACCAAGCCAAGCGTATTAGTAGACAAACACCAGACATGCCAAGAGTTGTTAACCCCCTACTGCCCATACCAGAACATACTCCCTGGACAGAGGAATCAGGATTATCAATACAAATACGGACAGAAGTGAAAGGAATAGTTGACAAAGAAGAACAGAATAGTCTACAGTGAAAAACAATAACTCTCAGCTTCCTGGATGACCTTATTGACATCTGCAAGCACCACAGGGTTACCCTGCAGTGGATCCCATCTCACTGTGGAATACCAGGAAATGAGAAAGCAGATCAGTTGGCAAAGGAAGGTTCAACAGGCACACAACTAGATACACCGGTTACATACCATTATAAGAAACAGATAATCAAATCAATCAGAGGACCACAAGCCCCAAATCAGGATGCCTTTCATAATATGAATAGATGTGAACAAGTTACTATTATACACCTCAGAACAGGAAACAATCGACTCCATAGTCACATGTATACAAAATTCAAGATCGGCACATCAACTACTTGTACATGTGTACAGGTGCCCCAGACTGCTGAACACATACTTCAATATTGCACTGAATATAGTAGACTAAGGAAAATCCATTGGCCCATAGATACAACACTACAGACAAAACTATATGGGCCACTGCAAGAATTACAAAAGACAGTAAAATTTATACAGGAAACGACATTGCAGATATAGACAATACTTCGGGTGAACTAAAGATATATATATATATATATATATATATATATATATATATATATATATATATATATATAGACAGAGAGAGACACACAAACATGACTACACCTATATGACTGCATCATTTATGTAAAAAAGTGTGCATACAAACATAGAAGCGTCCAAACCTAGGTCAGTGTGCATACGCAAAGCACAAAGAATCTATCTATCTATCTATTGTCCTTTCGAGCCGAAGACGGCACATAGGGCAGAACCACAATCTCAAAAACAGAAACCTTGCATGCCAAAATGGCACATATTGCAGAGATCACTGCTCTATGGCGCTGTTTCCATAACAATACTTTTTACAATGACAACTTGTCAAGCCATAGATCAACCTCCTTAGTCGCCTCTTACGACATGTCTGGAAGGTCACAGTGTATTTATTCTTTACTCATAATTAGGCCCCGGTAACACAAAGAATAGACACGAAGAAAACAAGGTACAGGTGGCCATCAGGATAGAGCATGTTTTCTAACTCTGGCCATTTTCATAGCAACCCAAAAGATCCATCACAGCGTCATTCGTTTCCCAAAGTAGTTATATTGAGCTGCCCATATTAATCTATACCCACTGCAGTTTAAAAAACTCACTAGCTATACATCAGAGGTCCAATATGCTGCAATTTAGATTGTTCCTAATCATGATTACCTGACCGTGGTTATTCTAGTTGACAGTCATTCGACCTGCATCTGAATTGGTGTAAAAGTAGTATCCTCTATAATTAAGCTTATCAGCTCTTGTCTCTTTTAGCATAGGATGTCGAAATAATATACTATTCATTCCAATGCAGATAAGCACAAATATCAAATGTACAAAATATTAATTATTATGCGGGGCCATGAATATAACTGCAGCGTACATATAAAATAAACATAAAATTGTATTTATTTATCTATCTATCTATCTATCTATCTATCTATCTATCTATCTATCTATCTATCTATTGTCCTTTCGAGCCGAAGACGGCACATAGGGCAGAACCACAATCTCAAAAATAGAAACCTTGCGTGCCAAAATGGTACATATTGCAGAGATCACTGCTCTCTAAAATCTATGGCGCTGTTTCCATAACAATACTTTTTACAATGACAGTTTGTCAAGCCATCGATCAACCTCCTTAGTCGCCTCTTACAACATGCCTGGAAGGTCACAGTGTCACTATTCTTTACCTCCCTCATAATGAGGCCTGGTAACACACGGGATATTAATTAATAGAAAGACGAAACAAACTACAATATTTTAGCAAAAGTCTTTATCAGGTATAACAAACAAACTATACAAATTAAACACTTAAATCCTAGCCAGAAAACACAACACATTAAAAAAATGGTGGAAAAAGACAGTGGTCAGAATTTACGTAGTCTGGTTAAAAGGTAAATAGACAATAGGGCAGGTAGGATTTAATTAGACCAAAAGGAACTATACAGTGAAAATTGGAAAGATAAAAGGAGGTGTCCAATAGGGTATGAAGATAGGGTATGAAGATAATAGGGTATGAAAAGATAGAGAGGATAGGAGTTGCAGGGGGAAAGAAGAGCAAGAGCGGTAATAAATATGACAATATAATGTATATAAATAATATAATAATGATGGTGTAATAGGGATAGGACATAGGAAAGAACAGGAGAGGAGACCAGTGATTAATGAAAAGAGTTTAAACTTCTTGGTTGGAGAGTGCCAAAGTGAGCTATGACTCGGTTCTCCAATGTGAACCAATTGTGGGTATTAGAGAAACAAGATATGATGCCAGTAACACGGAAGTCATTAGAGGTATTATGACCTGGTGATCTGAAATGGGATGAGACATTAGTGCCAGAATCACGTTTGATGTTATATAAGTGTTCACAAATTCTTCTTCTTTGGCCTGTTTGGTCAATATATACTTTTAGACAGTATTGGCAAATAATGGTACATATCAGATTCCAGGAAATACATGTAAAGCCTTCCTGGATATCAAAAGGGCCATTCAGAAACAAGAATTTGTAAGTCTATAGAAGGCAGCTTCTAACCAAAATGTCCCAATGGTTTCTTTCTTGTTTTAAACCCCCCCAATGGTGGGTCAGATAATAGAAGGTGAGTTGTAAGGTCAGAGTAGATGTCATTTCAGGATCTGGAGTGCAGTAAAATTATGAGGGTGATGGATAAGGGAGAGAATAGTTTGTATTTTTTTTAAAGGAGGTAGCATGGTATGGGTATGAGCTAGGGTGCGAGTAATAGGGAGAACTTTTTGGAGAGCAGATTGCAGGACAGATTCCAGGTAAAGACTGTGACAAAAGAATGCCAATATAAGGTGGACTTCATGGAGAAAGTTGTCGTCTTGGTCGCAGAAGCATCTAAAGCGCAGGAGATAGTGGAGGTAGGAGTGGGCATCAGTAGGTTTATAAAATATGGAGGATCAGATGGGTAAAGAGTGAGCGACATGTCTAAAAAAAGTAACAGAGGAGGTACGATATCTCAATGAAGGGCTGAAATGAGCCTGAAAAGTCCAGAAACTAGGTCAATCAGGTTTTGAAAGATCATACACACCAAAACCATTACCGATGTACTGGTAACGTATGAGGGAAGAGGGCCACTAAAAGAGGAAATAATTTGATTTTCTAGGTAGCCCATGAATAGGCAGGCATGGCTAGGACCCATCGTGATGCACTAGTCTGGTTGAAGAATCGACTATCTAATTCAAATGAGTTTAGTATTAAGAGCATGGGTAGGGACAGAGGGTTGGTTCCTTCATTTCAGCAAGAACTGGAGAGTTGGCCATCTTTGTGATGTATAGAGGCGTATAAAGATTCCAATTTATTTATTCCAATGCTGGACCTCACAGTCAGGTGCTTCAGCAGTTCCAAAATCCAATGTTAACATTTAAGTCTTACCCTCTCTGTCTTAAAAAAAACCATTGCCGTCTTCTGGCATATCTTTATCTCTTCCATTTTTCTCTATGCCTTCCCCATGTCCTGCAACTTTTGGTGAACACTTCCTGACTATTGACGAAAGAGTGTAAGGCCAACAGAAATAATATATGCCAAACCATCCCTTCCCATGTGTTACCGGGGCCTCATTATGAGGGAGTAAAGAATAGTGATACTGTGACCTTCCAGGCATGTCGTAAGAGGCGACTAAGGAGGTTGATCGATGGCTTGACAAGCTGTCATTGTAAAAAATATTGTTATGGAAACAGAGCCATAGATTTTGGAAGCAGAGATCTTTGTAATATGTGACATTTTGGCACGCAAGGTTTCTGTTTTTAAGATTGTGGTTCTGTCCTATGTGCTGTCTTCGGCTCGAAAGGACAATAGATAGATAGAAAGATAGAACCATCCCTGATAAAACTACTCTAGGAGACAGCGTGGGAAAGGCCAGTTGCAGTTTAAAGCAACTAGATATGACATCAAAGCAACTGTGTTGACAAAAGTTTGTGCTGGAGGCTTCATCTGAAAAGACTGACAGATTTTGGCTGATGTACATGAACAACAGATTAGACAGGAAAGTGAATGTTAACATCAGTGATGAGGGAGGGAAGGTCCTTGCCTCTGATGTACAGAAAGGCAGGAATTTCTTTGAAGAATTTCTTATATGTTTTGGAAACAGATCAGTGTAAAAGCCACAGTCACACAGTGATGACACACTTTCCGCTTTACTGGAGTGAGATGAGTTTGGTAATGTGGTCACGACAGAAGAGGTGGAATTGACCTTTAAACATGCCACAGATAGTGCCCCAGGTCCAGATGGAGTTCAATATAGCCATCTAGTGAAGGCTGATGAGGAGATGCTGACACAGATATGCAAGGAGTACAACACCAGCATAAAGACAGGTGCAATACCACAAGAATGACTACATAGTTACCTCGTTCAACTGGCCAAACCAGACAAGGACAGTTCAGACATTAAAGGATAATGAATAATTACACATTTGAATGTGTCAGGTAAAGTGCTGGAAAAGATAATCACCATAAACAGACTGCCTCCCGATTTGGTGGACAAGAATAAACCTTACTGGGACACTACCACAAATGCGCCTGTCCTCGCATATGATGTGTACGAGGGCTTCCAAAGAAGGGAGGTGATGGCAATATCTATTACACTTGACCTAGAAGATGCATGTAACAGAGTTGAGTATGACACTCTGATATCGCACATGATGGTCATGAAGATAACCTATGGATGGTGTGATTGGTAGCTCTGATGCTACACACAAGGGTCACACTGAGATTGAGATCCTGATCTTTGGATGCCAGGCTTATAACTACAGGCCTTCCCTCAAAGCTCTCCTCTCTCACTGGTGTTGATTAACATTTAAACTGCTGGCCTCTATATCTTTTTGATTTTTCAACCTTGAGTGACAGGATCAAGATCTGGAGGGTGTAGGCATAACTGAAGACGAGTGCAGATGAAGAGTATCCTTTGTACCAAGAGCTCAGCACAGAGGAAAAAAAAAAAAGTAAAGTACCCCCGTCGTGCAAAGTGGCATATAGGTAATATGGTGTTAGTGACCATAAATTTTACAGACCTTCTGCACATGATTTTTGGGGTAATGAGGTCAGTATTATGTCCGTACTGCTTTACTTTCCCAGAAAAAATCCGGTGCCCATTAAAGACTGGGTGAACCCGGAAGCCCGCAGTTGGGATCGAACCCTACCTCTTGTCCTTTGTAGTCCAGTTCACTAACTACTGAGCTATCGTGGCTCCACACAGAGAAAGGTGACAGGCTAAAGAGAGGCAAATCATGGGTGGCCCACACAAATGTCATCAAACCAGTCTGTGGTACTATCAACACTGACAAGGAGTGGATACCCATGCCTACATCTTTCAGGGATCTACATATTCTCATGTATTGTCACACTCAACAGGAAATGCAGGCAGCAGAATCCAGTCATGGTCTTGTGGCGGTCAACACCCTCATCTAGGATAACATGAGGAAGAAGCTATCCAGATCTATACAGATGGACCCGTAGTATGACACCAAAGGATCACATGGGTAGAACCGTAAAAGAAGACAGCGGTGCATACATTATGACCAAGAGTAGCATGACAATAGTGGTGATGACAGTGACCAGGGCATTCCTCTGGTTGGAGTCACAAGACTACACTCATGCCTGTATACTAAGTTATTCGATGAGCACAACAAAAAAAGTACAGGAGGGCTATGTACGCAGGCAGTGGGTTGAGTAATTGCAGAAGTCACCTATACATAGAGTTACCTTTGTCTGTGTCTCTGGACATGCAGAAGTATGGGAAAATGAAAGAGTGGACAGGTTGACTAGCTGTGCTGTCATTGAATATGGCCAACCAATGGATCAGGTGGCCATCATTAATGCCCTCTGAGATGTGAGTAGGCACAAGCTTCCAACAACCATGAGTTCACATCACTCCTTCAGATGAATGAGATGGGAGTTAAGATTGACACAGCCAGGAATGAGAGACCTAGTGGGCATATAAGAGGACTTATCAACCAACACAGAATTGGAGTTGTCAATCATTGGATGCAGCAGGATATAATGAGGAGATCTGAGTACCTATGGACATGTTTGGAGTACAATGATGATAACCCACAAATAACTCAATGACACTCTCAAATCACCTATTAACTCGCATAACTACAATGTCTCATGCGCTACAGAACCATCACTTCTTCATTTATTCCAAGACCAATGAATATATTGCAATGAAGTTTCAAAGAATATGTTCATTGGGCAAGAGATGGAAAGAAATGTGTCTATAGTGTGTGTGTGTGTGTGTATCTCCTAATTGTTGCAACATTCCTGATTGATTGGCTTCTATCCTGATCTTTGTCATTTAGCTTGGGGTGCCTACACAATATGGTTGTTGTACATAAGTATTAGTGTACAGTATTTGTGAGTTTTCACACTGTAGTTAAAAACAAAGTTATCCTGTGTGAACTCACAATAGTGCATACTAAAATTCACAAACAACATCCCAACCGTAATGTGTAGGCACCCTCAGCCAAATGACTAGGGATTAGGAGAGAGGAGCATTAAGCAGGTGAATCTCTACACATATTCACCACAGACACATTTCTTTTAATTTCTCACATAATGAACGTAATCCTGTTCAAATTTCATTGCAAGATCATTACTAGTCTTAGTATTATTGAGGAAATGCCAAGTTCAGTAGCGTGTGAGACACCCAGTATAAATTTAAAGTTTCTTTTCACAAGACTATCACCAGAAACAACAGTGTTCAAAATTTGGCTTGTTCTGTTGCTGTTGCCACGGCCACAACAAACACATTACACAAATTTTCTTTATATCTTAAACTACATTACAAAGTTTTAAAAAAACATTTCACAGGTTTTTAGCCAATCCTTAAGGTGTGAGCAGAGGTCAAATATCTAAAAAAAAACAATAGCTACAGCTTTTCCACCATGTTGAACTGAAATTGAGTTATTTGTGGGTCATCATCATTCTGAACATGTCCATAGGTGCTCAGATCCTCTCCTCAGCAAGTCTTGCAGTGTCCAGCGACTGACGACTCCAGTTCTGTGTTGGTTGATTAGTCTTCTTACATGCCCACTAAGTTTCCCGTTTCTGACTGTGCCCATCTCTTTTATCCAATGGAGTGACATGGACTCATGGTTGTCGAAGTCCGGCGTCCTTCTCACTTCCAAGAGTCCATTGATGATGTCCGCTCGATCCATTGGTTGATCATCCTCAACAACGCAGCTAGCCAACCTGTCCATTTTTTCATTTCCCCCTACTCCCACATATCCTGGGACGTAGACAAATGTGACCTTACATATTTTTTACTTCTGCAATTACTCTACCCATTGCATACGTACAGAGCCTACCTCCACTTTTCTTATCATGCTCATAGAATCACTCAGTATACAGGTGTGGGTATAGTCTTGTGACTCTAACCATATGAATACATTGGTCACTGCCATCACCTCCATCATCATGCTACTCGTGGTCATAATGTACACACCACTGTCTTCCTTGACCATTCTGCACTCCTTTGGTGTAGTATTACAGATCTGTATGTATAAATGACTGTATCTTTCTCATTGGTGTTATCCCAGATGAGACCTTTGACCTCCATATTGACCACGATTGAGTTCTGTTCCCTACATTTCCTGTTGAGTGTGACAATACGCGAGAATGTCCTCCTGAATAACGTAGGCCCCAATATCCACACCTCACCAGTGTTCATATCAGTAAGCCCACAGACCTGTTTGATGACATCTTCTGCTTGGCCCACCCATGATTTGCTTGTTTTTAGCCTAACACCCTTCCCTGTGCTGAGCTCATGATGCAATGGATGCTCTTTATCTGCACTTATTTTTAGGTATGCTCGTCATGAGCATTTGGTTATTGTCATTTAGAAGCTCACAGAAATGAAATTATGCTTTGTTGACAACAGACTGGTGAAAACACACTGCCATGTTGAACTGAAAGACAAATTCAAATGAAATAACAGCATTTCGATGGCATCTGTGCTACAAGCAACTATGCATGTCCATACCATCCAGGGTAAAAATGTGTAAACACATCATTATCAATGAAAGGGTTAAATAGCATTAGCATTTGTAGAGTGGTATCATTTCCTGCATGACAAGTAGCTAAGTTTTAAATGTAATCAGATGGAAGATGTCTAAGGTAAAAAGTAAAATCACACAAGCCAAGAATATTTTTTATAAAATTATAAATATGGTTATGGTTGTGGATATATTTTAAAATATTTATTACATTATTATTATAAAAATAATAAATTTGTGGTGATTGTGGGGCGATCAACACACTTAACCTGACAGCTGACTTCATGTGAGAGTCTGGAATCCTACTCTGATTGAGCCCTGATCGCAGAGAGAGAGAGATAATAAAATAATGTTAAGCAACAAGTCATTCAATCATTGAAAGTTAGAAAGAGAGCCTTACAGTACTACTATATTGAGCTGATGATGCTTTATAGTTTTGAATCATGGATAGTAAACAAAGCGATCCAATGACAAATAGAATTAGCTAAAATGAAATAAATGTTTTTTTTTTTCAGAAGTATTCTAAAGATACTATTGACAATCAAAAATCCAACAATAAGGTACTAAAAGATACAGATGAAGAGAGAATATATTATAAAACAAAGGAGAAAAATTTGTGATTCTAGATTTGTGAGGAATGTGTGAAGAAGCGGCGCAAGTTGGAATACTTAGTAATAACAGAAAAAATAGAGAATACAGAAAAATAATGCCATGAAAAATATACTAACAACAAAACAAATATCAGCAGGGCTGAAACTAAGAATTGCAAAATGTTACGTCTTCTCAATATTCCTGTACGGTGCAGAAACATGGACATTAGACAAGAAAACAAAACAGAAAATTGAAGCCTTTGAAATGTGGATTTATAGAAGAATAGGTAGAATGGGATGGAAACAAACGATAACAAACGATGAAGTTTTAAAACAACTGAAAATAAAAAGAGAACTACTAAATACAATTAAGACAAGACAAATGAAATTTTTGGGGCATGTTAAAAGACACAACAGTCTACTAAAAGTAATATTGGAAGGAAAAATACAAGGTAAAAGAGGCAGAGGCAGACCAATACTAACATGGACGAGTAACATCAAAAGATGGACAAGTCAATCTATGTCAGCCTGCACCATCAAAGCAAGAAACAGAGTAGAATGGCGATCCATGGTAGCCAACCTTCGTTGCGGAGAAGGCACACGATGATGATGATGATGAGTACAGTATCATCAGGATATCTTAGGTTATTGATTATCTTTCCATTAATTTGTAGGCCTGGCATCTCTGTGATGTTTTTAAAGATTTGCTCAGTGTATAGATTGAACAAGCTTGGTGATAGGATGCATCCCTGTCTTACTCCTCTTTTTATATCAATGAGTATAGAGTTCTCTTTGTTATATTTTATTATTGCTGTTTGCTCCCAGTATAGATTACATATTAGTTGTATGTCCATGTCATCTAGATGTATCTCTTTTAGGCATTCTATAAGTTGTATGTGGTGTACTCTATCAAACACTTTGGTGTAGTCTATGAAGCAGGCATATAAATTAAAAACTGCGTCTGATGAATTAAAATTTACATTGTTATTTGCTGTCACTATTTTTTATTACAAAACAAAATAAAACCAGAAATAAGTGGGGAACAATGTGGATTTGTGGAAGGAAAGGGTACCAATAATGCAATATACATCTTAAGAACATTGATAGAAAGATCTATAGAGGTAAAGAAAGATCTAAATATGTGCTTTATAGACTACATGAAAGCATTTGACAAAGTAAAGCATGTGGAAATAATCAATATGCTGGAGAAATTAAACATCGATGGCAAGGATCTGTGAATCATAAAAAACATGTACTGGCAACAAACAGTAGCTATATGAATTAACAACCAAACAGGACAATTCCAATATATAAAGCAAGGAGTCAGACAAGGCTGTGTTCTGTCGCCGAATTTGTTTTCACTTTACAGCGAATATATTATGAGATCAATAGTAGACAAAAAAGGAATTGAAGTCTAACGATCACAACATAAATAATTTGTGATATGCGGATGACACAGTCCTAATAGCAGAGACAGAGAATGAACTACAAGAAATGATAGACATAATAGTAAAAGAAAGCAACAAGAAAGGTCTCAGTCTGAAAAGTAAGAAAACAGAAAGTAATGGTTATATCGAAGAAACAATCACCACCATCATGCAGCATAAAAATAAACGAGACAAATCTGAAACAAGTGCAACATTTCAAATACTTGGGCACAATAATAACATCAGATGGGAGATGCACCACAGAAATAAAAAGCAGAATAGCTCAGGCCAAAATAGCATTTCAGAAAATGAAAAATATTTTATGCAACAAATCTATGTCAATAGAAATGAGAAAGAGAGTTCATCGGTGCTATATAGAACCAATTCTGACCTATGGAAGCGAATCATGGACAAACAAATGAAAAGACGATTAGAGGCTACAGAGATGGGATTTCTCAGAAGAATATTGAAAGTTCCCTGGACAGCTAAAAAGACCAATGAGGAAGTTCTCAAAGAGGCCAACACAAAAATGGAGCCCTTAAAAAACATCAGAAAGAAGCAATCAACATTTTTCAGGCACATCATGAGAAGAAGACAGTTGGAATACTTGGTTACAACTGGCAAAATAAAAGGAAAGAGAGATCGCGGGCGACAAAGAGAGAAAATACTGGATAGCTTGGTGTCATGGCATGGAAAAAAGTCAACAACAGAACTGATACGATGCACTGTAGATAGAAGATTGTGGAGGGACATGGTCACCTACGCCAACCGGTATGGCACATGATGATGATGATTATTTATTACAAAAGTAGACAGATCATATGAGCTTAGTTTAATTGAATGTGTTTTTAATCAAACACATCATGCTATTGTTATGTTAAGTAATATGCATTCATTCTTTTTTTTTCAGTTCACTGAAGAAAAATTGGGAACAGCTGAGAAAACAGAGCTAGATGCTCACTTTGAGAATTTGATGCAACGGTCAGATAAAACAAAATTGTGGACTGAAAATCTGGTTAAGCATACAGATACCCTTCTTCAGCCTAATCCTAGTAAGTTAATGGTCTGATCATTACTTTTTACATTCACTTAACAAGCCACCTCGCTATATTTACAATTATTTTGCTCTTATTGATTGATATGATCCTTATTTTTAGAATGTTGTATCTATAAAGAAATTTTAAAGTGTTAACTTCTTAAATGAGATTCTAAAATGTATTTCACAGGACCATGAGTCCTCTTTAAAAAGTCTATCTTAGCCTCAGGCAGTTGTGATGTCAAATATGGAATTCTCTCTCGCAAAGTCTGACATGAAAATTTATGTAACCACCACTCCTGGAAAAATTACACCTTCAAATTCATGGCATTTATTTAATCTATCATATTAACATTGAATAGAATGCTGATAGCTCAATGGTTAGTGAACTGGACTACAAAGGACGAGGTCAGGTTCGATCCTGACTGACGGCTTCCGGGATCACCCAGCCTTAAATGGGTACTTGATTTTTTTCTGGGAAAGTAAAGCTGCATGGGCACAATACCAACCACATTACCCAAAAAAAATCATGTGCCAAAATAATAAAAATAAAAATTCAAAATAAAAAATTATGGTCACCAACATAATATTCCCTATGGAATGTCACTTTGCATGACGAGCCTCTTTACTTTACTTTCATTAACATTGAATGGCTATATTTGTTTCCACAACAATTGAATTTCATAGCTATCTATATCTGTAGATAGGTATAAAATTGTTATATTGATAGATAGATAAATATAGATATAACAAAAAGACATGGCTCAATGCAGTAGTCTTTGCCTATGTTGTCTTTGAAGCCGTCCACAGATGAGAGGAGACATATGCTGCTGCTATAGATCTAGAGGATGTATTGGTTATTGGTTATGGAAGGCCTCGGTATCACTGCAAACGAATTAAAATCCATAATTGCTCAACCGTCCGTGCCAGTGGAATCATCCGAATTACTAACACATCTCCCAAACAAAGAAAGGTAACTGTAGTCCCCATCGTAGCAGTCTCATCACACGCCAAAAGACATAAGGCGAAACCGCGCAGAAAGTGAACACAGCCAACTGTTCCCTGTCATATGATATCATCATTCATCGTAAACAATTGGAATATCGAAACATTATCAAAATGGATGAGACACAGCTCACGGTGTGCACAGAGTACATAACTCAGTAGCTCCTGCAACAAGCCGGACTTGGAATATGAGGAAACTACAAGGAACACTTTTCATGCATAGCCTTCAATGGTTCCTGCCGCCTATCCACCATATACCTGAAGTTCACGTCCCCCTGAAAATGATGATCATCACATTTTTAAAAAATGTATAGTGCTTGATGATGTTAGGCCATCGTTGTTGACTCCAATTCCGAACATATAAACACAGTCAGTTATCAGACCATCCCTGTCGCACATCAAACAACAGATTGTAAGACTAGCGTACGGCCGGCCTAGAGACACACGATGAGCCATTACGATGACATAGCACACACAACAATACAATGTCACGCCCTTTAGATTCCTGATTACTCTAGTGAATGCAACCCACGGTGAACAAAACACGGTGCAACTTCCCTAAAGAGATGAAACTGCGGCTGACGAAGCAGTTCACATTAATGAGTAACATGTAAATAACTTGCGTCAAGCAAATCCAACAATGGTCATGAACAGCACCAATGTGACGTAAAGCACAGATCAAGTCTAGACGGTGGAAGGTCGCATTCACTACACTTGATATGTCGAAAAGGAATATTGGTGGTGTACGACTCCGCTTTATTGGCGCAGATGTAATAAGTAGATCATCATTTTGACTTTAACGCAGAAAAGTGCAATGAAGAACCAAAATTAATCAGATCCCGAATGCACTTTCTGCAGTGATCAAGAGAACGTGGACTAGATCCACCATCTTGGAAATGGAAGTCCTGGAGTCATATATATGACTAGTTAAGATTACCCAGCATCATATACATATATATGGTAACTGTTTTGATAACCGAAAACTCTCCAAAGGTGGGTCCCCTTAGACAACTATCTCAGCATAGGCTGGATCTTAACAATGTAGGACTTCCGGTCAGTATGACGGATTGGCGACAGGGAACTGTTGAGGCACTGTCTGAAAAGTGTTCCTTGTTGCAGTTTCCTCATATTCAAAGTCCGGCTTGCTGCCGGAGCTACTGAGTAGTGCTCTGTGCTCACCATGAGCTGTGTGTTTCATCCGGATGGTTTTTCTATATTTAGATTGCTTACAATGAATGATGATATTGTTATTCGGTTGTGGAAGACCCCGGTATCACTGCAAACGAATTAAAATCCATAATTGCTCAACCGCTCGTGCCAGTGGAATCATTCGAATTACTAACTCATCTCCCAAACAAAGAATGGTAGCTGTAGTCCCCATCATAGCAGTCTCAGCACACGCCAAAAGACATAAGGCGAAACCGCATAGAAAGTGAACACGGCCAACTGTTCCCTGTCATCCGATATCCATCATTGTATTGGAACATGATCAAAACGGATGAAACACACAGCTCACGATGTGCACAGAGCACTTAACTCAGTAGATCCTGCAACAAGCCGGACTTGGAATATGAGGAAACTGCAACAAGGAACACTTTTCAGACATAGCCTTCAATGGTTCCTGTTGCCTATCCACCATATTGCCCAGAAGTTCACGTCCTCCTGAAAATGATGATCGTCATAGTATATTACTGCCCAGATATATGTAAGATTGTCCTCATCAAGGCCAGCTCCTTGTCGTGGGGATGGGGCTTAACAGTCACCAGTGACTGAAAACCAAGACTGGCCAGGCCTTCCTACAACCGAGCAAGACCACAGTCTGCTCTAGCAAGTTCAAGTGCTGAAGTCGGAGGCAACCAGCCAAAAGGCACACTACAATGATCAGGATGCCACGCACTCAACGCAAATGGAAGTATGTCTATAACCGCAAATCGATATGGCACTCGCCCTGTGATGGACACTCAGGCAGGTGCAGCGCCGGGCCCTCAGCCTCGAAAGGGCCCAGCCTCTATTACTGGATGTCTTTCTCAACCGCTCTGTGGAGTCAGGGGGCAAGAGAATAGAGCTACTGGCCAATCCAAAATAAGACCACTCAAAATAATGCACTGAAATGCTGAAGACATCAACAGCAAAAGAGATGGGTACAGTAAAAAGATAGAATTAGAAAATATCCTGCATGAAGAACAAATAAGCATATGCTGTTTGCAGGAAACCCATCTAAACAACGACATAGCCTTGAAGATTAGGGGATACCAGTGCTACCGATCTGACAGGAAAAACAGACAGAAGGGCGGAATATTGACACTTGTAAAGAACAATGTCAATGCATGTCAGATTGAAGTGTGTATGGCTGGGGCGGAATATCAAATACTGCACCTCAGGACAGGAAATACAGACTTCCATCTACTTAACTACTATTGTCAGAGTGACCGCCCACTAGCACTAGACACAATTACATTAAAAGAAAGAATAATTGTATGTGGAGACTTTAACAGTCATTCACAGAGCTGGGGCTATGAACATATGGACAAGAGAGGTGAAGAGCTTGAAAATTGGCAGGATGACAATGGGCTTATACTAGGTGATATACCAGACAACAGATCCACCAACATTCTACTCCAGATCATGGCATACCACATCTACACTAGACCTTGCTTTCCATTCACCAGACCTGGATTGGAATATCACACGTATTGTTGGGAAACAACTTGGAGGCAGCGACCACCGACCAGTCATTTTAGAGGTACAAAATAAGGCCATCAGGGAGAGCAGAACTCTCTCCAGATGGAATTACAAAAAGGCAGACTGGAAAATGTATCAACACTACACCAGTGTACTGACTAAAGATATAAATACAGATAGAGACATCAACAAAATAGTTGATGAATTCAGTAGACTAATAATACAAGCTGCCAGTAAAACAATACCTAGAGGGGCACGGAAACACTACAAACCATACTGGAGTAGTGAACTAGAGCAACTGCACAATGACATGGAAACATCTCGAAAACAAGCAGAAAATAACCCTTGCCAGGAACACCACAATAACTACCAGCATGCTAAAGCCAAATTTCAATGGACTAAACTACAAGCCAGACGGAGAAGCTGGAAAGAGAAAACAGAGTCCTTGAATCTTGAACGAGACACAAGAAAAATGTGGAAGCTTGTAAAACAGCTGAATGATGAGGGTCAGAAAGGAACACCAAAATTACACTGAAGAAGGATGGAAGCATCCTAACAGGTAAACATGCAGCAAATTACTTTGCAGACTCCTTTGCAAATGACAATAATATTGAAATCAGCCTAGAGAAACGACAAGAGACCCGTTTAAAACAACAAAATGCAAGACAAGAAGAGACCACACATGAAGTCATGGAAATACCCATTACACAAAGAGAGCTAGAGCTGGCAATATCCTAATGAAAAAGTCACCAGGCAGTGATGGAGTGTCCAATGAAATGATTAAGAACTTGGGAACTGCAGCTAAAGCAAAACCACTGCAGATCTACAACATTTGCTGGATCACAGGTAGAGTGCCACAGGCATGGAGAGAAGCAATTATGATACCATTACTAAAGCCAGGAAAAGATGGTTCAACAACATCCAGCTATAGACCAATCAGCCTTACAAGCTGTTTGTGTAAAACAATGGAACGTATAATCAATCTCAGACTGCAGTGGTACCTGGAAAGTGAAAATCTCCTTGTCCCACAACAAGCAGGCTTTAGACAGTGTTACTCTACCGAAGATCAGGCAACCTTTCTTTCCCAGGAAATTGAGGATGCGTTCCAAGAAAAGAAACTGGTACTAGCAGCATGGATAGACCTAAAGAGAGCATTTGATAAGGTATGGAAGGAAAGGCTTTTGGAGAAACTGAGAAATTATGGAGTAAATGGCAGGATGTACAAATGGGTCAAAGCATACCTGCATAACAGGAGAGCCAGAGTGCAACTGGATGGTCTTAAGAGTAAGAAGGTCTTTCTGCGCCAGGGCGTTCCACAGGGAGGGGTACTATCTCCAACACTTTTTCTGATCTACATCAATGACCTAGTTACTGAACTACCACATGGCATCAAAGTGGCAATGTATGCAGATGACTTGGTAATGTGGTGCACAGAGGAGTATGCAACAGTGGCCTCCAAATTGCTACAAAGAGCTATGAATGCACTGAATTCATGGACAAATAGATGGTGTAGCAGCATCAATACAGACAAATGCAGTACTATACTTTTCACACTCTCCCCAAAACAAAAAGCAGGAGCCATCTATTTAAACAATGAGCCTGTGAAAGAAGACATACAAGCTACATATCTCGGAGTTACATTTGATAACAAACTATCTTGGAAACAGCAGATAAATAAGACAACCCAAAAAGCAAGGAGGAAATTGGCTATTCTAAGAAAACTGTGTGGAACCACATGGGGTGCGAGTGGGAAAATACTCAGTAAAGTTTACCAACAGAGTATACGCCCACATTTAGAATATGGATCATCCGCATGGTGCTCAGCATCAAACAACACATTGCAAGAACTGGATAAAGTACAAAACCAGACACTTAGGGTCATCACAGGAGCAATGAAATCAACACCAATTTTGGAGATGAAGAAATTGTGGAGGATACAAGCACTGAGAGAACGGAGAGACACAAAGGTGCTGATACAGGCAGAAAAATGTGCATGCATGCCGAGACATCCAATGAAGGACCGATTACAAAATCTTGCATTGGGACGACTTAAGAGAAGCAGTTTTATCCACCAAGCCAAGCGTATTAGTAGACAAACACCAGACATGCCAAGAGTTGTTAACCCCCTACTACTCATACCAGAACAGACTCCCTGGACAGAGGAACCAAGATTATCAATACAAATACGGACAGAAGTGAAAGGAATAGTTGACAAAGAAGAACAGAATAGCCTACAGTGGAAAACAATAACTCTCAGTTTCCTGGATGAAGAATACCCGCAAGACCTATGGATTCGTGTGTACACAGATGGATCAGCACAGAATGCTGTAAAGAATGGGGGAGCAGGCGCATATATAGAGTACCCAAATAACACTAGGGATATGAATTAAATAGCAACAGGGAAATATTGTCACAATTATGATGCAGAAATACAAGCAATAAAGTTGGCAATAGAAAAACTGCTGAACAGTAATCTTAGCCCACAGCCTGTAGTGTTTTTGAGAGATGCAAGATCAGTACTCCAGGCACTACAATCTAGAAAATTACCACATCTGCAGACCTTATTGACTGAACTCTGCAAGCACCACAGGGTTGCCCTGCAGTGGATCCCATCTCACAGTGGAATACCAGGAAATGAGAAAGCAGATCAGTTGGCAAAGGAAGGTTCAACAGGCACACAACTAGATACACCGGTTACATATCATCATAAGAAACAGATAATCAAATCAATCAGAGGACCACAAGCCCCAAATCAAGATGCCTTTCATAATAGGAATAGATATGAACAAGTTATCATTATACGCCTCAGAACAGGACACAATCGACTCCATAGTCACATGTATACAAAATTCAAGATCGGCACATCAACTACTTGTACATGTGGACAGGCGCCCCAGACTGCTGAACACATACTTCAAGATTGCACAGATTATAGTAGACTAAGGAAAATCCATTGGCCCATAGATACAACACTACAGACAAAACTATATGGGCCACTGCAAGAATTACAAATGACAGTAAAATTCATACAGGAAACGACATTGCTGATATAGACAATACTTCGGGCGAACGAAAGATAGATAGATGTAAGATTGTACGTCTAGTAGAGGTATTTCTCCTAGTTTTATTTGGTTATTAACTGTATTAATTCTCATAATGTTGGTCTTATCTCTATTAATCTTCAGTCCTAGCTGTTGTAAGGGAGCCACGATAGCTCAGTGGTTAGTGAACTGGACTACAAAGGACAAGGCATTGGGTTCGATCCCAACCGACGGCATCCGGGTTCACCTAGCCTTAAATGGGTACCAGACTTTTCTGGGAAAGTAAAGCGGCGCGGGCGTAATACCAACCACATTACCCCGAAAATCATGTGCCGATTGTCTGTAAAATTTATGGTCACTAACATCATATTCCCTATACGCCACTTGGCGTGATGGGGGTACTTTACTTTTTTTTTATTAGCTGTTGTGATCTCTCATCAAGTATGCTCATTTTATCCTGCATCTGTTGATGGTTGTGTGATAGGAGAGCTATGGCATCAGCAAAGTCTAAATCATCAAGTTGTTTGGTCAGTGACTACTGGATCCAATCTCTGTTGTTTTGAGTTATTTTCATAATCCAATCTATGGCCAGTAGAAAGTGAAATGGAGATAGAAGGCATCCCTGCCTTACTCCTGTTCTTATTTCAAATGCTTCTGTAAGCTGTCCTTCATGCACCACACTACATTTTGTTCCTTCATACATTGTTTTTTTATCAGGTTAATAAACTTTATGGGGATTCCGTAATGACTCAGCAACTAATTCTTCTGTCTAAACTATCAAATGCCTTTTTGTAATCTATGAATCCAATATAAAGTGGGGATTTTAGTTCTAAACTTTGTTCAACTATTATACGTAGAGTAGTTATTTGATCAGCACATGATCTGTTCTTCCTAAAATCTGCTTGTTCATCTCTCAAATGTTTCTCTATGGCCTCTTGTAGTCTCTCCAGAATGATTCTGCTTAATATTTTCCCTGGCACTGATAGTAGCATAATTCCCCTATAATTTGTGCACTCCTGTAAACTTCCTTTCTTTGGTAGTTTGATCATATAACCTTCTTTCCAGTCTTTAGGTATTTCTTCCCTCTCCCAAATTTTATCTAGTAGATTATGTAACATCTTGGTAGAGGTGTTAATATCTGCTTTGATGGCTTCAAAAGGAATTTCATCTGGTCCTGTGGCTTTACCATTTTTTAATAGTTTGATGGCTTTCATTATTTCTTCTTTGCTTGGTTGTCCACAGTTAACGTGTAATTCTTCTTCTGCTGGTAGTATATCTGGAGGATTATTTGAGCCGGGTCTGTTCAAAAGTTCTTCAAAGTGCTCTTCCCATCTCTCCATTTGTTCCCTTATATTACTAAGCAGATTTCCTTTCTTATCTTTAATAAAGGCATTGATCTGTTTGTGTTTTCCACTTAATTTCTTTGTACTGTTGTACAGTTCTTTCATATTCCCTTTATTTGCTGCTTCTTCTGCCTCTTTAGCTAGTTCATCTATATATTTCCTCTTATCCCTTTTAATGCATCTTCTCACTTCTTTGTTCACCTCTGTGTAAGCTTCCTGTGTCTTGGCTTTATTACTTTATTCACTCTATTTACTCACTCACTCCGTGAATCTCTTCCTACTCTCATAGCACCCAGTTCACTCCGTTATCTCATGCTTGACACTTCTTCACATATCCTGTGTTTGTCACACTCTCTCCATCCCGTTCCGACACCCTTAATTTCCTTACATTCTTACTTTCACTGCTATATCTCGTTCTGCTCCCTAAACCAGACAGAGATAAGCCCACACTGAGCGGATATCACATTATTACTATGCAAAATGTCTATGGATGGTTCCCAAAAAGTAATCTCCTAAAATCTAGCAGCATATCTTGAGATCAAAGAATTGTTGTCAAACAATTAAAAGGTGATTATAGGCAGGACAGGAATACTGCTGCTAATGTTTCCATCCTTGCTTATGATGTCTACAGATCCTTTCAGAGGAAAGAGGAATCAGCACTGGCTGCCCTTGATCTTGAGTATGCATACAATCGAGTGAACTATGGCACACTCATACACCTACTTGATGAGGCAGGCTTTGATACACGGCTCATGCGCTGGGTGGCATTGGTGCTGGTGCAAAGAAAAGTAGCTCAACATTTCTGTGCCTGGACATCTGAGGAGAGATATATATTGCTGGAGTTTCCTCAAGGATTGCCATTATCACCTGCTTTGTTCAATATACACACTGCCAGGGTTGCGCAACTGAATAGTGTCAGACCGAGTCACACTCTTGCTTTTGTAGATAACATATGTACATGGATGCCTATGTTTCATAGATTATACCAACGCATTTGACAAAGTAAAGCACCAAGAAATAATCAAAAATTTTAGAAAGCATAAACGTAGACAGCAAAGATCTAAGAATAATAAAGAACATATACTGGCAACAAACAGCGGCCATAATAACTGGAAACCAATTCGGAATGTTTCAACAAATAAAACAGGGTGTTAGACAAGGTTGTGTGCTGTCACCAGATTTGTTTAATATTTATAGTGAGATTATTTTTAAGATCCATAAAGGGCATGCCTGGAATAACAATTGGAGGTCATAATATAAATAATCTAAGGTATGCTGATGATACAGTATTAATCGCTAAGAGTGAAAATGAGTTACAAGAAATGTTGGACATTATAGTGAAAGAAAGCAAATATAAAGGACTCAGCTTTAACAGCAAAAAGACAGAAATAATGGTAACAACAAAGAAAAAGACATCACCTCAGTGCAAAATAAAGACAAGTGGAACAATATTAAAACAGGTAAATGAATTTAAATATTTGAGAACTTTGTTAACCTCAGACGGAAGATGTACAGAAGAGGTGAGATGCAGAATGGCTTAGGCAAAAGCAGCTTTCCAGAAAATGAGGAAGATACTATGCAATCCATTTTTGACTATAGAAACAAGAAAAAGAGTTCTTAAATGTTACGTAGAGCCAGTCTTAACATATGGATGTGAATCATGGACAATAGGACAACAGACAAGAAAATCACTGGAGTCTGTAGAAATGTGGTTTTACAGAAGAATGTTGCGAATACCATGGACAGCTAAGAAGAGTAATGAAAATGTTTTGAAAGAGGTCAAAGCAAAAAGAGAGCTAATTTCCAATATTAGGAAGAAACAATCATCATATTTTGGCCATGTAATGAGAAGAGAACAAACAACTGGAATATATTGTAACAACTGGAAAAATTGAGGGACGTATGGTGATAGAGGGAAGCAAAGTGAGAAAATACCAGACAGCTTAAGAGAATGGTATGGCAGAAGGTCAACAACACAAATGATAAAGAACTGTCCAGATCATCAAAGTTATGGGGCCCATCGTGAGGAGTCTGACTATTAAGTATTTGGGAATAGCATTTGATAGGTCCCTTTCTTTCAATCAACATGTGTGAAGTATCAATCAAAAGGCAAGGAGATGAGTCAAGAGAGCATTGCAAGGAGCATTATCAAGATCATGGCCAGGGCGAACTTCCAGCAATAGCTACTATTCTTGCTCATGCAAGCTGTGGTGCTCTCAAAACTGGATTATGGTTTGGGTATGCTCTTATCAACTCAGATCAAAAGGTTGGGGAAGGTTCAGTATGAGAGCCTTCGGGCGGTTCTCGGATGCACCAGAGAGAAACCTATCCATTCTGTGAGGTACTTACTTGACTTACCAAGCATTAGAGTGTGACATAGATCTGCTCAGGTCTGAGCTTATTTGAATGTGGTAGTAAAGAAAAAAGTAAAGTGCCCCATCACGCCAAGTGGCGTATAGAGAATATGGTGTTAGTGACCATAATTTTTATAGTAACCATAATTTTTATAGACCTTCAGCACATAATTTTTGGGGTAATGTGGTCAGTATTATGCCAGTGCTGCTTTACTTTCCCAGAAAAAATTCGGTACCCATTTAAGGTTGGGTGAACCCGGAAGCCGTCGGTTGGGATCGAACCCTACCCCTTGTCCTTTGTAGTCCAGTTCACTAACGACTGAGCTATCGCAGCTCCCATTTGAATGTGGTATGGAATATAAATTATCCCTTGCATTCAGAATTTGATATGACCAAGGGCAGGTGCCTTGGATGTGGAAAATCCTGATGGGCGAGGCGGAAGAGTTCATAAGGAGAGTATGTAATCTGAATGATATTAGGGCTGGCAAGGATTGGATAGAAGTAACAGCAGAAAAAAAAGAGCCTAACCAAAGTGATCATTCAGCTCAATAGGAAGTGTTGCAGTTGGGCATATGGAGCTACCGAGGTTGTAATAAGGGAATCCATTGAAAAAGTATTGTCACCTCAGGATCCAATCATCTACATGGATGGTTCCGTATCCCGCGGACAGCACAGTGGTTGAGGTTTTATGGCAGAGAAGTGGCTAGGGAATCTGGCAAATGTAGCATTATGGTGTCCAGCATGAGAATGAAGATAGAAGCTGCAACGGTGGCAATAACATGGTTGGTTACATAGAACATGGACCACACAGACTTTGTTACTGACTTGCAAAGTATGCTGCAGAAGATTGACAGACAGTGTCTGTGGTTGGAGTGGTTGCAGCTCTTAGATTACACTAAAATTAATGCATTAACTTGCGTTTACTGTCCAGGGCACACTGATGTACATGGCAATGAAAGTCCAGAAGCTTGCTGGCAGCTCTGGCTCTGAGTGTAGCCTTACTCTCGACAAAGGGGACATCGCCAAGTTTGTTCACCGCTTCTTAAGAGAAGAGGAGGAAAATGAGTGGTAAATGATGTACATATCGAGAGACTGAGGAGTCTAAAGGTGAAAATGGGATCTGGTTGATCCAGAGAGCTTAGTAGGAAAAACAGAAATATCAATAATCAACACCTTACGGGAACAATCAGTCTGCGTATGCTTCAAGAAATGCTTGGATGAGCGATGGGGCGGATATGGAGATGCCTCGACTGGAATGAAACTGGTTTCATGAATAGAATAAAACCTTAAGAAAAGGCAGCCTACCAGTTGGTTAATTTATAGTTTCATTCATTATTTGATAACAAGTTTTGACAGTTATTTTGTCTTTGTAAAATTTAGACATCCTAAAACAATGCTCATACAATTTCTTTTTTGCAGTATTAGTGTAAGCATGGTGAATATTCTATCTTACCAGATCAAAGAATGGAAGACCTCTTGTATGTGAAGTTAGACAAAAAGAAGAAGGATAGGATCACTCAGTATGAGATTCTTGGAAATTCTATGGTAGATGCTGGCAATGACTTTGGACCAGGAACAGCTTATGGTTTGTATTCTAACAAGTAAATTAGTTTAGTTAGACCCTAATTGACAAACAGATGTGCCTGTGAATATGCATACATTTATAATATATATGCATGTGTTTGTGGATAAGCATATGCATTTTGTGTGTGTGAAGATAATGAGTAATTTTAATGAATGTAATAACCACAATCATTATCATCAAGTTTTGTCTCTGCATCAAAGGTTAGCTACCATGGAGCGCCATTCTGCTCTGACTCTTGCTTTAATAGTGCTGTGATAAGCTGACTTTTCCATCTTTTGATGTTACTTGTCTGTGTTAGTCTTGGTCTGCCTCTGCCTTTTTTACCTTGTATTTTCCCTTCAAAGATTACTTTTAGTAGGCTACTGTGTCTTTCAACATGCCTCAAAAGTCTCATTTGTCTTGTTTGAATTGTGTTTAGTAGTTCTCTTTTCATTTTAGTTGTTTTAAGACTTCCTTTGTTTTTTATTTTCTTTCCATGCAATTCTTCCTAATCTTCTATAAATTCACATTTCAAATTTTCAATTCATGCTTTAATTTTATGTTCTGTTTTAACCATCGGTGTCTGCATAATAATTTTGATGGCGAACCACAATAGATAAACTTTTTGGAGACTACAGTATTTAGCTTGAGATAAATATCACATGTATAGTCAAATCAACACCATTAACAGACGTAAACATGGCAACAGTATTGCCATTAATCATCATCATGTGCCTTACCGTTTGGCGTAGGTGATCATGTCCCTCCACAATCTTCTATCTACAGTGCATCATATCAGTTCTGTTGTTGACTGTTTTCCATGCCATGACACCAGGCTATCCAGTATTTTCTCTCTTTGTTGTCCGCGATCTCTCTTTCCTTTTATTTTGCCAGTTGTAATCAAGTATTCCAACTTTCCTCTTCTCATGATGTGCCCAAAAATATGTTGATTGCTTCTTTTTGATGTTTTTTAAGAGCTCCCTTTTTGTGTTGGCCTCTTTGAGAACTTCCTCATTGGTCTTTTTAGCTGTCCAGGGAACTTTCATGTGGAAGTCACATTGATCGAGAAGGGGATACGAGCAAAGAAATTAGAATCAGACTGGCTAAAGCAGCAATGTCTTTCAGAAGCCTTGAAAAGTTGTGGAAATCAAAACTCATTAGCACAAACACAAAACTTAGGCTATTCAAATCAAATGTACTATCAACCCTTACGTATGCGTGTGAAAGCTGGAAAACAACAAGAGATATAGAAACAAAGTTGAACGCATTCGAAAATAAATGTCTAAGGAAAATACTTGGTATAGAATGGAACGAATTCAAAACAAACGAGGAAATTAGAGAAATCGCCAATCAACCACTAATATCTTCAGTAATAAAGAAAAGACGATGGTCATACGTTGGACATGTGATGAGAAGAGATAATAATCGAATAGCAAAGCAAGCCCTCATATGGGAAACAACAGGTAAAAGAAAAAGAGGAAGACCCAGGGAGACACTGAGAAGAACATTGATGAGAGAGGCAAGAGCAGCAGGAATCGGCTCCCTCAATGAGATAGAACTGCTTGCACAGAACAGAGACAGATGGCGAGATTTGATAAAATATCTTTAAAAGAAAACTGCTAGAACAAAAATTCATATAGGAGAAGGTGTATCTTGGTCTACGCCCTATGGGCCGGTTACGGCTCGAAAGGTCAATAGATAGATAGATAGGGAACTTTCAACATTCTTCTGAGAAATCCCATCTCTGTGTCCTCATCGTCTTTTCATTTGTTTGTCTACTGTCCATGATTTGCTTCCATAGGTCAGAATTGGTCCTATATAGCACCGATGAACTCTCTTTCTCATTTTTATTGACATAGATTTGTTGCATAAGATATTTTTCATTTTCTGAAATGCTATTTTGGCCTGAGCTAATCTGCTCTTTATTTCTGTGGTGCATCTCCCATCTGATGTTATTATTTGTGCCCAAGTATTTGAAACGTTGCACTTGTTTCAGATTTGTCCTGTTTATTTTTATGCTGCATGATGGTGATGGTTGTTTCATCGATATAACCATTACTTCTGTTTTCTTACTATTCAGACTGAGACCTTTCTTGTTGCTTTCTTTTACTATTATGTCTATCATTTCTTGTAGTTCGTTCTCTGTCTCTGCTATTAAGACTGTGTCATCCGCATATCGCAAATTATTTATGTTGTGACCGTTGACTTCAATTCCTTTTTTGTCTATTATTGATCTCATTATATATTCGCTGTAAAGTGAAAACAAATCCGGTGACAGAACACAGCCTTGTCTGACTCCTTGTTTTATATATTGGAATTGTCCTGTTTGGTTGTTAATTCATATAGCTGCTGTTTGTTGCCAGTACATGTTTTTTATGATTCGCAGATCCTTGCCATCAATGTTTAATTTGTAATGTAAAATTTAAGCCATTAATGACTAACAGAATATTCTTCTTCTACTGTGATCATGACTCATTCATTCAGACTGGGATTCCAGCAAACTGTATAATGATGACATCATTGTTTGCCATGCCCTTCACAGAAAAAAAAAACAGAAACAACTAAAATATCAATAATAAGGCACAGTGTGGGAGCATTCTTGTAGAATATGTTTTACTGTCATGTCTGCTAGGATTTAGTGGCACAGGTTGGTGTTTGGAGTACATGTGATACTTCTTTCTGTTGTGATCAGTGCAGATGTGAAGTATGATAACTTAGTCCATTCTTGATAAGCTACTGTGCGGCGCCGATATAATGGTTCTGCAAGAAACTCTTCTTGGTGACAGGACAGTAAGTACTCCTGGCTTTCATTGTTTTTACAATAGACAACACCTTGGGCAGACCATCCTTGTGCGCAACAATACGGTGGCAGCTGAGGTTGATATGTCTGCGTGGGACAATGCAGAATTGCAGGTACATGCGGTTAGAGTGCAGACCCCAGTTCATTTCGTGATTGTTAATGTGTATGCCTGTAATGGGAAGGTGAACACACAACAATGGTAGAATCTCTTCGATCTCGATGAAGAGAACGTCATTTTCTGCAGAGACTTTAATGCTAGAGGCAACCAGTGGGGTTACGTCATAACCAACAAGCAGGGAGAATACTTAGAGAACACACTGGTGTCGGCCGATTTAGTGTGCTTGAATGATGGAAGGGCAACAAGAATGGCCACTCAAACAGGGGACTCTGATAGTGTCATAGACCTGGCACTGGTGTCTTCCACCTTTTGCAGGTGGAGTGCACTGGGGTTCCACGGAAGTGATCACTATCCATGTGTCCTCTTAATTGAGAAAAGCAGAAATAGAAGCCAGAAAAGAAAGTTCCATACATTCAACTACAAGAAAACAAACCAGGACGTCATTAGCAAAATCAGACATAGGTAACAGAGTGCCCCTCGTAGGAGGCAGGAAAGATGGACGCAGCCACCCTGGTGGAACGTAGTTGTCGAGGAAGCTTGGCGGAGCAAGAGACAAATGGCCAAGACATGGCAGAAAGCCAGAAGGAATGGAAGAACACAACCTGAGCTCTTGAAGCGTCTCAAAATAGAGGTCGACCTCTTTATGATGCACTTTAAACTATGCGCTAAGCAGGCTAAGGATGCCAAATGGGATGACTTCTGTAAAAAAGTGTGCTCAGAAAAATCGCTCGCCACATTCTGGTGCCTTCATCAGAGCATGAATGGCACAACACGACACAGAGGCATACCAGACTTTCAGAGCACAGGCCGGATATGGCACAAATCTGAGAGCAAAGGGAAGGTCCTGCTTGCCCGCTACATTGAGCAGACAGACCAAAGAAATGAGGCTGTAAGAATGAGGATACGGGGATCGCTGTCAAAATTGTGTAAGGATGTAGGGCTGGAAGAAGATCTCACAATCACAACCGATACCATTCGCATGACACTTAAAAGGTCACACAACACTGCTCCTGGTCCAGATGGTGTTCGGTACGATGACATAGGTGATTTAGCTGACGACGACTTGACAAAACTGGCCAATGAGTTTAATGCCAGTATTCGGAGTGGCCAGATTAAGGAGGAGTGGCTACACAGCTGCTTACTACCACTACCGAAGCCAAACAAGGACCATTCTGAGATCAGTGCCTACAGAATCATCACAATGCAGAACACTAGGGGCAAGCTGCTGGAGAAAATAGATGCCGTGTCCTCACCTGTCACCTTGAACAGAAACGCGTATTCCCACCCACACTCTGAGGTTATAGATATAACAAAGAGACATGGCTCAATGCGGCAGTCTTTGCCTATGACGTCTTCAAAGGCTTCCACAGACGAGAGGAGACATGTGCTGCTGCTATAGATCTGGAGGATGCATACAACAGGGTACCATTTGAATATCTCATGCATATGCTCCTCAAACTGGCAGTGCACCCCTTCCTCATTAGATGGATCGCTGCGGCACTGTTTCAGAGGAAGGTGATACTCAGATGTGGAAGTTGGTCTTCCGTGCCAACATCCATTTGTCCAGGGCGGCCACAAGGCTCACCATTGTCACCAGTTCTATTTAACGTGTACACAATAATGATCACGGAACAACAGCTGGTTGGGAAGGGAAGAACTATGACTTTTGCTGATGATATTCTGGTATATCAACAGGGAAGAGACAGACAGGGAATCGCCTCCACAATGCAAGACGAACTCGATCGCATTTCTTCCTGGTGTGGGGTTTCAGGTGCCTTGGTTAATCCTAATAAAGCATCAGTTTCATGGTTCTCCCTTAACAATCATATCGTTAATACGACCACACCGGTAGTGCGAATGGGAGCTGATGAGGTGACCAGGGACAAGTTGATGACATACCTCGGAGTTAAGTTTGATCTCAGCCTGTGTTTTCGGGACCACGTCGACCATGTGATAACAAAATCCCGCAAAAGATTAGCCGCCTTGAAGGTCATGAAAGCTGCCAACATCGAGCAGAGTCTACTTACTCTTCTGTTCCAGGGATTAGTCCTCGCACCAATCAAGTATGCCCTTGCAATTCTTACTGTCAGTACGACTCAAATTGATAGGCTGGAGAAAATACCAAATGAAGCCATGCGCATTATCCTGGTATGTACGAGGGACCCTCCCTGTGTAGCAATGAGGTATCTTCTTGACTTTCCAACCATGGATGACAGAATCAAGATCTGGAGAGCACGAGCATACCTGAAGATTAGTACAGATATAGAGCATCCATTGCACCACGTGCTCAACACAGTGAAAGGTGCCAGGTTAAAAAGAGGCAAATCATGGGTGGGCCGAGCAGAAGATGTCATCAAACAGGTCTGTGGGCTTACCAATATCAGCGTTGGTGAGGAGTGGATACCGGTGCCTACGTCATTCAAGGGGACTTTCTCGTGTATTGTCACACTCAATAGGAAAAGTAGGGAACAGAACCCGGTCGTGGTTAATGCCGAGGTCAACGGTTTCATCTGTGATAACACCGATGAGAAAGATGCAGTCATCTATACAGACGGATCTGTAATACGACACCAAAGAAGTGCATGGGCATTTACAGCACGCTCTGCAGGCAGAATAGTCTACGAAGACAGTGGTGCACACGTCATGACCACGAGTAGCATGACAATGGAGGTGATGGCAGTGACCAAGGCTTTCAAATGGTTAGAGTCACAAGACTACACCCACGCATGTATACTGAGTGATTCGATAAGCATGATAAAAAAAGTGGAGGCGGGCTCTGTACGCATGCAATGGGTAGAGTTGTTGCAGAAATCCAAAATACCTTTGTCTATGTCCCTGTGTACCAGCGCTTTGGTACCCGGTATTCGATATTGCGAGGTAGAGGTCTACCCCAGTTCACCCCGCACTTGTATTCTGCCCTTGGCTGTCTTGGTCCCTGACCAACTCCACGTTGTGACCGCGTTCTGGACAACCTCAGAGCCCGTTCTTCGCAAGGACACCCCCATCCACTGTAGACAGCATGGAACAAACACCAACTAAAATATAGCAAGTTATATATCTCATTGATCAGTCCCTAGCTTGACATAATGGATCATCAGATTTACACAGCAATGCGTGATTCACAACAGATAAGGATTGTGCACACAATGTCTTTAAATCATTTCAATACAAAATCTTTAATTATGTTCAGCTGCGCACACATTAGCACAACCTACAATTCGGATGAAGGTCTCTTCATGCTGATGATGATTGCTCAGACAATGTCACTAAGACGGCTGTAAGTCAGCCATGATTGCCTGACCTGTACTGGTGAGCAAGGTCTCTTCACACTGATGATAACTGCAAAATAATTCGCTACTCTGTTCAGCTGTGCCTACATTAGCACAACCTACAAATCGGATGAAGGTCTCTTCATGCTGATGATGATTGCTCAGACAATGTCACTAAGACCATTCACAAGGATTTTACTGACTCTGCTAACACTAAGCCCATTTCCTTGAGCAGCATAATTGTTCATAACAATGTCACTGTTCTAATGCGTACGACTTCACTGAATGGCTAACACTAAGCCTGTCTCCTTGAGCAACATAATTGTTCATAACAATGTCACTGTTCTAATGCTTACGACTTCACTGAATGGCTAACACTAAGCATATCTCCTTGAGCAACATAATTGTTCATACCAATGTCACTGTTCTAATGCATACGACTTCACTGAATGGCTAACACTAAGCCTATTTGACTGTCCCACTCAACAGCTAACCCACAATTAACCTGCAACATCAGAATTCTTTCCACATTCCGGTCCCCAAGTTCCGTTGTGTTTTCACACACACGTCTGGACTGGACCTCAGCACGAAATCAACTGCCTATCTTTCTTCTAGTTCTTTGTCTCAATCTCACTCACTCATCTCACTTGTCCTTGCACGCTTTTTTCCTGAATCTCTATTTCCCGTGAATCTACTGCGCCCCTCACTTGTCTCCCCTAGACCCGCACTAATTCTCTTTGTTATCTCCCCTTGTCCTATCTTTTATTTTTATCTCCTTACTTTACCTGGACATGCGAAGTACGGGGAAATGAAATAGCGAACAGGTTGGCTAGCTGCGCTGTCGTTGAGGACGGGCAACCAATGGATCAGGCGGACATCATCAATGCCCTCCGAGATGTGGGAAGAGTATGGGACTTCGACAAACACAAATCCACGTCACTTCTTCGGAGGATGGAAATGGGAGTTAAGATGGGCACAGCCATAAATGAGAGTGGCCGTGTTAGAAGACTTATCAACCAACATAGAACTGGAGTTGTCAGTCGCTGGACACTGAGGAAATTGCTGAGGAGGGATCTGAGCACCTATGGACATGTTCGGAGTGCAATGATGATGACCCGCCAATAACTCAATAACTTGGTCTCTCCATTGAGAGTTTATAATTTCCACCCCCCCCCCCCCCCCACTCCCCCTCCGATTGTATTTTGAGTTGTTTCCATTTTGAATTGTTATATTATGTTAAATTAGGTTCATCATCATAGGGCTCTGGTGCTCTGATCTTCTCATATTCTACATTAAACGCACTAATCAAGTCAGTCAGTTCAGTGTTGGCTGACAATTCCTCTACTTTGAATTGTATTGCCCTTTTAGTATTAGATTTAACTTCTTCATTGCTGACCAGATGATCTTCTTGTGGTAGTTTCATGCCTTCTCTGGCTAGTTTATCTACATGCTTATATCCTTTGTATATTGCATGTGCTGATATCCACTTGATCACTACTGTCTGAAAATTATGGCACAGCTGCACAACAGGGTTGTCCTCCAGTTAACTATCTCACACTGCAGAGAGTGGGTACTTGACATGTCTCATGTTAATAGCCTAACTTGGATATATTGCCCTGGATATACAGGAGTTCATGCCATTGAGATAGCTGACAGTTTGGCATGGTGTGCTATTGTGCAAGAAACCTTAAAAATTATTTAGTTATTTGCGGGTCATCATCATTGCACTTCAAACATGACCATAGATGCTCAGATCCCCTCCTCAGCAAGTCTCACAGTGTCCAGCGACTGACGACTCCAGTTCTGTGTTGGTTGATTAGTCTTCTTGCACTCTCACTAAGTTTCTCGTTTCTGGCTGTGCCCATCTTAACTCCCATCTCTTTCATCCGAAGGAGCGACATGGACTCATGGTTGTCAGAGTCCTGTGTCCTTCCCACTTCCCGGAGGGCATTGATGATGTTGCCCAATCTATTGGTTGACCGTCCTCAACAATAGCGCAGCTAGCCAACCTGTCCACTCTTTCTTTTCCCCATACTCCCGCATGTCCTGGGACACAGACAAAGGTGACATTACGTATTTTTGACTTCTGCAATGACTTTACCCGTTGCATACGTACAGAGCCTGCCTCCACTTTTCTTATCATGCTCATTGAATCACTCAGTATGCAGACGGGGGTGTAGTCTTGTGACTCTAACCAGATGAATGCATTGGTCACTGCCATCACCTTCATCGTCATGATACTTGTGGTCATAACGTATGTACCATTGTCTTTCTTGACTATTCTGCCTGCCGAGTGTGCTGTAAGTGCCCATGCACTCCTTTAGTGTCGTATTATAGATCCGTCTGTATAGATGACTGCATCTTTCTCATCAGTGTTATCCAAGATAAGACCATTGACCTCCACATTGACCACGACTGAGTTCTGTTCCCTACATTTCCTGTCGAGTGAGACAATGCACAAGAATGTCCCCCTGAATGATGTAGGCACCAGTATCCACTCCTAGCCAGCGTTGATATTGGTAAGCCCACAGACCTATTTGATGACATCTTCTGCTTGGCCCACCCATGACTTGCCTCTTTTTAGCCTGACAACCTTCCCTGTGTTGAGCTCATGATGCAATAGATGCTCTTTAACTACACTTATCTTCAGGTATGCTTTTATACCTTAAAAATGAACAAGATAACATTGCGAGGGCTTTAAAAGAACACCTCTCACAGAATGGAAACAAGGAAGCTGAGAGGAATTGTGGAGCACGGCGCCACGATGGGCAAAAGCAGGAAAATCATGATTGGTGGAAAAGAACGCAACATGGTCAATCAATGCAGGACAGGAACAATAAGTAGATGAACACTTCAATGGCTTCTGGAACGGGCAGCAGAATGGATAATGGAATACCCCGATTGTGGTGATGCCAGTCCAAGCTAAAGACTAACAATCTCATTATTTCGGGGAGGTTTTCTGTGCTGCAAGGACTGTTGTTGACAGCACATCCATCAGTGTCATTAGTTTTTTTGTACATGTTACTTTTGTGTTGTATGGCCAGCTCTGCTTAACTTTGAGTTCAGTTTCAGCCTTGTAATTGCTTAAGAGCTTTCCTGTGGCTATGTATTTAGTTAGCTCATCCTAGGAACCACTCTTGTCACTTTCTGGTGGCATTTGTAGAACCAACTGTGCACTATGAGACCAAGAGTCATTTGGGTAGTCCTCACCTATGAACCTCTCTCCTATATGCATTCTTTCCAGAAATGTCTGTGTGCCTTCTTTTTAAATCCAGATTATAGCTTCTGTGAGCTCCGGTGGTGTATACCCCCAAGAGGGTAATCTCAGTGTGCGAGTTTTATTTTGTTTGCTTGCTTGCATTCACCTGATGACTAAAGGAGTGAACCTCTTCATCATCCGCCCTTGAAAGAATGGGTGTGTCTGAGTTGTGTTGTGGTTTACAGTATAACTGTGATATTTGTGCCTTTCGGCCCAACACATTCGACTTCAGCATGACATTTTTTAGTACTGGTTTGTCTTCCCTTTTCGATCCCTACTCACTTGGTCAGACTAGACTGGTTAGTCTGTTACTAGAGGCACCACTGAGAGGTGGAGCAGGGTCTGAATGGTTCTGGTTCACTGATACTGGCACAAGCCATCAGCTGTGGGTCGCTGACAACTTCCAGCTCTGGTGCTGTGAGGCATATCGGACCCTACCCTTGCCCTTTGTAGTCCAGTTCACTAACCACTGAGCTATCGTGGCTCCATGTTATTGCATAGTCTTCCATAAATAGCACTAGCTTTGGAGATTCTATTGTTGTTCTCAGAGGTGGTGTTTGCTTATGTGGAGAAGATATTTGTTATAAGTATGATTTGAACAGTTCATAATACAATGTTGTAAATGTTATTAGAAAACCCAAGGGTTTTTACCCCACGATAAAAATGAATTGATGAAATATTAGAAACACTAGGAAACATAACAGCAGCTGAGAACAACAGAAAAGCAAAAGACTGCAATTGATATCTACCTTTGCACAGAAAGGCAAGTTGTAAGGAAAGAAAAAGAAGGTTGAGTTAAGTGCTCTGTGCACGCAGTGAGCTGTGTGTTTCATCCATTTTGATCATGTTTCGATATTTCAATTGTTTACGATGAATGATGATATCGTATGACAAGGAACAGTTGGCTGTGTTCACTTTCTGTGCGGTTTCGCCTTATGTCTTTTGGCATGTGCTGAGACTGCTATGATGCTACCTTTCTTTGTGAAGATGTGATAGTAATTCGGATGATTCCACTGGCATGGGCGGTTGAGCAATTATGGATTTTAATTTGTTTGCAGTGATACCGGGGCCAACCATAACAACAAGAAGAAGGTATAATAATGTAAGCTGAGTCAAGTTAGCAATAACATTTTTTTTTTACTTTACAGCAGGAGGAGAGATTGTTGTTGTTATACCAACAGTTGATCTTGTCTGTAATGATTTTGAGCTGGTCTTTTTTAGTTGCGGAATCACATTAATACCTAGACCTGGTAAACTCTTCAGTAGCATTTAGAAAGATTGAAAAAGTTGGTAGGTAGATCGATGGCTTGACAAGCTGTCATTGTAGAAAGTATTGTTATGGAAACAGCTGTAGATTTTAGCAGTGATCTCTGCAATATGTGCCGTTCTGGCACGCAAGGTTTCTGTTTTTGAGATTGGTTCTGCCCTATGTGCCGTCCTCGGCTCGAAAGGACAGTAGATAGATAGATAAATAGAAACTCAACTGGCTCAACTTAAAAACTGTTTAAGCAGTCAACATTTCCTTTTTAGATATGTGTTGTACCAGAACTCATAGGAAAAATCTGTCAACCTGATGTTCCATTTAGCAGATTTGCGCCGATGATGTGGAGCCGTAAACATGGCAATATTCCTGTTTGGCAGGTCAAGTGTTGTGAATGCGACCTTCCCCCGTTTTGGAGTTGATATGCCGTTTACGTCATCATATTGAGTGCTCTCGTTGGAATTGTTTGACGTCATTTATTTACAAGTTACAACTCATTAATACGGACTGCGCTGTCAAGTCAATCGAAGGTTTCACTTTAGGGATTTTATACCATTCATTATCATGTTCCGTGCGTTGTTGGTATTATCGGTTGTTTGTGGGCGCATCAATTGTTGTGTGTGATACATCATCATGATGGCTGATCGTTTATCCCCTAAACCAGCCGTACGCTTATAATGAAGGGCGAAATGACGGAGTTTTAGTTTTGTTCATGTCTTTGCAGCCCCAGTGTGACTCACAGAGTTTCATGTTGGTCAGGAGGGATGTTGTCTAGATTTAAGACTGTGAGATCGAGGGTAGACTTGTGGAGTGATTTATCATTTCACAGATTCACTCTGCAGGGGAGATCTCAGCACTTACAGACTGTTGTTCGATGTATGATGTGGATAATATGATGAATAACTGTGTTTCATATGTTCGGATTTGGAGACAAAATCGATGTCCTAACATCATCAAGCACTATACATTTTTTTTAAAAATAGGACGATCAACATTTTCAGGAGGACGTGAACTTCTGGTCAATATGGCAGATAGGCAGCAGGAACCATAATAGGCTGTGTGTGAAAAGTGTTCATTGTTGCAGTTTCCTCATATTCTAAGTCCGGTTTGCTGCAGGAGCTACTGAGTTAAGTGCTCGGTGCACACTGTGAGCTATGCATTTCATCCGTTTTGATCGTGTTTCGATATTCCGATTGCTTACGATGATTGATGATGTCGTATAATGGAGAACAGATAAACTGTGATCACTTTCTGTGCGGTTTCGCCTTGTCTTTTGGTGTGTGCTGAGACTACTATGGTGGGGACTGCAGCTACCTTTCTTTGTTCAGGAGATGAGATATTAATTCGGATGATTCCACTGGCATGACCAGTTGAGCAATTATAGATTTTAATTCGTTTGCAGTGATACAGGGGCCTTCCATGACCATAGAAAAAATATAACAAGAACAGTGTACTGAATGGGCGGAGAGAAACCTTAGTGTGACTGTCTTTTAACTTTTAATGAGTCGTGATTCAGTTAATACATTTACGCTAGGAAAATGAGAATGCAATTAACTGGCCAAAAAAGGAAAGAAATCACTACAAGAAAGCTATATGATGTCTACTATATGGACAGCTATGAAGAAGCTAAGACTATCATCAAAAGATGCTACAATGTAAAGTAGTGCAAGACAATCTCAATTACAATACATAGGCTGACTATTACCAACTATCTAGAAGAGACCAGGTTATCTTACTTTTTCCCCAAACTAGTCAGTACAAAATAAGAAAATCGCTTGTATTCCAGATTCTGAAATGGTACATCCTATGTCCTAACAGATATACATATATCATATTCTACAAAGTTTTGTCCAGCATGCATACTTGTAAAGAAGATAGTTGTCTTCATTTTCTACACATGGTGAAAAACTATATGGCTGAATTGAAATGGGACTTCATTATTGTTTGCTTACGTTCGCCCGATGATTAAAGTTTTCTAGAGTATTCGTAGACTGTAAAATTCCTCTTCGTAAGCAAGCATTATTGTTTCAGTCTAAATGAGAGATGAAATATATATTGAAGAAACTATTAACTGACATACCAATTCTATAGTTTCTCTAACGACATGCCATCTATATGCATAGATAATCACACATTAATGTAGATAAGTTTACATTAATACATACATGTTTACGTTAATGCATACATCTATTGAATTCAGGCAATGCTTTAGTAAAGTGTGGTCAAGCCCAGATACAGATAGGAAACGCTGAAAGAGATTTCATCACAGCCACAGCCAATCATTTTCTGCAGCCTCTAACCAACTTTCTAGAAGGAGATATGAAAACCATTTTGGTAAATATGGTGTAGAATATTTCTAAATTATGTATTATTACATTAATTCTTTTATATTTCACTAATTGAAGTCCACTATAACTTAGAAGACAGCAAATATCAAATCAAGTGCTGTGTTCATATTGATGGTACAATACTCTGGATCTCCATTTTTGTATATATTCTATTGCTGTACATTCATTTGCTCTTCAGCCTTTTCCAAACATTCTCTAAATTCTCTTCTGAATAAACTTTTGTTGTCTGGTATTTTAACTGCTGTCGTGTTAATCTTTGACTTTTGTGGCCCTCTCCCTCCCTCTTCTCTATATATATATATATCTATTGACCTTTCGAGCCGTAACCGGCCCATAGGGCGTAGACCAAGATACACCTTCTCCTATATGAATTTTTTTTTTTTTTTTGTTCTAGCAGTTTCCTTTTAAAGATATTTTATCAAATCTCGCCATCTGTCTCTGTTCTGTGCAAGCAGTTCTATCTCATTGAGGGAGCCGATTCCTGCTGCTCTTGCCTCTCTCATCAATGTTCTTCTCAGTGTCTCCCTGGGTCTTCCTCTTTTTCTTTTACCTGTTGTTTCCCATATGAGGGCTTGCTTTGCTATTCGGTTATTATCTCTTCCCATCACATGTCCAACGTATGACCATCGTCTTTTCTTTATTACTGAAGATATTAGTGGTTGATTGGCGATTTCTCTAATTTCCTCGTTTGTTTTTAATTCGTTCCATGCTATACCAAGTATTTTCCTTAGACATTTATTTTTGAATGCGTTCAACTTTGTTTCTATATCTCTTGTTGTTTTCCAGCTTTCACACGCATACGTAAGGGTTGATAGTACATTTGATTTGAATAGCCTAAGTTTTGTGTTTGTGCTGATGAGTTTTGATTTCCACAACTTTTCAAGGCTTCTGAAAGACATTGCTGCTTTAGCCATTCTGATTCTAATTTCTTTACTCGTATCCCCTTCTCGATCAATGTGACTTCCAAGATAGATAAAGTAATCGATCTCTTCTACTGGTTTGTTTTCCATGTATATTTTGTCACCTGTTGGAATTAAACTTTTCATGACTTTAGTCTTTTCATGATTGATCTCAAGCCCAATTTTGCTGGCTATTGATGATAGTTCTTTTGTGTTTTCCTGCATCGTTTTTATCTGACTGCTGATGAGAACTATGTCATCAGCAAAGTCGAGGTCCTCCAAATGGTCTCCTTCTATCCATTTGATGCCTTTATTACCAGTGCAGCATTTCTTCATTATGAAGTCCATAACAATTCCAAATAACAAGGGCGATAAAATACATCCTTGTTTAACCCCAGTTTCTATTGGGAAACATTCGCTCAATATATATATAGAACAAAACTAATACCATTCACGGGACTATCAAATAATCTAGGTATAGAACAGGTGGCCAAGACCTAAGAGGAATGCACACAGATAAAGAGAACGACTAATAAAAATAAAATCCACAGAAGGTGGATGCAAGACAAAAAAGGAAAAAGCGTAATCCATGAGTAGAACATAGATACATGGCGGTATACAATAGCCACTGATTGGACACTTTTCATAAAACACATAGTTAAAATCTTAAAATCTGAGGTGGAAAAACTGATATTCGTTCTTCCAGGGTTAAAGCTTTTACACATTTGACACAGGCACTTGAAGATTGTGGCATTGAAGTTTAAGAATATGCAAAAATATACACACAGATACATACCAAATGAACTAAAAACATCAACTTTCATTGCATTGCCTAAAAAGAATGGTGCAGTTGAATGCAAATACTTTAGAACAATAAGCCTAATGAGCCATGTTACAAAAATCTTGCTAAAAGTTATACAAGGAAGGATTCAGAATAAAATCAATACTGAATTAGATGAGCAGCAATTTGGATTTAGGAAAAATAACGGGACAAAAGAAGCCATATTCTGCATGAGAACATTAATCGAAAAATACACAGAAGTAAACAAACCAATATATGCCTGCTTCATAGACTACACCAAAGCTTTTGATAGAGTACACCACAAACAACTTATAGAATGCCTAAAAGAGATACATCTAGATGACATGGATATACGACTAATATGCAATCTATACTGGGCAGCAATAATAAAATATAACAAAGAGTTCTCTACACCCATTGATATAAAAAGAGGAGTAAGACAAGGATGCATCCTATCACCAAGCTTGTTCAATCTATACACTGAGCAAATCTTTAAAAACATCATAGAGATGCCAGGCCTACAAATTAATGAAAGATAATCAATAACCTAAGATATGCTGATGATACTGTACTACTAGCAGAAAATCCTAAAGACCTACAACAATTACTTAATGAAATAAACACGACAAGCAAAAAATATGGACTAGATATGAATATCAAAAAGACTAAAACTATGATCATAAACAAAGAAAATACTCAAAACCCACAAGTGGATATCAAAATTGAAGGAATAGACCTTGAGACAGTTCAGAACTATAACTACCTTGGACATACTATAACCAGTGATGGAAAATGTACAACTGAAATAAACAAAAGAATAGGAATGGCAAAAAGTAATTTTAATGTCATGAAGGACATACTAACATCAAAACAAATAACACCAGGGCTAAAACTAAGAATAGCAAAATGTTACATCTTCTCAAAATTCCTACATGGGGCTGAAACATGGAGATTAGACAAGAAAACAGAACAGAGAATTGAAGCCTTTGAAATGTGGATATATAGAATAATAGGTAGAATTGGATGGAAGGAAAAGAAAACAAACGATGAAGTCTTAAAACAACTAAAAATGAAAAGAGAACTTCTGAACACAATTAGAACAAGACAAATGCGATTCTTGGGCCATGTTAAAAGACACAACAGCCTACTGAAAGTAATCCTGGAGGGGAAAATACAAGGTAAAAGAGGCAGAGGCAGACCAAGATTAACATGGACGAGTAATATCAAAAGATGAACAAATCAACCGATGACAACCTGCACCATCAAAGCAAGAGATAGAGCAGAATGGCGTTCCATGGTAACCAACCTTCGTTGCGGAGACGGCACTCAATGATGATGATGATGATGATGATATATCTAGCCTGACCTTGCTATTTTATTAATCTATTATCATCAGGGCTTGCCCTTTTTTATTTTCCTATTATTTTGAGTGAAGTGCTTTTTGTGGTACTTAGTCCATTGTCAAACCTTTTGAATTGGTGTTTTGTGATGTAATCTAGAATGGTTGGTATTCCCACTATTTTTCTCATGTTTTTTATTTTATTTTGTTACATATTCTTATTATTATGCCTCTCTTTATGTGTATATTTGTTTGGTTCATTGTTGTTTCTTGTAATGTTGACATCAAAGCTCTCTAGTTAAACCAATAGATGCTTTTTTTGCATTAAACAGAAAGTGGAGTGTGTGTACACTGATAGTTCCAGCAGCTTGTTCATTGTGCATACACCTTGCCTGTTCTTGCAGATGATCACTGCTACTTGATAAATTTTATAGCCCAATTTGTTACAATTTCAAGATCACATCCTCACTGATAGCCAAGTCAATCCAAAATATTAAATTGTTAAGAGCCTTCTTTCATGTCTAATTCTATCATCCTTGTTCATCCCTATAATCTCACCGTATGTGCAATAGATACCAGCCTATCTGCTCTTTATGAACCCCCACATGACCTGGATCTCAGATTTGAGACCTTAATGTATTTCATCCACTTATGTCAGAGGCATTGGTTATGGACTTTTTGAAGCATTGACTGGATACTTTTTATCCCATTCAACTAGTTTTTTTTAACCCACTTGAGATTACATTAACTGCTTCACTTTGCACTTCAATATTTCTACCTTTCACTCTAGCAAACAAACACCATTTCAACTTGTGCAACAACATCACCTTCTTCAGAATTATTAGCTATTAATTGTTTAATTCCAATGTTTACACACCAATTGCACCATTTCTTCAGGGTTGATCTACATTTCTCCTTGAGTATGATTTCAACATTTGTCAGATCATCTATTTAATATATCCAACACTTGACATTAAGTATTGTTTCTTTGATATCAACTATATTCTCGTCCAATGGATTCTTCTAGTTTTTATATAACTCTGTATATAAGCTTTTATGGCATGAGCTATTTAATGCCTTGAATCTATGAACAACAGACCCAGCATAAATCTCATTCTACAAAATGTTTGTACTTTAGTACAGATTAGTACTATTTGACTTTCTTCATTTTGAATATATATATATATAGATAGTAAGCCCTTAACTTACGACTGACTTAGCAGGTCGGTAAGGGATACATGTTTTATGCTCAGAGAAATACAGCAGCAGAGGCGAACAGAAGAGCAAAAGACCGCAAATTATATCTCCTCTCGATGCTGAAAGGCAGATGAGGAAGGAAAGAAGAAGAATATATATAGATATAGATATATATCTGCAGCCAGATTTTACATTTCTTTTACTAATATAGAATTCACTCAAGGAAGCCCTTCATTATGTTTTCTACATTTGTGAGGTTGTTATTTAATCCATGACACATGGTCCTAACGTTCCATGTGCCGAGTATGAGGGATGATGTTTTCCTACTGTTGTGTAATGGTAGTATCTTCATCTTCTTTTCTCTTTTCATTGATACCTAAAAGGTGTCGTGATTTATATCATTTGTCATTCTTAGGCTGCTCGAACTGTCTGAATTAGTGATTTTCCTTTGTTGTTACATGTCTCTGTTACTGCATCTATACATCTTCTTCTGAGTCTTCCTCTTGGTCTTTTTCCATGCATTCTCGAGAAGAATGCCCTTGATGATTATTCCTTTTTCACTGTTTTGACTTTTGTGTTAGTTTCTCTGCATTGAATCCTGTGATTAATGTAATAATCTTCATTTTGTAATTGTATGCAAAATTTATATGTGTTTTTTTCTTAACTGCTTCTTTTACTTCTTCACTCTACCATGATGTATTGTTTGCTCTCATTTTGGCTCTTTCCACTCTTCCCTTCCACTTTAACTTTTACTCACAAAAATCATGAAATTTTATTGTTGCTTTAACAAATCTCTTTGTCCTGGTTAAAAATGAGGTAGAGAAATGATGTTTAATCCTTTATAAACTATATGTTCACTGACACAATTATGAATCTGGCAGGCAAGGCACAAATTTATGCCATCACATTTCAGGTAGAAACTCCTTTTATATTGTCACAACTATTAAGGTGACCATATTTTTGAAATCCCATTCCGGGACGGAATAATTTTACTTCAATTTTCCACCAATAAAATTACATTTCTGCATTTCTTCTTGCTGTCATTTTCAAGTGAATAATACATACATTTTAAAACATCTAATAATATAGACCTACAATACGCTATCAGGATAATCAGGAGATAAAAAAAAAAACAGTGATACTCACTTAAATTGAAGGTGAAACAGAGATGCTGTACTTTTCAGATGAGTGAATTTTCTGTAAAATGTCCTTTGTATGCAGCATCTTATAAAATTCGACACATGTTCCCTCATAGTTCACTTTGGTGATCAACATTACTTTTAAAGTTTCAACACCTAGTTGTGTTTTATCATTTGTCCACAAACTGTTCATCAGAGAAAACACTCGTTCTGTTGCAGCATTTGTTCCAGGTAGACACAAAAAGAACTCTGCCAACTTCAGAATATGTGAAACGGGCACATGATTGTTTCTGAAGTGGGAAGCTAGTTCAACCCAACGCTGCCCTGGTAATGTTTTATTAAGACTCCACTCACTAATTTTTTGTGAAGTAACGAACTGTTTCATGTAGACATATTCGTCATACATTTCATTTTCTGGAAAGTCGACTGAAGTTTGACTCACTAATGATAAAGACTTCTCAATATCTTCCCAATTTGGTGTTCTGTTCAGCATTACCCAGCTGTAAGACTCTCCTGTGTGTTACCGGGGCCACTTTATGTGGGATGTAAAGAATAGTGACACTGTGACCTTCCAGGCATGTCGTAAGAGGTGACTAAGGAGGTTGATCGATGGCTTGACAAGCTGTCATTGTAAAAAGCATTGTTATGGAAACAGACTATATATTTTAGAAGCAGTGATCTCTGCAATATGTGCCATTTTGGCACGCAAGGTTTCTGTTTTTGAGATTGTGGTTCTGCCCTATGTGCCGTCTTCGGCTCGAAAGGATAATAGATAGAAGACTCTAGGTTTTGAAAATTATTTGCAGCCCATTTCTTCAAATAACTTAAAGCTGTTTCATAAAATGAAGAAACACTGGCGTTAAACTTTTTCACATCATCACGTGGAAATCCTTCCATTTCCAGCTTTTTAAGGATTATCTGAACTCTTGATGACAAAAAGCCGTCTTCCAGCTTGGACTCCAAGATAGCTTTCAACCTATTGATGTTGTCAATGACTTCAAATACAGTGACCAGCTGTCCCTCTACTTTCTGCACTGCTTCGTGGAAAGAGGATGCCTGACTGTGAACCAAAATAAGCCATGCCTCAGACAGTGGGTTTTCAAAGAATTCCTGTATAAAAACTGGGCATCTGTCTTGAGATTGAAAATATGATTTTAGAGGCAGGAACATGTAAAGAACCCTTTCAACAGCAGGTAAGAGCGCAAGCCACCTAGTTTGTGCATAACCTAAAATCATCTGGAAGTCTGTGTCGACAAACTGATAAAACTCCTTGAGACTTTCAACTCTAACTGTGTATGATTTGAAGTACAGATAAATTTTTGCAATAGTCATTTCAACATCAACAGGCAATACGTCTGCAGCTGCTCGAACAGTGTTGTGGAAAATATGGCAAGCACACCCAACACCTATCAAATTATGTCCAAGGTTTTCTGTCAGTTTTGTGAAAACATTGTTCTGTCCTTTTCTTTCAGCGCCCCCAAAATTAGAATTTGTGTTGTCTGCACATAATCCAACTACTTTCAGTTCTAAACCATTTTCAGTTAGACAGTCAATAAGAAAACTACTTACTATATCAGATGTTTCACCCGGCAATGACTTCAACTCTAATATTTTAACTTTCAGTCCCTTATTGCGATCAAAGTATCTGACAAGCAAAGGAAAAATCTTGATTTCTTTGTGGTTGGAGGTATCTGTCAGTATGGAGATAAATGTTACGTTTTCTAGGTCACATCTCAACTCGTTTAGAGCATGGGGTGTGAACACATTCCGAATAATAGCTTCTGTTTTCGTACGTGCACAAGCAAATTTTGGTTCTAAAGTTACCTGAAGCAATTTTGATGTGCAGTCCATAGATCTAAACGTGTGATTGTGCATCACTGTATGATATGCAAAGGCACCTTCTGTAGCAGCTAACTGTTCTTCTTTGTCACCAACCTGTTCAGCTCAAAAAAAATTTGTCAATGACGAGCTTGATGCAGCAGTAGCGACGGCTCTCTTATGTTTATCACTATTTATGTGGCTCTTAATATCACCACGTCCACTATGGTTAATAGTAAACCCGGATGAACATATATTACATCTTACAGTGAAGTCTGATGACGATGTAGATTTTTTTATAAAAGGGTATTCCTTTTGTAAATCTTGATTATAACTACAATTACGCTTCGGTGCCATTTTTTGCGAAAGTGAAAGTGAAAGTTAGTAACACAACAAATATATACGAGATTTAAAACTAGGAGCGCATTCTACTGTTTTGATATTAAACAAAATTGTCTACACAACAACGGAATAATATTTTTTTTAATTGAAGAAATGTACGCCGTATACCAAAATGGCAAAATTGGTAAACGTTTGTGTCCCAAATTATTTTTTATCAAATCCGGGACAAAAGCTAAAAAATATGCCAAAATCGGGACAAAACCGGTACGGCAGCTAATCTGGGATAAAGGTTAAAAAAATGTCAAATTCCGGGACTGTCTCGGACAATCCGGGACGAATGGTCACCTTACAACTATCTAAAAATGGTTACATTTTAAAATGACCAGTCTGTATAGACTGCAAGTGGCTGTGTGCCATTTATTCTGATTTTCTTCTTTATTCATTTATAAAGGATTGACTTCCCTATGCTCTGCACTTTACAATCCAGTACATTCATCTGCATAGCACATTTGTCCAGTAGTTATGACTACGAGTTGTAAAAAGTAAAGTACCCCCGTCACGCCAAGTGGTGGCATGTAGGGAATATGGTGTTAGTGACCATAAATTTTACAGACCTTCGGCATATGATTTTTAGGGTAATGTGGTCGGTATTACGCCTGTGCTGCTTCACTTTCCCAGAAAAAAATCCGGTACCCATTTAAGGCTGGGTGAACCCGGGAGCCGTCAGTTGGGATCGAACCCTACCCCTTGTCCTTTGTAGCCCAGTTCACTAACCACTAAGCTATCGCGGCTCCCTACGAGTTGTAACCTGTTATATAATAATTTATTGTAAATGTTAAATATATAGAAAACGTAACCCATTTTCATCATCTGAAATATTGTATTGAAATTATACAGTTGACTACATGTTTTTAAAGCTGAATAAACAGACTCCACACTTTCATCTGATGACCTTTAGTAAATACATTTGTTATTATTCATTTTTTCAGAAAGAGAAAAAAATTCTAGAGACCAAACGTTTGGATTTAGATGCATGTAAAAGTCGACTGAGGAAAGCCAAATCACTAGGCTCCCAGAGTCAGGTTTGTATTCAAAATTTTGCTCAAATAATATCCTATTTTTATAATCAAATATCACACTTATGATGTACACCTATTTGTTTTATCAATTGAAGGCAATTGACATCACATACAGAAATTCTTTTGAATCATGAAACAACTTCTGATATTATTTTATGGGATATGACTTGGTCATTTCTTTTATGTGTATTTAACTTTCTTCAGCTAATGAAACTTATACTGATGATATTATATATTAAATATTTGTTCACAAACCTTGTATTATTTTTGTTTTTCAAAATTTTATTTGTAAAAAAAAGTTTTTAAAAAATAAAAATTACCAGAATTTATACCTTACAATTTTGTCAGAATTTGTTACTTTAATTTTGCTAATTAAAAATGAACCTGTAGTCCTTACACTGCATTCATTTTTAATGAAATTACAGATCATTTATGCAACTCACTGCATTTCTAAAATTAAATCTATTACTTCTCTAAAAAATGTTGTAAAAATAACTTATGCAGTGGTATAAATATGCACTGTTGTGCTAAATATAAATACTTCTTGAATAACTATTTTTAAAACATTTTTTAAATGACTAAAGTATTTTTTATCAGAATAAAAGACTTAGCCTTAATAGCAAAAAGACAGAAGTAATGGTAACAACAAAGAAAAAGTCATCACCGCAGTGCACAATAAAGACAAGTGGAACAATATTAAGACATATAAATGAATTTAAATATCTGGGAACATTGTTAACCTCAGATGGTAGATGTACAACAGAGGTGAGATGCAGAATGGCTCAGGAAAAGCAGCTTTCCAAAATATGAGGAAGATAGTGTGCAATCCATTTTTAACAATAGTAACAAGAAAAAGAGTTCTTAATTGTTATGTACAGCCAGTCTTAACATATGGATGTGAATCATGGACAATAGAACAGCAGACAAGAAAATCACTGGAGGCTGTAGAAATGTGGTTTTATAGAAGAATGTTGAGAATACCATGGATAGCTAAGAAGAGTAATGAAAACGTTCTGAAAGAGGCCAAAGCAAAAAGACAGCTAATTTTCAATATTAGGAAGAAACATCATTATTTAGTCATGTAATGAGAAGGGAACAGCTGGAATATATTATAACGACTGGAAAAATTGAGGGACGAAGAGATAGAGTGAAGCAAAGACAGCTTAAGAGAAAGGCTTGGCAGAACGTCAACAATGGAAATGATAAATAGCTGTCATCGAGATAGAAAGTTGTGGAGAGACATGATCACCTACGCCAGCAGGCACGGTACTTGATGATGATGATGATGAAAGTATTTTTAAACACATAAGTATACTGTAAGTAATTATTTTTTTTAAATACAATTTTACAATATCTCCAAGAATTAATTTCTAAGGGCATATTTGTTTTTGTAAGGATTTTCTTTTTGACCTGGTATGCAGGTTTGTCTTTAAAAATGTGGAGGGTATGAGAATTACTATTTCTTGTCAGTTTTATTTGTTTCAAAAGAGAATGTCACATGCATTTATTTGTATAACATTTTTATTGCAGAATTAATTTTACAATCATGAAATATGTATTCAATTTAAGCCTAAATTAGTAAATGAGTGGCATTATTTGATTTCTTTTTCTTAAGGTCAGGAGTAACATATATATATATATATATATTTGCTGCCTGTTTTTGTTTGAAACCCAGATTACGATACTGTTGTAAAAATTACTGCTTCAAAATACATTTTTTTTAAATTTAACAGATAACCATGGGCAAAAATTTCCCTCCTCTCTATACCTTCCTAATTATTACTAACAGTGTTTGGTTTCTTTTGTATGATGATGGATTTATTTTTTCCCATTCACCATAGTAAAAAATACTAAGGTATGATTAAAAACGCGGCTGACTTTTTAGAATAATTTCGGCCAATATTCAAGAATGGAACAGGCAAAATAAATGCAACACTGTGGTAAAGCTGGCAGCAGGGAACAAGTGGTGGGTTGTAACGTACACTCTTACTAAGTATAGTGACAGCTTTAAAAAAAAAGTACAATACATAATTTACATGTCGGCCTTCATGTAGACTTCAGAAAACAGGGGCAACACAATTAAACAATGAAATGAAGATATACTCTGCTACACATTTTCAAGAAATTTGTTTTATTTTTTCATTTGATTGGGGGATAACTTCGACTGTCTGAAAATCGCTTTGCCGGCTGTTGGTGAGACATAAAATAAACTCTAACCCTAAGATAACAGCAAAAGTACAGGGAACTTACTGGGAAATTATCTACAATGACCTGACAACATACTGGCAATGAACGGGCTGGACGTGTTAACCGACAAAGTATGTGTCATATGGATAAGGCGTAATGCAGGAACCTACCAAGGACATTGAACAGACATAACAGATCAAAGTATGCTTCAGGTAGCCAAATGCATTTGATGGGCAATAAATCCAATTGAAACCAAGAAATAATTACCATATCCGATACAGCATCTGGCAATATGGGCATTGGAGGTTGCATGTACATGCATACAGGTAAAATTAGAATTCCTAATTGTTTGCGCTATTCACTCGTGAACCTTAATTGGGATCGATTTTGTTTCTGATATACAAAAGATGCTTGAAAATAATTATTTCATTTTTAATGCTTTGTGTGTTTTAATAGTGTGGAAAATGAATTATTTTGCCATAGATATCTGCTCTGGATAAAAAAAAAATTCTACCCAAACAGGATTTCACTTTGGAAATCTTAATTTTGTCCTTCCAATTTTTTGTTTAAAAAAATTGTCCAAATAAATATTATTTTTGCAAATTGTGTAGTATTTTTTACTACTGTTTCATAAATGGAAGAGTTACAGATAGCTGTCGTAGTTAAGGGTTAATTTCTTAGTTTACTTTTTCTTATTTTCAGTTTATAAATAATAGCTTAATTAATTCCACACTAGTACACAAAACCACCACTGTTGCTTGTATTTAATCTGCAGTGCATTAAAAAAAAAAATTATCTATTCAATAGAGAACTCTGTACTTTCAACAGCAAAAAAACTTTTGTTATGGTTATGGAAGGTCCCGGTATCACTGCAAACGAATTAAAGTCCATAATTGCTCAACTGTCCGTACCAACGGAATCATCCTTTTGTGTTAGTTTCTATACTTGGGCTGGAAATTACCAACATACACCTTATTACACAACAACCTCCAACAGTTGATAATAATGTTGAAATGTTGCGGTATAAATTGGAGCCAGATAGATTTTTTGTATGTGACTCATTTTCTGTCAGTTTGCCGCTGTTTAAATTTCTACACATGACTCATTGGAGTGCAGTTTTTCAGTTGTTCTTTCTTTTAACCTGCTGAATGTGCGATGTAGCATTGCAGAGAGGAGGAATGTGTAATTTTCTGGACTTTACTTACTAGTTGTTTGTGTAGCTTGAGTTGTTGTCATGCTGACATCACTTAATGTCTCTTTGATTCTGTCTTTAACTCTTTAGGACCAGAACAGGAAACATGTTATTTTTAGGTTTGGACCAGATTAATTTTCCTGTTTCAAAAAATTTCACCATATACCTTTTTCATTTGACTGCTTCACACAATAATTTAGATAAATGTGATATGTGTTACACATCACTGGAAAGGGAAATGGATTCATTAAATGAAAATAGCAATATATTTATGACGTGATTATTTAAAGGAATAAATATATTTTTAAAATATAAAATATTCAAGGCAGATCATTTTTAATTTAAAATATTGTAATTCACTTATTTTTTCCATGGTTAGAAATGTTGGTAGTTCTTAATTGTTATGTACAGCCAGTCTTAACATATGGATGTGAATCATGGACAATAGAACAGCAGACAAGAAAATCACTGGAGGCTGTAGAAATGTGGTTTTATAGAAGAATGTTGAGAATACCATGGATAGCTAAGAAGAGTAATGAAAACGTTCTGAAAGAGGCCAAAGCAAAAAGACAGCTAATTTTCAATATTATAGATTTTTTGTATGTGACTCATTTTCTGTCAGTTTGCCGCTGTTTAAATTTCTACACATGACTCATTGGAGTGCAGTTTTTCAGTTGTTCTTTCTTTTAACCTGCTGAATGTGCGATGTAGCATTGCAGAGAGGAGGAATGTGTAATTTTCTGGACTTTACTTACTAGTTGTTTGTGTAGCTTGAGTTGTTGTCATGCTGACATCACTTAATGTCTCTTTGATTCTGTCTTTAACTCTTTAGGGCCAGAACAGGAAACATGTTATTTTTAGGTTTGGACCAGATTAATTTTCCTGTTTCAAAAAATTTCACCATATACCTTTTTCATTTGACTGCTTCACACAATAATTTAGATAAATGTGATATGTGTTACACATCACTGGAAAGGGAAATGGATTCATTAAATGAAAATAGCAATATATTTATGACGTGATTATTTAAAGGAATAAATATATTTTTTAAATATAAAATATTCAAGGCAGATCATTTTTAATTTAAAATATTGTAATTCACTTATTTTTTCCATGGTTAGAAATGTTGCTATCTATTTATCTTCAAATATTACACAACATAGTCCACATTCCTCCAAAATACAGTTTATTTGATTAATTTATGTCCACAAATAATGAAATTATATACATTTTTTATGATCCTTGAAATAAACAAAGAATATAAATTAACAATTTTCTAACGTTCAAATTACGAAACCATGAGGTATCAACAGGCAGTTTTAGTGACAACTCTCCTACATCCGGAAGTCAAGTATTAGTTGAAATAAAAACCAAAAATCAGTGAAAATGAAACAAATATTCAGTTACACTCGTCAGAGCCAAATCTATGGCAAAAGATTTGAAATAAACACATTTTATTGTACCGAGGTGTCGGCTAATAGTCCTGAAAGAGTTAATGTTTTAATGAATTTCCCTTTTGCTCTATAGTCTGATGTTTTCATGTAGTACCTCCAGCTGCATGTTGACTATGTTGGACACAAATTCAAGATGTCAATGTAGACACAATATTCAAAAATGTCCACAAATGTTTATGTGTAAAAAAAGTATTTTCAACTGGTGTGATCATGCTGGAGATGGATGTGTTGGATCAAAAGGTTCAGATATCGTGACTTTGCCGTAAACTAGTGGCACAACACATCCAAGCGCACTTAACGGGTGAACACTAAGAAAAAGAACTGGTATGATTATTCAAAATTGCATGTAGGATAAATTTGAAACTACAACAAGCGTAGCATTGAGGTAAAGAATTTATTCTGTGCATTTCATTTTGTTCTAGAAAACTTAAGTGGAGAATATTCCTGCAATTATTTGTAAATGTTTATTTTCCTATAGTTATATAATTAGAGAAATCACCAATCAACCACTAATATCTTCAGTAATAAAGAAAAGACGATGGTCATATGTTGGCCATGTGATGAGAAGAGATAATAACCAAATAGCAAAGCAAGCCCTCAGGTGGGAAACAACAGGTAAGAGAAAAAGAAGAAGACCCAGAGAGACACCGAGAAGAACATTGCTGAGAGAGGCAAAAGCAGCAGGAATCAGCTCCCTCAATGAGATAGAGCTGCTTACACAGAACAGAGACAAATGGCGAGATTTGATAAAATATCTTTAAAAGAATTGAAAACTGCTAGAACAAAAATTCAGATAAGAGAAGGAGTATCTTGGTCTACGCCCTATGGGCCGGCTACGGCTCGAAAGGTCAATAGATAGATAGATATATAACAACTCTAAGTTAACACACACACATCTCAATTTTAGACAATTATAACTGAAGCGTGCTTGATTTATGAACAATAAATCACAGTGAAACATAAGACTGATAGGAAATATTTTTTCCATATTCCTGCAAACTTCTTCCCATAACGGTAGAAAGAATAATTGCTTTGCTTTGTTAACACTGATACAAGGTTATTTATGCATTGGTAGATCAAAGACAGAATGCATTGAAGACAAAGTTATCTTGTGCATACTTGAAAGACACACAGTTTGATAGTTATGGTTGAATAACAATAGGGAAATAATTTTCATATGATAACCTTTCAAAGGTTTGTAAAAAAGTTACAATAATATGAGAAGAAACAGTTTTATTTTTTGACTAAGTTAAAAAGTAAGAACAGCAAAATTTGTAAATTGAGAATGTAGCTCATTTAGAAAACTAACCTTTAATACTGACCTCTTAAAATTGTATAAACAAGTAAGGGTGTTAAATCACAAGCTAAGAAGAATTTACATGAATTTAGGCAGAACCGAAGTGCCAGCAAACAATTTTCCAACCTCATAATATTCTATGGAAAAATACTACCACCACAAAAATAGCTTTATGTATTTTCATTGACTTGAGAAGGCATTTGATGATATATACATATACACCTACTCAAAACTACACAGATGAACAAATAGAGGCATACTATAAAGACCTAAATAAAGTTATGAAGCAAGTGAAATCTTCAGATATCTTGATTGTAATGGATTGACATGAATGCTAAAGTAGGAAAAGGTAGATATAAGACCATTATAGGAAATCATGGTTTAGGAAAAAGAAATGACAGAGGTGAAAGATTAATACAATTCTGTGAAGAAAACAGGCTGATAATATGTAACACCTACTTTGAGCAAAGGAAACTATACACATGGAAAAGCCCTGGAGATAAGAAGAAGAATCAAATAGATTACATAATGATAAAAGAAAGGTTCCGTAACAGCGTAAAGAAAGCCAAAACCGACCCAGGAGCAGATGTTAATTCAGATCACAATCCTGTAATGATTAAAATGAAAATCAAACTAAAGAGAAACAAACAAAAGTCTAATTCATCAACAAATCCACTAGATATAACAGCTTTAAATCAAAAAGATATTAAAGATACCTATACAATACATGTAAAGAACACATACCAGAAGCTGCTAGAAGAAGGAATTGAGCAATACAGAAGAGAAAATCCTGATGAAAAAGTAGCAACAAAATGGCAATGCATAAAGAAAAGTATACAAGAAACTTGTGACACCTTACCCAAAAGAGAAAAGAACAAAAAACAAACATGGATAACTAACACAATCTTAGAAAAAATGGAAGAAAGGAGACAAGCGAAGAACACAAATACAATAAAATAGATAATAAAATACTCAAAATGTGCAAACAGGCAAAAGAAGACTGGCTCAGCCAAAAATGTATAGAAATAGAAACTATGGAAAGCAAACAAGACTTAAGAGGAAAACACACAGAAATAAAGAGAATGACTAATAAAAATAAAAAAACCACAGAAGGTGGATGCATTGCAGACAAAAAAGGAAAAATTTATTGGTTATTGGTTATGGAAGGCCTCGGTATCACAGCAAACGAATTAAAATCCATAATTGCTCAACCGCCCATGCCAGTGGAATCATCCGAATTACTAACTCATCTCCCAAACAAAGAAAGGTAACTGTAGTCCCCATCGTAGCAGTCTCAGCACACGCCAAAAGACATAAGGCGAAACCGCGCAGAAAGTGAACACAGCCAACTGTTCCCCGTCATACGATATCATCATTCATCGTAAACAAGCGGGATATCGAAGCAGGATCAAAACGGATGAGACACACAGCTCACGGTGTGCACAGAGCACTTAACTCAGTAGCTCTTGCAACAAGCCGGACTTGGAATATGAGGAAACTGCAACATGGAACACTTTTCAGACATAGCCTTCAATGGTTCCTGCCGCCTATCCACCATATACCATGGGAGTTCACGTCCTCCCGAAAATGATGATCATCATAGCACTTGATGATGTTAGGCCATCATTGATGACTCCAATTCCAAACATATAGACACACAGTGGTGGTAAGTTATCATTTCCAATCCAACAGAAGCCATATGACCTGTAGTTAGTAAAACCACAGAGAGAATATGATTTTGTGACCTTCACTGATTCACTCTTAGATGTGAATGTGTAGTTTACACAAGAGGAGAAGTTTTCAACTACAGTGATCCCATTTAAGGCAATTCTGGGATAAGTATCCCAGAAAAGGAAAAATGCTAACAGACAATAAGGATATTATAGATAGATGGCAGGAATATATAACAGAACTATTTCAGGATCAAAGGGACAAGAAACCAGTTATAAAATGTACATCAGGCTATAAAATCTTAAAATCTGAGGTGGGAAAAGCTATAAAAACAATGAAAAAGTAAAAAGCAGCATGACCTGACATCATACAGATAGAGGTGATACAGGCGCTAGAAGATTTTGGCATTGAAGTGATTACAGACATATGCAACGACATATACCACACAGGATACATACCAAATGAACTAAAAACATCAACTTTCATTGCATTGCCTAAAAGGAATGGTGCAGTTGACTTTATAAGAATAAGCCTAATGAGCCATGTTACAAAAATCTTGCTAAAAGTTATACAAGGAAGGATTCAGAATAAAATCAATACTGAATTAGATGAGCAGCAATTTGGATTTAGGAAAAATAACGGGACAAAAGAAGCCATATTCTGTATGAGAACATTAATCGAAAAATACACAGAAGTAAATAAACCAATATATGCCTGCTTCATAGACTACACCAAAGCTTTTGATAGAGTACACCACAAACAACTTATAGAATGCCTAAAAGAGATGCATCTAGATGACATGAACATACGACAAATATGTAATCTATACTGGGAGCAAACAGCAATAATAAAATATAACAAAGAGAACTCTACACCCATTGATATAAAAAGAGGAGTAAGACAGGGATGCATCCTATCACCAAGCTTGTTCAATCTATACACTGAGCAGATTTTTAAAAACATCATAAAGAGGCCAGGTCTATAAAATAATGGAAAGATAATCAATAACCTAAGATATGCTGACGATACTGTACGACTAGCAGAAAATCCTAAAGATCTACAACAATTACTTAATGAAATAAACATGACAAGCAAAAAATATGGACTAGATATAAAAAGACTAAAACTATGATCATAAACAAAGAAAATACTAAAAACCCACAAGTGGATATCAAAATAGAAGGAATAGACCTGGAGACAGTTCAGAACTACAACTACCTTGGACATACTATAACCAGTACGGGAAAATGTACAACTGAAATAAACAAAAGAATAGGAATGGCAAAAAGTAATTTTAATGCCATGAAGAACATACTAACATCAAAACAAATAACACCAGGGCTAAAACTAAGAATAGCAAAATGTTACATCTTCTCAATATTCCTACATGGTACAGAAACACGGACATTAGACAAGAAAACAGAACAGAGAATTTAAGTCTTTGAAATGTGGATATATAGAAGAATAGGTAGAATTGGATGGAAGGAAAAGAAAACAAACAATGAAGTCTTAAAACAACTAAAAATGAAAAGAGAACTACTATGCACAATTCAAACAAGACAAATGTGATTTTTGGGCCATGTTAAAAGACACAACAGCCTACTGAAAGTAATCCTGGAGGGGAAAATACAAGGTAAAAGAGGCAGAGGCAGACCAAGATTAACATGGACGAGTAATATCAAAAGATGGACAAATCAACCTATGACAACCTGCACCATCAAAGCAAGAGACAGCAGAATGGCGCTCCATGATAGCCAACCTTCGTTGCAGAGAAGGCACTCGATGATGATGATGATACTAGCAAAATGCAGAATAGAACATTATTCCCAAAATTATATACTATATCTATCTATCTTTTGTCCTTTCGAGCCGAAGACGGCACATAGGGCAGAACCACAATCTTAAAAACAGAAACCTTGCGTGCCAAAATGTCACATACTGCAGAGATTACTGCTTCCAAAATTTATGGCTCTGTTTCCATAACAATACTTTTTACAATGACAGCTTGTCAAGCCATTGGTCAACCTCCTTAGTCGCCTCTTACAACATGCCTGGAAGGTCACAGTGTCACTATTCTTTACTCCCTCATAATGAGGCCCCGGTAACACACAGGAATATAGTATATACTTCAGCTATAAAAAAAAATAAAATAAAAGATCATAGGCATATACCTGACTATTCATCCTGCAAGGACATTGTTCAAAATGCATCTGACACTATGAGTAGACGCAGTCTCATTGGACAGACACTAATTTGGATTAATTATTTTGCTCCCTGGCTGTGTGTCTGCTTATGGAGTAAAGAAACTGACAATAAATTAATACTGATCGAAAGGCACTTTACTGGGGACTTGTCTAGGTAAAGATTTTTACTACATTTGAGAATATTGCACTTTTTAAACAACAGTGTAATACAGTGCTGGTGTTGATCAACTTTTCAAAATTAGTAGTGTGATTGAAAAAACTGCTTGTTTCATTTCAAAATGTGTTCACAAAAGCAAACTGTGAATTGATGAGTCACTCCAACTTTTCTAAAGAAGATTATCAATTAAACTATATATTTCATCAAAGTGAAGCAGATTTGATGTAAAAATCTTCGTAATGTAATGCATGGATGTAAAGCTGGTTACATTTTATATTTTATGGTCTATAGTGGAGTCAACATTGTTATGTCAGGTTTGGGGGAGGCAGCTAATATTTTAATAACTTTGCTGACACCATTTCTCCAAAAGGCCACTCACTTTTTGTAAATAACTTGTACAGTAGCCCAGAATTATTCCTGTGGCTGCATGATCATGCTACAAATAAATGTGGTCTTAATCTTGATCCTTCCCGTGCTGTTAGATGTCGCATAGGGCTTGTAGTGTTTTTCGCCACACATCTCTAGTCTGGGCGAGATGTTCAATCTTATCTAATGCCTGCCAACATTGCATCTCTTATAAGTGTTCTTTTTAGTGTCTCTTTAAGTCTACCTCTTTTTCTGTATCCTGATGTTTCCCATAGAAGAGCCTGTTTTGAAATTCTCTTGTCTCTTCTCAGCATATACCTGACATATGTCCATCTTTTTTCCTTAATTGTAGATGAGATCGTTAGTTGCATGGCCATTTCACTTATGTCAATATTAGTTATAAAAAATATATGTTACTGTTTAAAAAAAAACAGAAAGAATATGTCCAGAATTGAGCAAAAGCTGAACAAAGGCTTAACATCTTGCTAGGAAATAATCATAACATCTGTGTTACATTAACACACTGGCAATGTGTTTGGATTTCCGTTTCCAACATTGTGAAATGATGTTCATGTTCTCTGGACCGCTGCACAAATTGCATTTGTGGATTGATTAGTTTCGGCTCTTCAGTGCAATTTTCTGTGTTAAAGTCAATCTGATGATCCACTTAACAAATTTTGAGGATGATGCAGAGTCGTACACACCAATTCTCCTCTTTGTCAAGTCCAAGTTTGTGAATGCGACCTTCCCCTGTCTGGAGTTGATATGTGCTTTACGTCAACACATTGAGTGCTGTTCCAAGGTCATTGTTGGAATTGTTTGACACCAAGTATTTACATGTTATAACTCATTAATATGGACTGCTCTGCCAAGTCAATTGCAGTTTTCACTTTAGAGATTGTGCATCATCTTTTTGTGCGTTGTTGGCTGCATTTATTAGAGTAATTGGGATTTTATGGGCACAATCATTGTTGTGTGTGCTACGTCATCACAAGGCTGATTGTATATCCCTAAAACGGCCATTTGTACGCTAATAATGAAATGCAGAAAATATGACTTTGCAGTACCAGGGTCACTCCCAGAGGTTCATGTTAGTCAGGAGGGATTCATAATAATTTCACAAATTCACATTGCAGGGAGATCTTACAGTCTGTTGTTTGATGTGCAACGGGGATAGTCCGATGACTAACTGTGTTTCATATGTTTGGATTTGGAGTCAGGGTGGTGTCCTGGCATCATCAAGCGCTATACATAAAAAAAAAAAATTAAAATGACAATCATCATTTTCAGGAGGACATGAACTTCCAGTCAATATGGTTAGGCGGCAGGAACCATTAAAGGCTATGTCTGAAAAGTGTTCCTTGTTGCAGTTTCCTCATATTCCAAGTCCTGCTTGTTGCAGGAGCTACTGAGTTAAGTGCTCTGTGCACACTGTGAGGTGTGCGTTTAATCTGTTTTGATCGTGTTTCGATATTCTGATTGTTTATGATGAATGGTGATATCGTATGATGGAGAACAGATGGCTGTGTTCACTCTTTCTGTGCGGTTTCGCCTTATGTCTTTTGGCATTTGCTGAGACTGCTATGATGGGGACTACAGCTACTTTTCTTTGGTGGGAGGTTAAATAGTAATTCGGATGATTCCACTGGTGCAGGCGGTTGAGCAATTATGGATATTAATTCATTTGCAGTGATACCGGGGCCTTCCTTAACCATAACTGGCAATGTCAGTTTAATGAACATTATATTTAAATAAGTAGCATATCCTTTACAGAACGTTGCTATTACCCCAACAATTTTTTGGATGTGTAGGCATTATACGTCAATGGTTTGCCATTGCTATTTGATGGTAGACGCGGTCCTGAGTGCGGTAGTCCTTTCCTACGAGTTGCAATTTCTTAAAAAACCACGCTCAGCAGGGCTCGTTCCCAGGACCTCAGGGTTGTGCAACTGGGTTCACTACCTATAAGCCATGGGCACCTACACAGTTTAATTACAAATCTGGGGGCCTCAGTAGCCTAATTGGGAAAACTGCCAGACTGGGTTACCAACATTCGGACAACCCGTGCTCGGTTTCCACTGGAAGCAGTTTGAGTTGTACCCGTAGTTGGAAAAAAAAAAAAAAAACCCACAGTAGACCCAGCCACAAGCAGAAATGGGTACTAAGGTAGTACTTTGGGAAGATGAAGAATGCCACCTTACATTGTGAGTGTCGCTGCTTAAAATGACACTATCCAGAAGTCTCCAAATATTTCTGGATAGGCAGCTGAACACATATGGGTGAAAAACTTGTGTGTTAAGATGACACACATATGGGTGAAAGACTTGTGTGCAAAATCTTGAAGCAAAACAGTGTTATGAGATATAAGGATGTTTGCACGGCTTCCATGAGGGAATTCTCTATCAGTGAAACAAACAGAAAATCTGGCTGTAGATCGTAGCACATGGAGAACAAAAATAAAAAAAATGGTACAGCAAATTTAGAGGCAGTGCTGATATTAAATTCAGAACACAAAAGATGCCATAGAAAGGAGACAAAGCCAGGCATTGAGAATACAACTTGCTCATTCTGTCGATGGATCTGTCTGTCCAATATTGGCAGATTCAGCCACGAGAGAAGCTGTTCAGCAGAGTAGCATCCAACATATGACACTAATATTTTGCCAAACTACTGACTTTATCATGATTGCTTGGTACCAACAGTCTGTCAAGACACCAAAGGCCATATATATATATATATATATACATATATATATATATAGGAAGGACTGAGCGAATGTTTCCCAATAGAAACTGGGGTTAAACAAGGATGTATTTTATCGCCCTTGTTATTTGGAGTTGTTATTGACTTCATAATGAAGAAATACTGCACTGGTAATAAAGGCATCGAATTGATTCAAGAAGGCCATTTGGAGGACCTCGACTTTGCTTATGACATAGTTCTCATCAGCTGTCAGATAAAAACGATGCAGGAAAACACAAATGAACTATCAGAAAAATTGAGCTTGAGATCAATCATGAAAAGACTAAAGTAATGAAAAGCTTAATTCCAACAGACGAAAAAATATACATGGAAAACAAACCAGTGGAAGAGATAGATCACTTTATCTATCTCGGAAGTCACATTGATCGAGAAGGGGATACAAGCAAAGAAATTATAATCAGAATAGCTAAAGCAGCAATGTCTTTCAGAAGCCTTGAAAAGTTGTGAAAATCAAAACTCATCAGCACAAACACAAAATTTAGACTATTCAAATCAAATGTACTATCAACCCTTACGTATACGTGTGAAAGCTGGAAAACAACAAGAGATATAGAAACAAAGTTGAACGCATTCAAAAATAAATGTCTAAGGAAAATACTTGGTATAGTGTGGAATGAATTCAAAACAAACGAGGAAATTAAAGAAATCGCCAATCAACCACTAATATCTTCAGTAATAAAGAAAAGACGATGGTCATATGTTGGACATGTGATGAGAAGAGATAATAACCGAATAGCAAAGCAAGCCCTCAGGTGGGAAACAACAGGTAAGAGAAAAAGAGGAAGACCCAGAGAGAGACAAAAGCAGCAGGAATCAGCTCCCTCAATGAGATAGAACTGTTTGCACAGAACAGAGACAAATGGCGAGATTTGATAAAATATCTTTAAAAGAATTGAAAACTGCTAGAACAAAAATTCAGATAAGAGAAGGAGTATCTTGGTCTATGCCATATGGGCCGGCTACAGCTCAAAAGGTCAATAGATATATATATATATATATGTATATATATATATCATCATGTGCCATACCGGTTGGCATAGGCGATCATGTCCTTCCACACACAATCTTCTATCTACAGTGCATTGTACCAATTCTTTTGTTGACCGTTTTCCATGCCATGACACCAAGCTATCCAGTATTTTTTCTTTTTGGCGTCCACAATCTTTCTTTCCTTTTATTTTGCAGTTGTAACCAAGTATTCCAACTTTCCTCTTCTCATGATGTGCCCAAAAAATGTTGATTGTTTCTTTATCATGTTTTTTAGGAGCTCCCTTTTTGTGTTGGCCGCTTTGAGAATTTCTATCTCTATGACCTCTAATCATCTTTTCATTTTGTTTGTCTACTGTCCATGATTTGCTTCCATAGGTCAGAATTGGTTCTATATAGCACTGATGAACTTTGTTTCTCACTTCTATTGACATTGATTTGTTGCATAAGATATTTTTCTTTTTCTGAAACGCTATTTTGGCCTGAGCTATTCTGCTTTTTATTTCTGTGGTGCATCTTCCATCTGATGTTATTATTGTGCCAAAGTATTTGAAACTTTGCACTTGTTTCATATTTGTTCCTGTTTATTTTTATGCTGCATGATGGTGATTGTTTCTTCGATATGACCATTACTTGTCTTCTTACTATACAATTACTAGACCTTTTTCTTGTTACTTTCTTTAACTAGTATGTCTATCATTTCTTGTAGGTCATTCTCTGTCTCTGCTATTAAGACTGTGTCATCCGCATATCACAAATTGTTTATGTTGTGACTGTTGACTTCAATTACTTTTTGTATTTATATATAACTATAACACGCAGTAGGGAGCCGCGATAGCTCAGTGGTTAGTGAACTGGGCTACAAAGGACAAGGGGTAGGGTTCGATCCCAACTGACGGCTCTAACGGTGACGGTTCACCCAGCCCTAAATGGGTACCGAATTTTTTTCTGGGAAAGTGAAGCAGCACAGGCGTAATACCGACCACATTACCCTAAAAATCATGTGCCGAAGGTCTGTAAAATTTATGGTCACTAACACCATATTCCCTATACGCCACTTGGCGTGACGGGGGTACTTTAATTTACTTTACTTATAACACGCAGTGTTACATATTTGCAATCATTTTGTCTTTGATGAGATCTCAAAACCTAAAATACTGTCCATAACTGTAAAAACTATAGTGGCCTTTAATGAGAGCTCAAAACCATAAATACTTTTGTAAACTTACAAAAACCATAAACTAAGGCTAATCATCACAAGATTTTAAAAAAGACTGATATACACCCAAAGTTGTCCTTTTTTCTGTACACTTACAAAAATGGACCTAATTGCAGAACTGCAGAGAAAAGTAGAAACTATATAAATGAGATACTAAAGAAATATTCTCTTCATCTCCAGTTGGGAACAAGTTTCAAATGTAATTGTTAAAAATAAAATAAACCATCACATGTGGTTTTACAAAGACCTCTCACCATGAAGAAATGTAATGTGATGATGGTGTCTGGTTCACTGGTAACACTTATTTTGCAAACACTTTTAGAAATGCTGGGATGATCGGTGGAGCTGCAATGAAACTGACTACATGAATAGAATGGAATAGACCAAACCATATGTCGTACAGTGAATGAACTGAAGTAGTCAGTTGCTCATATCTTACCACTGGAGTCAGATCATCAGTCTGATCAAGACTTACTCCACATCACCCTGAGGATCCAAAAACAGAATAACTAGTTGATCAAACAAGTAGAGATTAATGAAAGGAGGCAATCTATTGCTTAAAAAAAATGAAGTACTTTAGTTAGATGGTATAGGCCAACAGGTTTCTTTTTGTAATTTGCTGCAAACCACAATACAAAGCAACTTTTTCATAATTTCCATAAATTACTGAACAGAACATCTAATTTGAGACTATATGACATTTCCAACCATGATTTTGCTTTTATGCACTGAACAAATAATTTTAACAAGTCTGTGGTCCCAATACTTTTATTCTGTCATTGAAAGGATGGGAAAAGTGGCACTGCAGTTACAAAGGTTTGTAAAATATAGATGTATTTTTATTACAAATCTAAATAATGTCTGTCTGCAAGTAATATCTTTCTTCCTATTGCACATGTTTGCATTGAAAATGTTGTGCTTATTTAAAAATATTAAAAGTGAATGATAAACAACAAAAGGATGTAGGACAGTTTGAAGAAGAAACATTAGCAGATAGTCAACATTTCCACTATTGCCACAATCTTTAACACAGTAATAAATAACACCTAAGAAGGGACTAGAAAGGTCAATAGATAGAAGAAGGGACTAGTCCTTTAGATGGCATTCTGTGCTTCGTACATAGTTTATAACATCACACTAAAAATATTAAAACAGGATGAATGCTTCCACTGAACTCTCCAAAACTGGAATCATTTATAGATATGCAGGAAAGCTAAGAAAAATGTAATGTCCCATTTCTTTGGATATAGGGAAATAAATGTGAAAAGTCATAGCCTTAGACAATATAACAAACAAAAACCTTATATGCAAACCAATTGCTTTTCAAGGGTAGTAGTCTATGATAAACATCAGAAATATAACTTTTAAATGTGAAAAAGTAAACATGATGATTACTTTAAAATAAAAAAAAGTTAATTAGGAAATTATTCAGACATTGTCACTGACAGTTATAATCTATCTATTGACCTTTCGAGCCGTAGCCGGCCCATAGGGCGTAGACCAAGATACTCCTTCTCTTATCTAAATTTTTATTCTAGCAGTTTTCAATTCTTTTAAAGATATTTTATCAAATCTCGCCATTTGTCTCTGTTCTGTGTAAGCAGCTCTATCTCATTGAGGGAGCAGATTCCTGCTGCTCTTGCCTCTCTCATCAATGTTCTTCTCAGTGTCTCTCTGGGTCTTCCTCTTTTCCTCCTACCTGTTGTTTCCCACATGAGGGCTTGCTTTGCTATTCGGTTATTATCTCTTCTCATCACATGTCTAACATATAACCATCGTCTTTTCTTTATTACTGAAGATATTAGTGGTTGATTGGCGATTTCTCTAATTTCTTCGTTTGTTTTGACAGTTATAATGCTGAGAGGTAATTGGTTAATGCATACTATAAGTAGTTGGCTAACAGTTTAAGATTTTATTTACTTTTTACACTGTGATGCTGCAGTCATACCAACTGTTTTTATTGATGACTCATTTAATTTTGCCCATTGCTTTGCTTCCTTTTCTGTCTCCAATCACAAGCTGTGTGTGTTTTTTTTTTTTTATTCTCCTTCAGTATTGTTGTATCATCTGACACAATTATAATTTTTCAATCGTGCTGTTGAATTATTTGCGGGTCGTCATCATTGCACCCGAACATGTCCTTAGGTGCTCAGATCCCTCCTCTGCAAGTCCCACAGTGTCCAGCGATTGATGACTCCAGTTCTGTGTTGGTTGATAAGTCTTCTTATATACCCACTAAGTTTTTTGTTTTTGGCTGTGCCAATCTTAACTCCCATTTCTTTCATCCAAAGGAGTGGATGGTCTCATGGTTGTCGAAGTCCTGTACCCTTCCCACATCTCATAGTGCATTGATGACATCTGCCTAATCCATTGGTTGACTGTCTTCATGACAGTGCAGCTAGCCAACCTGCTCTCGTTTTCATTTCCCCCTACTCCCGCATGTCCTGGGATGTAGACAAAGGTGGCTTTACGTATTTTTAGCTTCTGCAATGACTCCACCCTTTGCATGTGTACAAAGCCCACCTCCACATTTCTTATCATGGTCATCGAATCACTCAGTATGCAGGCTTGGGTGTAGTCTTGTGACTAACCTAATGAATGCAGTGGTCACTGTCATCACCTTCATCGTCATGCTACTCATGGTCATAAAGTTTGCACCATTGTCTTCCTTGTTTATTCTGCCTGCCGAGCATGCTGTAAATGTTGTATTACAGATCCGTCTGTATAGATAACTGGAACTTTGTATTGACCTCCTGAGTTCTGTTCCCTACATTTCCTGTCGAGTGTGACAATACATGTGAATATGCCCATCAATTATGTAGGCACTGGTATCCACTCCTTGCCAACGTTGATGTTTGTAAGCCACAGACCTGTTTGATGACATTTCTGCTTGGCCCACCCATGACTTGCCTCTTTTTAGCCTGACAACCTTCCCTGTGTTGAGCTCGTGATGCAATGGATGCTGTCCGAGCATCCGAGTGTGGGTGGGAATGCGCATATCTATTCAAGGTGACAGGTGAGTACACAGGCAACTAATTTCTCCTGTAGCTTGCCCGTAGTGTTCTGCATCGTGATGATTCTGTAGACACTGATCTGAGAATAGTCCTTTTTTGGCATTGGTAGCAGTAGTAAGTAGCTGTGTAGCCACTCCTCCTTAATCTGGCCACTCTGAATGCTGGCATTAAACTCTTTGGCCAGTTTTTTCAAATCGACATCAGCTAAATCACCTATGTCGTCGTACCAAACACCATCTGGACCAGGAGCAGTGTTGTGTGAATGGCATCGGTTGTAATTGTAAGATCTTTCCCACGCACTACATCCTCACACAGCTCTGAGAGTGACCCACTTATCTTCATTCTTGCAGCCTCATTTCTTTGGTCAGTCTGCTCAATGTAGCGGGCAAGCAGAGCCTTCCCTTTGCTCTCATCAGATTTGTGCCATATCTGGCCTGCACTTTTGAAGTCTGGTATGCTTCTGTGTTGTGTCGTGCCATTCATGCTTTGATGAATGCTCCACAATGTGGGTAGCCATTTTTCTGAGCACACTTTTTTTTACAGAAATCATCCCACCTGGCATCCTTATTCTTAAATGTTATGTAGAACCAGTTTTAACATATGGATGTGAATCATGGACAATAGGACAACAGACAAGAAAATCACTGGAGTACAGCCTGAAATGTGGTTTTACAGAGAAATGTTGAGAATACCATGGACAGCTAAGAAGAGTAATGAACATGTGCTGAAAGAGGCCAAAGCAAAAACAGAGCTAATTTCCAATATTAGGAAGAAACAATCATCATTTTTTGACCATGTAATGAGAAGAGAACAACTGGAATATATTGTAACAGCTGGAAAAATTGAGGGACGAAGAGATACCTGACAGCTTAAGAGAATGGCTTGGCAGAAGGTCAACAACAGAAATGATAAATAACTGTCATGATCAAAAGTTGTGGAGAGACATGATCACCTATGCAACAGGCCCGGTACTTGATGATGATGATGATGATGATGATGGCGACACTTAGCCTGCTTAGCACATAGTTTAAAGTGCATCATTTTTTGGTTGACCTCTTTTTTCAGACGCTTCAAGAGCTCAGGTTGTGTTCTTCCATTTTTTCTGACTTTCTGCCATGTCTTTGTCATTTGTCTCTTGTTCCACCAAGCTTCCCCGACTCGTACGTTCCACCAGGTAGCTGCATCCATCTCTCCTGCTTACTGCGAGGAGCACCCTGTTTCCTATATCTGATTTTGTTAATGATGTCCTGGTCTGTGTTCTCATAGTGGAATGCGTGGAGCTTGCTTTTCTGGCTTCTATTTCTGCCTTTCTCAATTAGGGGGACACATGGATAGTTATCACTTCTGTGAAATTCCAGTACATTCTACCTGCAAATCAGTGCAAAGGTGGAAAACACCAGTGCCAGGTCTTTGACAGAGTCCCCTGTTCTAGTGGCTATTCTGGTTGCCCTTCCATCATTCAAGCACAATAAATTGACCGACACCAGCGTGTTCTCTAGGTCTTATTCACTGCTTGTTGATTATGACGTTACCCCACTGTCTCAGCTGAAAATGAAAATGACATTCTCCTCCTCAAACGTGAAGAGACTCTGCAACTGTTGTGTGTCCACCTTCCCATTACAGGTGTACACATTTACAACCACGAAAGGAACTGGGGTCTGCACCCTAACTGCATGCACCTGCAATTCATCAATGTCCCATGCAGACATATCAATCTCAGCTGCCACCATGTTGTTTCGCACAAGGGTGTCCTGCCCAAGGTGTCGTCTATTGTAGAAACAGTGAAATCCAGGGGCATTAACTGTCCTATCACAAGAAGTGTTTCTTGCAAAATCATTATATTGGCACCGCACAATACCTTATCAAGAATGGATCGTCATTGATTTATAGAAGCACAGTTTCAATATGTAATGCGCACATACTTTAGGCCTAGCCTCTCACACTTTGTCAGTTTCATACCAGCATGTTTACTTTTTCTTGTTTTCCTTTTTGAATGTTGTCATTTAGGCTTCATCTTAATACTTACTGTCATCATTGTTAATTTTGTCACTGAAAGTTGATGCTGTGGATGGTCTAGACTCACGTGCACTCACTTAGTCGCACGATTCAGAACCCTTTTCCATGTTATAGACTGACCAACTCCAGTTGTGGATATATATATGGCCCTTTTCGTCTTGTCAGATGGTCTAGTGGAGGCTATTGCGTATTTTTTTGAGGTATTGTTTTTGCCGAACAGCTTCTCTCGTGGCTAATTCTACCAATGTTTGACAAACACACGCGGTCACATAATGAACAGGTCAGGCTCGCTGGTCCACAGGGTTTACCATCCTTTTTCATGAGTCTCTTCTCTTCTAAGTCCTGTCTTAGCACAGTCTCAAATGTTGTTATACCGTTCCTTATACATGCTCTCCATGATGTGCGATCACTTGCCAGATGTTGCCAGTCGTTTTTACAGATGGAGAAGTCTTTCAGAGATGATTTGCAGATATCTCTATATCGTAGTTTAGGTCTGCCGATTTGTCTTTTTCCGTGTTTTAGCTCACCATATAGTATTTGCCAAGGAATGCGTTTTTCTTCCATCCGTTGGACATGCCCCAGCCATCTTAGCCTTCGACTTCTGAGCATCGACATGATTGTTAGGGTCTTAGCACGTTGCAGGACAGTTAAGTTGGTTATTTTGTCTTGCCATTTGATGTGCATTATTTTGCGGAGACATCGCATGTGGAAGACATTTAGTCTTTTTTCCTGGTTTGAGTATGTTGTCCAGGTTTCGGATCCATATAGTAGTGTGCTAAGCACACATGTTTGATATATTAGGAGTTTAGTCTTTCGAGTTAGTTTCGTGTTGTTCCATGCCCTTTTTGTGAGTTTGCCGAAGGTCGTAGCTGCCTTACCAATTCGACAGTTTATTTCTTCATCAAGAGAGATGGTTTGCGTAACTGTGGATCCAAGATATGTAAATTTCTGTACTGATTCTAGTGGGCAGTCTTTTAGAGTAATAGATAGAGGTTTGAAGTCACCTTGATATAGTATTACTGTCTTCTGAACATTAATTGACAGTGAAAAAAGGTCGCATGCTTTATCCAGGTTGTTGATCAGCGACTGTAGGGTGGCCTCACTATGAGCGACTAGGGCTGCATCGTCAGCAAATAAAAATTCTTTAAGTAGGGCAACATTTGTTTTGGTTTTTGCTCTTAGTCGTGCTAGGTTGAACAGTGAGCCATCTGGTCTAGTGCGAATGTAAAAATCTCCTGAGCTGTTTTCGAAGGCGTAATTTAGGAGGGCTGTAAAAAAAAATATCTATCTATCTATCTATCTATCTATCTATCTATCTATCTATCTATCTATCTATCTATCTATCTATCTATCTATCTATCTATCTATCTATCTATTGTCCTTTCGAGCCGAAGACGACACATAGGGCAGAACCACAATCTCAAAAACAGAAACCTTGCGTGCCAAAGTGGCACATATTGCAGATATATATATATATATATATATATGATATGATTATAAGTCTATTATAGGTATTTCTCCTAGGATTATTTGGTTATTGCCAACTGCATTAATTCTCATGTTTTTAGTCTTATCACTACTGTTGAGAGCTTGTCAAGTATGCACATTTTATCTTGCCTTTTTTTTTAATATGATACAAGAGCTGTGTCTTCAGCAAAGTCTAATTCCTCTAGTTGCTTGGTCAGTGACCACTGGATTCCATTATTGTTGTTCTGTGTTATTCTCACAGTCCAGTTAATGGCAAGCAAAAAACAAAATGGGGATAGCAGGCATCTCTACCTTGCTCTTGTTTGTATTTAAAATGCTTCTGTCAGCTGTCCTTCATGTACAACACTACATTCCTTCATAAATTGTTTCTATTAAGTTAATAAACTTTGTAGGGATTCCATTCAGTTAGCAGGGTAGAGTTCTGCCCTACCAAAGGAGGAGTAAGACATCTCCTTTCCTCCGATAGTCTTCGGGACACTCTTGGGCAAGGTGGAGCCCTCGTTTAGTCCCCTATCAGGGTTATGTGAAGTCATTGGAGCATGTGGTGGATGGTGTTGTGGGAGCCCACATCATGATGGCAGGCAGAGGATCTCATGCATAGAGACAATGGCTGCGATCTCCGACTAGTACAGTTACTGCCAAGAAGGAAAGGAATGGCAAACTATCTTCTTATATTGCCTAGACTAATCATGACAAATCACAACTTAATATCTACAGCTAACGACGTTAATGGGGGCTCCACAGTCACCTCGTCCGGTAGGGGGCGTCATGTGCTACAAGTGACACCCGATCATCATCAAGCTACTGTATGCAAGATCAAATATAAAGAGACACTAGCAATAGGAACTTGGAACATTAGATCAGCATTCCAGGTTGGTAAAATAGAAAACATCAGTCAAGAAATGAAGAGAATGAAATTGAACATCTTGGGACTATGTGAAATGAGATGGAAAGGAGCAGGATTATTACAACAGCGGAAATGCAATTTACTCTGGGGGAACCACACATGAAAGAGGTGTAGGCATCTTGTAGATAGAGAAAGAAGCAAAACAGTGAAAGGATTTTTGCCAGTATCAGATAGAATTCTGCTAGTAAAATTGAGAGGTAGACCAATGGATATCAATATAATTCAAGCTTATGCACCAACAAGTAATAGCGAAGAAGAAGACATTGACACTTTTTACAATGAGCTAGAGATGACCATGGAACAGTGTAAATCCCAAGGAAAGACGAATGACAGAGGGGATAGATTGATAGATTGGGCAAAGACACATAAAATGATGATAGGTAACACCTGGTTCAAACAAACCCTAGGCGACTATGGACATGGCAAAGCCCAAACAAAAAAGTACACAATCAAATTGATTTTATGCTGGTACAGAGAAGATTCAGGAATGGGCTAACATCTGTTAAAACAAGACCAGGAGCAGATTGCAATAGTGACCATGTACCAGTAATTGGAAAGATAAGAATAAAACTGCGGAAGGCACAGAAATCCCCAAGATATATAAAATTAGAACTAGATATACTTAGAGTAGATAAACAGATGAGTGATAAATACAGCACGATAGTACAAAATAGATATAATGCTATTGAGAAAATACAGGACATCGAGGAGCAGTGGCAAATGCTCAAACAATCAATTCAACGAACATCAAAAGAAGTAATACCAGTTACCAAAAGAATCAACAAAAAGAAATGGATGACAAAGAAATATTACAACTAATGGATGAATGAAGAAAACATAAGAACGGACATACAAAATATTGCACAAAGAGATCCAGAACGAATGCAGAGAAGTAAAGTAAGGATGGTTAAAACAGAAATGTGAAGAAATGGAAAAACAACAAAAGAAAGGCTCAAAATTTATGCACAATCAGTTAAATGAATTAACAGGAAGAAAAGAAGTCAAAGTTTCAGGATGTATGAAATCAAAGGAAGGAAATATAATAATGGGACAGGAGAAGACAATAGAAAGATGGACAGAATATATCAGTCAACTCTATGGTGATGAAAGACCAAAGTTAAACAATTCAAACAAAAACACAAGACCACCAATTATGCAGAGTGAAGTGGACGACACAATTCAACACATGAAAAGAGGCAAAGCTCCAGGTCCAGACAATATAACAATCAAAGAGATAAATGCATTAGGAGAGCTGGGAGTACAAGTCATAACAAAACTACTCAATGCCATATATAACACTGGACACATACCCGAAGATCTACTAAAATCTATCTTTGTAGCCATACTGAAGAAGTCAGGTGCCACTGATTGTAAAGACCATCACACTATTAGTCTCATGAGCCATATGATGAAAATATTACTAAGAATCATCATGAGACGTGTAAGAAACAAAATAAAACCAGAATTGGGGTGATCAACACACTTAACCTGACAGCTGACTTCATGTGGGAGTCTGGAATCCTACTCTGACTGAGTCCTGATCGCAGAGAGAGAGAGAAACCAGAATTAAGTGAGGAACAATGTGGATTTGTGAAAGGAAAGGGCACCAATAATGCAATATACATCTTAAGAACATTGATAGAAAGATCTATAGAGGTAAAGAAAGATCTATATATATGTGCTTTATAGACTACACAAAAGCATTTGACAAAGTAAAGCATGTGGAAATAATCAATATGCTGGAGAAATTAAACATTGATGGAAAGGATCTGCGAATCATAAAAAACATGTACTGGCAACAAACAGAAGCCATACGATTTAACAACCAAACAGGAAAATTTCAACTTATAAAACAAGGAGTCAGACAAGACTGTGTTCTGTCACCGGATTTGTTTTCGCCTTACAACAAACATATTATGAGATCAATAGTAGACAAAAAAGGAATTGAAGTCAATGGTCACAACATAAATAATTTGTGATATGCAGATGACACAGTCTTAATAGCAGAGACAGAGAATGATCTACAAGAAATGATAGACATAATAGTAAAAGAAAGCAACAAGAAAGGTCTCAGTCTGAATAGTAAGGAAACAGATGTAGTGGTCATATTGAAGAAACAATCATCACCATCATGCAGCATAAAATTAAACAGGACAAATTTGAAACAAGTGCAACTCGTCAAATACTTGGGCACAATAATAACATCGGATGGAAGATACACCTAAATAAAAAGCAGAATAGCTCAGGCCAAAATAGCATTTCAGAAAATGAAAAATATCTTATGCAACAAATCTATGTCAATAGAAATGAGAAAGAGAGTTCATCGGTGCTATATAGAACCAATTCTGACCTATGGAAGCGAATCATGGACAATAGACAAACAAATGAAAAGACGATTAGAGGCCACAGAGATGGGATTTCTCAGAAGAATGTTGAAAGTTCCCTGGACAGCTAAAAAGACCAATGAGGAAGTTCTCAAAGAGGCCAACACAAAAAGGGAGCTCCTAAAAAACATCAGAAAGAAACAATCAACATTTTTCAGGCACATCATGAGAAGAGGAAAGTTTGAATACTTGGTTACAAATGGCAAAAACAAAAGGAAAGAGATATCACGGACGACAAAGAGAGAAAATACTGGATTGCTTGGTTTCATGGCAGTCAACAACAGAACTGATACGATGTACTGTAGATAGAAGATTGTGGAAGGACATGATCACCTACGCCAACCGGTATGGCACATGATGATGATGAGGGATTCCATAATAACTCAGCAACTTCCATAGTATTCTTGTCCAAACTATCAGAAATGCCTTTTCATAATCTATAAATCTAATATAAAAAGGAGACTGTAGTTCCAAGCTTTGTTCAACTATAAGGCAGTTATTTGAGCAGTGGATGATCTTTTTTCCTAAAAAGCCACTTGTACACTTCTCAAATTTTTGTATTGCCTGTCTTAGTCAATGATTCTGCTTAGTATTTTACCAAGTACTAATAGTTGCATAATTCCTTTGATAGTTTAATCTTAATCATATAACCTTCTTTCCGGTCTTTAGTTCTCTCTTTCTCTCATATTTTATCTTGTAATTTATGTAACATCTTGGTAGAGTTGTTATATTTGCTTTGATGGGAAATGAAAGAATTTGAATCATCTAGTTCTTTCATCATCGGGTCACATGGCCTCTGCAGAACTTTGCATTCACCACAGCCCATCTGAAAGATCTCTGTCTCTAGACAAATCTTCAGATTCCTCTGTTGCCATACTCTCTCATTGATGTCATAAAAACTCCTTCTTCTTGGTCTGTTCCTTATGTGTTGTTCTGGGATCATGTGTTCCTATATTGTTCTTTCCATGTCTTTTGACATAGCCATAAGATTGTTATTTCCTCTACAGAATAGTGTTTACAAGCCAGTTATTTTTAATGTATAAGTCACTTAATATGTCTTCATTGCTCTTTTTCATTATCCAAGGTATCTTAAGAATTTTTCCGCAGCATATTGTTTCAAATAAATCCATTATTGTCCTTGATGATTGTTAGATTGTCTATGACTGACAACCATATATTGCTATCAGGAAGATACAGGCACTCAGTAATTTTAATTTTACTACCTTGCTGGTATAGTGCCTCATGTTCTTCATGGTATTTAATTTTTGTGTTACTATTGCTAGTCTTCTTTTGATTTCTCTCTAGCAGTTTTCATTATAAGATATTATAGATCTCTTTGATTTTGGGTAGGCTTTCTGCTTTGTCAGTGGACATTATCTTAGTTTTCTGTATATTTAGATAAAGGTTTTGCTTTTCACTGTGTTTTTTTTTTTATTCACTCTGGTGTCTAATTTAATACTTTTGCACTGCTTGGGAGGAGGACAGTGTCTTCAGCATATTTGATTTCTAGAATTATGTTGCCATTTGTTGTGAAAGGGCACACAAATCTGTCATAATTTCCTACATTTCCCATGATGTTCTCAGCATACAAGCTGAACAGGTATGACAAAAGGATCAAGAGCTTTGCATTTATTCATTCATTGTTTGCAGTAACTTCATTATCACTCATCTACCCTGATCATGTATATAAAACCTGTTTACTCTGCAATGTATGGCAGATGATTGATCATTGTCTTAAATAACTAAGACATTCTATTGCTTTTAGAAAACTGGAGTATTTAAAATAAGTGCAAGGTCAATGATATCTTCTGTATCTTCTAGTTTGGCCACATTGTCCAATTCATTTCTAAAATATAGGTTCACATATAAGCACTTTAATGTGTTGATTATGTTTGAAAACCAAACTCGCACCTATTAAGTGATCTCAATCGCACCTGTTAAGTGGCACAAATAGAATTGATTGAAGACTTTTTATGCTGCTTCTTTTCATCTGCATTTCCTAGATCACTAAAATGTTAAATCATAACCTGTTTTTTTTTCCAATATAAATGACAATACCAGCAGCCAGCACATACATCTTTGAGTTCAAAATTTTCCCCTCATTCACTTCAACATATCTCTATAAGCCTGATTCCTTTTGTCATCTGCTGAAAATGTTTATGGAAGATTGTAGCACTGTAAAAAGTTAAATACAAAGATGTTATTAGCATCATATGTGGCTGTATCAAATTATTTGCATGCTTCTGTATCATATATTTGATAAACTGGTGTGCCTTAACTTTGGTTCTGAACTTGAGGACCTCATCTTTCCTTGGGAACACTTCTATCACAAGGGAGGTAGTGCATTTTGAGCAAAGCAACTATCTCCATATTATTCACCTAGGCATAGTATGGCCTTTGGCATCTTGACAGATGGTTGGTAGCAAGCTATCACGATAAGTTAGTAGTTTGGTAAAGCATTAGTATCTCAAACTGGGTGTTGATTTACTGAACATCTCTCATGGCTGAATTTGCCAATCCTGGACAGACAGATCCATCCACAGAATGAGCAAGATGTATTTGCGGTACCTGGCCTTGTTTCTTTTCTCTTGCACCTTTTGTCTTCTGAATTTGATATCAGCACTGTCTCGAAAGTTGCTGTGCCATTTTTTATTTTTGCTCTCCATGTGCTATGATCTGCAGCCACATATGCCACACAAGGCATGGTAGGTAAAGGTAAAATAAAGTAAATGTTCCCTCCATGCCTTACTAGGCGTATGGGGAATATGGTGTTAGTGATCATATTTTTCCATGACCATGACACATTTTTGGGTGATGTGGTTGGTATCACACCAGGCCTCCTTTACTTCCCAGAATAATCTCTGGTAACCATTTTTAAGGGCTGGGCAAACTCCACAGCCTAGATGGTCCGAAAAAAAATTCACTTTTGTGGATCAAACCCAGACCCTAGTGATCAAGAAGTGAGCACACTAACCACTGAGGCTCCAATAGGCAAATGGAAATGTCAATTTCAACATAGTTAGAACACTGTGTTTGGTAAACTAAAACATAGAGCATGGGCCAACACAAAACTAACACTCAGGTTACACTCAGGATTCTAATTTATCAAAGTTGTGTGTTTAGCACACTTTTAAATGGATTTGAAACTTGTACTACCTATCAGAGGCAGGAGAGAAGATTACATATCTTCCATGTGTGTTGTCTTTCCAAGATAATGAACATCAAATGGCAGGTCAAAGTAACCAACTCAGGAAAACGTCAATGAGCCAAATTCCCATCCATTATGGCAACACTTAGTTGTTGAAGATTAAGGCAGCTGGGTTATGGGAGAAGAATGAACAACAGTCATATTTAAAAATAATTTTTTGAGAACTTTGGTATGAAAGGAAACCAAAGGGCAGACCAGCTCTGTTAGCTTCTTTGACAGAATTCTCTATTCTCTGTCAGTGAAAGGAACTGAGAAAATCTATGTCAGATCATAGCACATAGATAAAAAATAATAAATGGCACAGCAACATTCGAGGAAGTGATGGTGCAAGAATCTGAAGACAAAAGATACACGAGAAAAGAGATGAGTAAAGGCACCACAAGTACATCTTGTTCTTTCAAATCTGCCTCTCCAATATTGGCAGATTTAGTCATGAGAGAAGTTGCTCAGTAAAACAGCATCCCTGCATAAGACTTAAATAAATTACCAAATTACTAACATATTATGATTGCTTGCTACCAACTGTCTTTAAGACGTTGAGTGTACATATAGTGTACTCAAGGTGTTTTGGTACAGATAACTTTTACTGTTATTTGTCTACAATTTCTATTAGGAGTCCTTAAGATTTTTAGCTAATTTAAATGTACATTTATGATATTCTAGAATGAGATTAGATAAAGAAATAATGACAGCTGTTATAATTTTCTTTTAGAACCATATACATTTTAACTTAAGAGGAGGAACTGTTGTTAGAACACCATCATCATCAAGTACCGGGCCTGCTGGCGTAGGTGATCATGTCTCTCCACAACCTCCGATCTCGACAATTATTTATCATTTCTGTTATTTGCCTTCTGCCAAGCCATTCTCTTATCTAAGCTGTCTGGTATCTTTTCTCTTTGCTTCCCTCTTTCTCTTCATCCCTCAATTTTCCTAGTTGTTACAATATATTCCAGCTGTTCTCTTCTTATTATGTGGCCAAAAAATTGATGACTGTTTCTTCTTAATTTTGGCTATTAGCTCTCTTTTTGCTTTGGCCTCTTTCAGAACGTTTTCATTACTCTTCTTAGCTGTCCATGGTATTCTCAACATTCTTCTGTAAAACCACATTTCTACAGCCTCAAGTGATTTTCTTGTCTGTTGTGCTATTGTCCATTATTCACATCCATATGTTAAGACTGGCTCTACATAACATTTAAGAACTCTGTTTCTTGTTTCTATTGTCAAAAATGGATTGCATAGTATCTTCCTTATTTTTAATATACCAGGACTCTGGTGTACAACAGAGGTGTTAGAACATACTTATAGGTAAAATCCTTTAAGTCTTCCAACATATTGTAAACCCTTTAATATAACATATTATAGATCAGTAAAAATTATGGAAGCTTATTTGCAAAGAAAAATAGCTCTGAATAGAGTTAAAGGAAACATAAAGGAGATCAAGTTAGACATCAATATGGTAAATTATTTAAACTTTTAGGTCTTTGACAGTAATATAAATAAAGTTGATGGAAGAGGTACAACTGTGAAATGAATAGCATGATTAAATTTGCTGATAAAAGTTATGATTTAGCAAAATTCAGTTTCTGACATAAATTATCATAATGCCATTCAAAAATTGCCTTTAATACTGCTAGTGTGATACAACTACCCTACAGCTGTTTGCTTATCATTCACCTCTGACATGCAATTTTCAATTAACATGACCATTGAGGAAAATTAATTTGCTTTAAATAACTTTGACTTTTTATTTTTTTTTTTTTTGCCTTTGATAATAACTCATATGGTTTCTATTGAATGTTTTTATTGATTATTAATTTTTATTTATACCCACTGGCTTTGGTGATGTGTTGTTTTGGGGTTTGGCTCTGTGTTTACTGGTTACATTTCAGGCTGCTCCAAGCCACCCGTATGCCATGGCTGAGGTTGGCTTTTGATTTTTCTCTCATTTCTTCACTGTTAGAAAAGTATTTCTAGATTGATGTGTTGTTATCTGTTGCATGCAATGTACTCATTAGTATATTCCTCATATATATATATTTTTAATATATGCTGAGTATCATTAGAAGGAAAGTGTAAATAATGTGTTCTACAGATACCTAGCAAGCCTATAATTATCATACAGATTTTTATGCACATTTAATGTAAAAGTAATAAAAATAAAACAGACCAAATAGTAAGAGAGACAAGTCATTTCTAGATAGTGGGAGAAGTTCAAGCCTCAGTATAATTACAATAAATATATTTGATGTATTTCACATAAAGAAATCTATAATGAAAGCTAACCTCTTCCTCATTACTATTGGCAAAACAGAACAACTAAAAGAGTGACATGTTAAAATATCTCTAACAGCAATGTTTCATGGAGATATTTTGAGCAAATGTTCAAGTTCTCAAGTGAGGTTTATCATGTAGGATTCAGCAGAACTAAAGCCATAGGAGAGCAGTGGTTAGTGAACTGTGAACAGGTTTATTCTACCCTACCTACATATTTAGAGGTATGGGTACCAGAGATTTTTCTGGGGAAAAAAGATGGCATGCATAATTTTTATTGGCATCACTTTACCCAAATCTGTGCCAATGATTAAAAAATATAGGCAGAAACAAAACATTTCCAATATGCCTCACTCCAGGTATATCATGCTTCTTTTCTTCTTCTACTTCTTCTTCTTCAATAGTACACAGTTACTAATGAGATTTACGCCACTACCTTGTGGGTGTCCTTTTAACCAAAGGTTAGCAGAGTCAACCGTAAACAAACCAACGGAAGGCAACTGAAAACCACCGTCGTAACTTCTTTGTCATAATTATGGGTCACCACAATAATAGAATTCACGACAACAATGTTAATGGGGATTCCAATGGAATACCCTCATTTGGTAGGGGACATCATGTGCTACAGGTGATACCCAATCATCATCAAGCTATTGTTAGCAAGATAAAGATAAAACAGACACTCAAAATAGGAACCTGGAACATAAGAACACTCATGCAAAATGGAAAACTGGAAAACATTCAACAAGAAATGAAAAGGATGGATTTTACATTTATTGGGACTGTGTGAAATGAGATACACTGGATCAGGGGAGATATATTCTGATGAATATAAAATCATCTATTCTGGAGGTACTAAACACCAAAGAGGAACACGTATCATCTTTGATGTAGAAAGAGCAAGAACAGTGAAATGTTTTTGGTCAATATCTGACAAATTCCTTTTAGTGAATTTGAATGGAAAGCCAGTAAATATTAATCTCAGTCAAATTTATGCACCAGCAGCAGACAGTCCAGAGGAAACAGTTGACAAATTTTACCACGAGCTTAATATGGCACTTCAACAATGAAAACCATTTGAAAACGCCACAGTTCTAGGAGATCTCAATGCAAAAGTAGTAACTGAAAGAGTTGAAGAAGTGGTTGCTTGTTATAGCTTAGGAGAGAGAAATGACAGAGGTGACAAGTTATTGACTGGGCAAAAACACACAACACGATGATAGGAAACACCTAGTATAAGCAATATCCAAGACGTTTGTGGACATGGAAAAGCCCAGGAGACAATCTATCTATCTATCTATTGTCCTTTCGAGCCGAAAACAGCACATAGGGCAGAACTACAATCTCAAAAACAGAAACCTTACGTGCCAAAATGGCACATATTGCAGAGATCCCTGCTTCTAAAATCTATGGTTCTGTTTCCATAACAATACTTTTTTCAATGACAGCTTGTCAAGCCATCGACCAGGAGACAATGCATGTAATCAAATCGACTACATAATGATAAACAACAGGTTTAGAAACAGTCTGATGTATGTGAAAACTAGGCCAGGGGCAGATTGCAATAGTGATCATGTACCACTTGTGGGAAAAACTTAGAGTAAAATTAAAAACAGCTAAATGAGCCTCAGTTAATATCAAGTTAAATTTAGATTTACTCAAGTCAGACAAGAGGTTACAAGTGAAATATAATATGACAATTCAGAACCGGTACGATGCAATAGAGAAGATATAAAGCATTGATGAAGGTAGAGGTAGGGTTCGATCCCAACCGATGGCTTCCGGGTTCACCAAGCCTTTAATGGGTACCGGATTTTTTCTGGGAAAGTAAAGCGGCACGGGCGTAATACTGACCTCATTACCCCAAAAATCATGTGCCGAAGGTCTGTAAAATTTATGGTCACTAACACCATATTACCTATATCACTTGGCGTGACGGTGGTACTTTACTACTTTTTTACTATTGATGAAAAGTGGAAAATGCTAAAATAATCAATGCAGCAAATATCAAAAGAGTTCATACCACCAGTGAGGACAAATTAAAGAAAGAAAAGAATGACAAATGACGTTTTACAACTAATGGAAACAAGAAGAAGAAATAAGGATAACAAAGATGAGTATAAGAAGAAGAAATACAGATAACAAAGATGAGTATAAGAGATTAAATAAAGAAATTGTAATATAATGCAATGAAGCAAAAGAAGCATAGCTAAAAGAGATTGAGATTCAACAAAAAAAAAGATGCCAAAGCTATATACAAAACAATTGAAGCTTTAACAGGAAGAAAAATATAATCAAAAACTGGATGCTTAAAAGCCAAGGAAGGATAACTGTTGATTGAATAAGAAAGCATAAGGGAATGATGGACAGAACACATTAAAGATCATTATGATGATGAACGAACAGAAGTAAATATTAAGGATAATGGGGAAAGACCAGAAATGCTTAAAGAAGAAGTAGAAGACGCCTTGCGCAATATGAAAGCAGGAAAAGCTTTTGGACCAGATAATATAACTAAAGAAGAGATTGAAGCCATGGGTGATTTTGTAATAGAAATAATAGCAAAAATATTGAATGATATCTACAACAGCAGATATATACCAGCCAACCTGCTAAAATCAATATTCATAGCCCTAACAAAGAAATCCGGTGCGATCGAATGCTATGATCAATGCACAATAAGCCTTATGAGTCACATGACAAAGATATTGCTAAGAATTATCATGCGATGAGTGTGAAACGAAATCAGTGAAGAATAGTGTGATTTTGTGTAGGTAAAGGTACGAACAATGCCATGTACATCATAAGATCTTTAGTAGAAAGAGCCATAGAGATGAAAACAGATGTATACCTATGTTTCATAGATTATACCAAAGCGTTTATACAAAGTAAAGCTCCAAGAAATAATAAAAATTGTAGAAGGCTTAAATGTTGAAAGCAAAGATCTAAGAATAATAAAGAACATGTACTGGCAACAAACAGCGGCCATAAGAACTGGAAATCAATTAGTAGGCTGTTGTGTCTTTTAACATGGCCTAAAAATCGCATTTGTCTTGTTTGAATTGTGTTTAGTAGTTTTCAATTACTTAATGAAATAAACATGACAAGGAAAAAAAATCTGGACTAGCTATATATATATATATATATGTGTGTGTGTGTGTATGTGTATGTTTGTGTATATATATATATATATAATTATATATATATATATATATTATATTGTATGACCTTTGGCATCTTGACAGACAGTTGATAGTAAGCAATCATGAAAAGTTAGTAGTTTGGTAAAGCATTAGTGTCTCATACTGGGTGCTGCTTTACTGAACATCTTCTCTAGTGGCTGAATTTGCCAATCCTGGATAGACAGATCCATCCACAGAACGAGCAAGGTGTATTTGCGGTACCAGGCCCTAACAAGGGTGGAACTGACATTTCAGCTTGCTTGCTATGCCTGGGCCAATAATATGAAGATAATGCTTTATTTTATATATATATATATATATATATATATTGGTAGTAATGTAGATTCTTAACATTATTGGAAAGTTAATCAATAACCTAAGATATGCAGATGATACTTTATTACTAGCAGAATATCCTAAAGACTTACAACAATTACTTAATGAAATAAACATGACAATAAAAAAATATGGATTAGATATGAATATCTAAATCTATAATCATTAGCAAAGATTATACTTAAAACTTACAAGTGGATATCAAAGTTGAAGGAATAGACCTGGAGACAGTTCAGAGCTACAACTACCTTGGACATATTATAAAAGTGATGGAAAATGTATAGCTGACGAAAGAATAGGAATAGCAAGAAGTAATTTTAATGCCATGAAAAGTATACTAACATCAAAACAAATAACACTAGGGCTAAAACTAAGGAATATTATATCTTCTCGATATTCCTGTATGGTGCAGAAACATGGATTTTAAAAAAAAACAGAACAGAAAATTGAAGCCTTTGAAATGTTAATTTGTAGAACCTTTGAAATGTGGATTTGTAGAATAGCTAGAATTGGATAGAAAGAAAAGAGAACAAATGATGAAGTTTTAAAACAAATAAAAATTTAAAGAAAACTACTAAACAAAATTAGAACAAATCAAATGAAATTTTTGGGGCATGTTAAAAGACACATCAACCTACTAAAAGTAATATTGGAAGGGAAAATACAGGTAACAGAGGCAGACCAAGACTAATATGGATGAGTAACATCAAAAGATGGACAAGACAGCCTATGACAACCTGCACCATCAAAGCAAGAGACAAAGTGGAATGGCGCTCTATGGTAGTCAACCTTTGATGCGGAGATGGCACTCGATGATGATGAATATAGATCAAAAAGGTGAAACAATGAAAAAGATCAGAAGCAGGATAGCAAAAGCAGCAACAAATTTTTAAAACCTGGATAAAATATGGAAATAAAAAATACTAAGCAAGAAAACCAAACTTAGAATATTCAACTTAAACATGTTATCAACACTTACGTGTGAAGCTGGAAAACAACAAAAGAGATTGAGAAAAAAAACTAAACACTTTTTAAGACAAATACCTAAGAAAAATACTCTATGTACAATGAATTCAAGACTAATATTGAAATAAGAGAAATAGCAGTGCAGCCAAAGGTCTCATCTACAATTAGGAAAAGAAGGTCGCCAAATGCCTACAATTAGGAAAAGAAGGTCGCCAAATGTCTGACATGTGCTGAGAAGAGACAACAAGGCTCTTCTATGGGAAACATCAGGATACAGAATAAGTGGAAGACCAAGATAGACACTGAAAAGAACACTTATAAGAGAAGCAAAGTTGGCAGGCATAGACTCATTAGATGAGATTAAACATCTCGCCCAGAATAGAGATGGGTGGCAAAAAAACACTTCAAGTTCAATGCAACGTCTAACGGCACAGGAAGGATCAAGATGCATTACTTCATATTATGTATTGTCATGATTGTTGATGGAGCATCCACTTGCTTAAACTTTTGCACCCCCGCCCCCTCCTTTCTTTTTGTTCAAGTAAGTATATGGGATATCATCGCCAGAGTTCCTTTAATAATGTCTATTAATACTCCAGTATTCTCCTGATTAGGAGCATAAGAAACTGAGTTAAATGTATAGTTACAGCTTATGGTAATAAAGGACAATAGAAAATTACTTTAGCACAGACACCCAAATGTATGACAATAGTCCTTTTTCCTGATTACACAGGAAGATCTCAACAGAGTGCAGATGGAGGAGTCTGCAAAGATATCAACACTTCTTTATCTTTCCTTTCACATTTTCCATTTAGAATAGAGGAGAGATAGTTTCTGGTCATTCCCTATTTGATACATTTTCTTTTATTTCTAATTATCAATTACATCATATTTGAGGATATCATCTCAGTCATGTTTTCATAGCATTTGTGTGGGTTGTCTGTAGTTGTTCATGGCAAAACCATTTAATTTTTTTTTCTTTCTATATTCTACTGCTGGTGTGTTGGTATGTGGCGTCTTGGGTGTCCACTAGAGTTGGAATGATATGACTACCTTTTATTTTGCTAGTGCTTGCCCTCTCTCAAGGTTTTTTTAAATAAATTTTAGTATAACTGAGAGTTTGTAGTAGAAGAGATTTTTAGATCTTCATGATAAGACCAGCAGACTTCCCGTTTTATATTTTCTTAAGGCTGTCTTGATTATCTGAGAGTGAAGTTCTGTTAAAAGCAACAACATGGGTCTAGCTCTTCACATTTTTAATCCATTTTTATTTTCATGCTTTCTTATGCAGAAATATTACCTTTGCATTTATGCAGTTGATCCAATAACGTAATAAAAAGATTAAAAATAATAGACCAAAATCTGATATTCCAGCTAAGAACAGGAAATGAGCCTCTAAAAGACTAAATTCCTTGCACAAAGCAAACCTCTAGCAATGCAACTACCATATGGAAACTGGATCACATATTACTACACTGTCCCCCACTTAAAGAACTTGCAATGATTGTGTTTTCCAGCAGATCCTAACCATAGATAATACACTTTTCTCATCAACAGAATAAGTGAGAAAGACATGTGCCTTTATATTTAGGCAGTGAAGAGCAATCAGCTTACAGCTGAAAGAGATTGGGTCAAAAATCCTGTCACCACTGATGAACCTTAACTGCCTTCTAAGTTCTTTACTTTTAATTTTATCTGACAAGTTGGCCCCAATTATGTCTCATTTTTAGTATTTATCTTATTTGTTGTTCTAGAATCTACATCTAAGAATGACATGAATTATTGTACAATAGTGGAGTAAAGATTGTGTTAATTATTGTTTTTTTTTTCATCTGTTGTGATTTCTTTGTTGTCTAGTAATGGTGGTTTTTTTTTCAAGTCTTACGTTTTTTCTACATCTAAAGTCTATTTCTACTGCTTTTTTATTGTCACATATCACCAGACTTCTTAGGTACATAGATTTATCTACAGGCTATATTTATGTATCCCCCCTATAGTTATGTAGATGCTCTGTCTTACTTTTTTTCCTAATATTTTTCATGTCATATAATTTACATGTATAGTCCATATTTTCAGTTGTTCATGCAAGTTTTTTGTGTTTTTGTGCATTAATGTTTAGTTATCTATAAATGTATTAACTCATTGTAAAATGCATCAGGTGTTTCCACTGCACTGTCTGGTTGACATAAACTTTAAGATTAATATCCTTCATTCAATTAAAACTAACAGGACTCTCAGATATTGCACAGAGGTCTTTTACATTTACTATTCTTGCTTTCTCTACATCTAAGATCATACCTTTTCCCCTTTATTGCATCCAGATTAGATTATTTTGTATATATCAGAATATATCCCACAAAAGTTAAAGAAAATAACTGACATGGAGAGTAAAAATAAAAGCTTTGGCATCCTAAATGCACATTTAAATTAAATGCTATAGCATTTGAAACAAGTCAGTGAATTCATATACCTAGGAATGGTGTTAACTTCAGGTGGTAGATATATAAAAAAGGTGAGGTGCAGAATAGCTCAGGCAGAGGCTGCATTCCAAAATATAAGAAAGATGTGCAATAAACTGAGTTAACGGAAATAAGTAAAAATGGTTCTTCAGTCTTATATCTAACCAGATATTTTATTAGGAGGCATAATGCAGATCTCTGATTTGTTTTACCACGTTGATGACCTGCAACATTCTCTCTAAAGAAATAAAGACCCGAGATGTGGATTCTGGCTATCCTGTTGATGGTAAACATTGCTGGCGAAGTGAAATCTCAAGGATGTAGTAGTGGTTGGTTTGGTGAGAAATGCATGTGCAAGTGTCGCTGCTCAACTTCAAAAACTTGTGGAGAAAAAGGAGAATGTCCTAACAATTAAAAATGTGAGCTTGGCTACTTCGGTCCAGGATGTCAGTATGTGGACATGTCGTACGTAGATACAGCAGCCACAGAGGTTACCGTGACATTTGGGACTCCTATACTCTTTACACGGTTTCGTATTCAAGCCAGCAGCAACAAAAATATACAAGACATCACCGTCACAATAAACGAAAAGGAGTGCTACCAAAACTGGCACTATTTTGCAGTTAGCACCACTACGGTGGACATCACATGTGACATCTCAGTATCTAAACTACGACTTACAGGACCAATAGTCGGAATTGTCTGTTCTGTCTACATCAGTGGAGGTCGCAACTTGACATTGGTTATTGGTTATTGGTTATGGAAGGCCTCGGCATCACAGCAAACAAATTAAAATCCATAATTGCTCAACCGCCCGTGCCAGTGGAATCATCCGAATTACCAACTCATCTCCCAAACAAAGAAAGGTAACTGTAGTCCCCATCGTAGCAGTCTCAGCACACGCCAAAAGACATAAGGCGAAACCGCGCAGAAAGTGAACACAGCCAACTGTTCCCTGTCATACGATATCATCATTCATCGTAAACAAGCGGGATATCGAAGCAGGATCAAAACGGATGAGACACACAGCTCACGGTGTGCACAGAGCACTTAACTCAGTAGCTCCTGCAACAAGCCGGACTTGGAATATGAGGAAACTGCAAGAAGGAACACTTTTCAGACATAGCCTTCAATGGTTCCTGCCGCCTATCCACCATATACCATGGGAGTTCACGTCCTCCCGAAAATGATGATCGTCATAGCACTTGATGATGTTAGGCCGTCATTGATGACTCCAATTCCAAACATATAGACACACAGTGGTGGTAATTTGTCATTTCCAATCCAACAGAAGCCACATGACCTGTAGTTAGTAAAACCACAGAGAGAATATGATTTTGTGACCTTCACTGATTCACTCTTAGATGTGAATGTGTAGTTTACACAAGAGGATAAGTTTTCAACTACAGTGATCCCGTTTGAGGCAATTCTGGGATAGCAAGGCAAGTCTCCTTTATAGCAGCAGAACTTGATGTTCTCCGCTCCCTTCTTGTAGCTGCTGCCACACGATGCTGATGTCTCATTAACTTGGACATCATTCAAGAACAATGTCAGATTAACATTCCATAGATATGGCTCTGCTGATGAAGTGCTTGGTGCAACAGTTGTATCAATCATACTGGAGGCTCCTGGTCTGTGGTCATTAATATCACAGATGGCACATGGTGTTGTTATATTCAGTATTTCTTTCTGGGGTGTAAATATGTGGCACACACATGGAGAGTGGTTTGTGGTCACAGTAATCCCATTAAAGGCAATTCTAGGGTAGCATGGCATAGCTGTTTCAGAACAGCACAATCCTGTGATGTTTTCTGTGTTCGCTATAAAGCTGCTGCTGCTACACAATCCTGACCAATTATAGGTGTGGACATTATTCACTTGCAATGACAAAACTGCTTTGTTTACATCATAAACCTCTGGAAGCGAATCATTTATGGGACTAATAGTATAATTTATTCTTCCATCGGGGATATCTGCATTGAGTCCCCAAAAAAAAGGTCTTTGGTTAAAAAGCACATATGCGTTTGAGTTAAACACACATTGAGCCCACTTCATAGATTCAAAATGATCCTTGCCAATGCCATCCATTTGCACAAGTTAGGTCCTTAGCTACCAACGTCAAAAATGTCTGAAACGAAGCCATCCAATTAACGACTTTATCTACAGTGAAGTTTAACGAACTGTGAACAAACATTTATGTTCAAACCCTTGAAAACATTTTCAAAAATCTGCCAACTCGCAGCAATAACATTTATCGTGTTGTTCAATGTAAACATTGCTTGGTCCATAGCTCGAATATAAATAAGCTGCCATTTTGGTGCGTCCCATGATGTACAAACAAGAGGTTAGCCAGTCAAGTACGTATAGAAAAAAGCGAATCCTCCAATTATGTTGATGGCATCTATGACATGATAGTCGCAAAATATTCGTGTTTACGAACTGAAACAACGATGTACCCCAACTGTAATCTCAAATTAAACCGGCTACAAAATCTATTTAGAGTCTTCTTCTTCTACCTTTTTAGTTCCCAGTGGAGCATAGGTCTTCAACAAACATTTTCCAAGTCATTCTGTTTTTTGCCATTCTTTTAAGATCATTTCCATGGCTTCTCCATCATCTTCATCTTTGCTTCCATCTGTCTTCTCCAAGAATTCCTTGGTCTTCCTCTTTGTCTTTTCTCTTGAGGATTCCAAAAAAGGGCCTGTTGTGTAATACTCTCAGTTGGCTTCCGTAGTGTGTGTCCTATCCAGCGCCATCGTCTTCGCTGTATCTCTTTATCCACTGGTATTTGACTGGTACATTTCCATAATTCTATGTTAGTGATTTTTGTCCTGCCATTTCCATCCTTTTATTCTGCATCCATTAATGAAAGTCTGTATCTTCGTGATTGTCAGTTTTGTTGTTCTCCATGTTTCACAGCCATATAGTAGGACCGACTTAACATTTGAGTTGAAAATTTTTATTTTTGTATTTAACCTAATTTCTTTGGATTTCCATATGTTTCCCAGTGCAATGAAAGCTCCTCTTGCTTTTGATATCCTTATTTTGGTATCATTTTCTGTTCCTCCCTCTTTATCTATATTATTGCCTAGATATATATAAGATTGTATGTCTAGTAGAGGTATTTCTCCTAGTTTTATTTGGTTATTGCTAACTGTATTAATTCTCATAATGTTGGTCTTATCTCTATTAATCTCCAGTCCTAGCTGTTGTGATCTCTCATCAAGTATGCTCATTTTATCCTGCATCTGTTGATGGCTGTGTAACTGTAATCTCAAATTAAACTGGCCACAAAATCTATTTAGAGTACTTGTATACAATTCAGACATAAAACCACGATTTCTAACAAACTTTCTACTGGAGACGTTCAATAACAAAGGAGACGTCAAAATGGAGGATCCGTCTACTATATATGTAATTATGACAATTTTCAAAATGTACATATCCGAGAAAGAGCCGGCCTCGTCACTTAAAATTACAGTGCCAACAACAGTTAAAAATTACCCCCGGGCATTGATTATGTGTGAGTTAGAGACGTTTGGAGAGACAATATGCCCAGAGGGAACTTACGGCCTGTGGTGTGGTGAGAAGTGCACATGTAAGGACAGCCAATCGTGCAGTTCTGTCACTGGCGCATTGGAATACCGTATTGTTTCCCCATCATGTGCATCTAGTTGTAGTTCGAATTGCGAAACGGGCGGTTGTGATGACAGCCTTGGGATGTGTCGCAGCTACAAAGCTGGATATACCAGGACAAACTGCATAGTATGTCCCATGGGAAAGACTATGTCAATAAGTGTTCCCCACACTGTGATACGACGTGTGATCCTGTAACTGGCGACTGCACTTGTAAGGGTGACCACACAGGAACCAGGTGCACAGAATGTACTGGAAAATGCGCAGATCAAGGAAGTCAAGATGGTAACTTCGGCTTCCTACGTAACTACAGCTGCTCTCCACGTTGCGCTAACATACGGTGTGACAAGCTGACCGGCAATTGCGCCCCCTTTACTGACGGATTCACAGGAAGTCAATGTCATGAAGTACAATGACGTCGAGCAACTTAATCTTATTTAACAGGACTGGCAATCCTTCTAATAATCCTCTGCTGTTGCTGCATCTTCTGCGCGCAGAGACTGTTTCCCAAGGAAAACGACGCCCTCCCGGAGGACCAAAAGTGACATTCATTCACTCAGAATGAATGAGAGAGAGGGAGATTGATATAAGAAAAAGCACGATCGCCATTGTTAATCTGCACAGTCGTATTTGATTGTATGATGTATGAAATGAATGATTGATAAGTTGTAAAAAAAAATATATATATATACATATATCCCAGTACCACATTAATGATAAAAGGCGACATGACGGAACTTTGTTCATGACTTTGCAGCAGCGGGGTGACTCCCGGAGTTTCATGTTAGTCAGAAGGGATGTCATCTAGATTCAAGAGGGCTACTGTGAGATAGAGGGTAGACATGTGAACTGGTTCATAATTTCTCAAATTCACATTGCAAGGAGATCATACAGTCTGTTGTTTGATGTGCGACTGGCATAATCCAATGACTAACTGTGTTTCATATGCTCGGATTTGGAGTAAAAAACGATGTCCTAACATCATCAAGCGCTATAAATTTTAAAAAATATGACGATCATCATTTTCAGGAGGACGTGAATTTCTGATCAATATGGTGGATAGGCGACAGGAACCATTAAAGGCTATGTCTGAAAAGTGTTCCTTGTTGCAGTTCCCTCATATTCCAAGTCTATCTTGTTGCAGGAACTACTGAGTTAAGTGCTCTGTGCACTCTGTGAGCTGTGCGTTTCATCTGTTTTAATCGTGTTTCAATATTCTGATTCTTTGCGATGAATGATGATATTGTATGACATGGAACAGACGCTTGTGTTCTCTTTCTGCGCTTTTTCGCCTTATGTCTTTTGGCATGTGCTGAGACTGCTATGATGGGGACTACAGCTATCTTACTTTGTTTGGGTGATGAGATAGTAATTCGGATGATTCCACTGGCACGGGCGGTTAAGCAAATATGGATTTTAATTTGTTCGCAGTTCGTTCGTTCGCTTTCGTCAGCTTTGACCTCTGACGAAGTCCCACCCACTCAATTTTTGTGGGACTGAATTTTGCGTGTAAAGTCTGTTTTTATCCCATTACAGGATGCCCCTCGCCATGCAGGCAGATTTACTCCGACTTCAGAGGTACTAATTTTTAGGGAATTAGTAAAACCCAGGTGTCCTCGCCAGGGTACGAACCCCGGCTGTTGCCGTGGTAAGCCAACCGCCTATCGATTGCGCTAACCGGACACCCTTTGTTCGCAGTGATACTGGGGCCTTCCATAACCATATATATAGCCAGTCTTTATATATGGTTGTGAATCCTGGACAACAGACAAGAAAATTGTTGGACGCTAAAAAAATTTTTTTGAATGCTTTAAACAGCTAAAAAGATAAATGAAGATGTTCTAAAGGAAGCCAAATTTTTGAAAAAATAGCTTTTTCTAACATCATAATTAGGTGAATGAGAAAGGTGCAGCTGGAATATATTAGGAAAACTGGAAAAATTGTGAAATGTAGAGAAAAGCCATGAATAGTTACAAGACAGTTTCAGAGAATGGTTTGGCAGGAAGTAAATAACAGAATTGATAAACAGGTGGACAGATTGCTTTAGAGAGACATCCTCAACGATTCCATCAAGCAGAATAATTGACAGTGATGTCTGCAAATAGGAGTTTGTTTGTTTCTTCTTGTTTCACGACCTTACATAGCTCATAACTAAGTCAAATCTCATTGCTCTATACCAAAATAGAACTGATTATTTTTTAACATAAGACACAGACACTGTCTTTAATACTTCAGCCACTCCCAATCTTGCTATTATTAATTTATTAATCTAATTAACTTCTACGCTGATAATGCTTGTTCTATTGCTTTCAAATATTAATGACTAAACCTTCTTCACTGTTATCTCCATCTGTATATAATATCGGCAGGTGGTTTCTTTTATTTTCCAGATCTGTATTTTTTATTCCTAGACTTGCAATTTTAAATTTATTTTCATGTATGTTTCAATTCTGACCTCGAGTTGAGGTAAGAAATTAAACATACAAGAGACCAAAACTCTGTAGCAATAAAAATAAACTCTGCAACCAAATATAATTCATTTCCCGTTGAATATTTGCATTTTATATTATTATCTCACTTGTTACTGACTCAATCTCTCTTTCTCTTTACTTCCTCTTGTACCCCTTCGAGTATCAAGGGAGATATAAAGTTCTGGTTCTTACCCTTTGGGTGGCTTCATTTATTGTCAGTTCATGTTGCTGTAATGTTTCTTTGATGTATCTTACTCTGGGTCTGCCTCTTGCTTTTCTTTCTTCTCCTCTTTTAATATAGGCAACTGCAGTTGCTTATAACTTATTAAATAAATCCATTTTGTATAACTGGTTTACTTGCAATGACAAATAATTCATTTCACATTGAAATAAATTTATTATATGCATTATATTATCAATTGACTTGTCATGCCAGACAATCAATACAATTCAATGTCACCTTAACCTTAACCACTGTAAATAACAATTTTACAAACTACAAAAGGCATTAATTCTACTAAAATAAGCTTTTACATGCAGAATGTTTTTGTAGGTAGTTTCACAAATTTTCATCCAGGAGTGGTAACCTTGCAGAACTAATTTTTATGTACTTTTTTTTCACTATATTTTGTTCTGTCATCTTACAAAGAGTGGAGTTGATGTAATAGTAGTTATTTCTGACAACTTAAAAATAAAATATGTGCTTGTTCTGTATGAAATATTACACCCCGTCTTACATAGTGATCTCTGAGACCACAGAATTATTCCTTTTGGCTGTTTGTTAAACTGTGCACATTGTTATATTAGGGTGGCCACTGAAAGACTGAATGATATAAAACAAAAGTAACTTTTACAAACCCGTTTTTTTTTTTTTAAATTATTATGTTTGGAAATATGGATTTTTTTCTTGCATTATATGTGAAAAACGGGAGCCATGATAGCTCGTGGTTAGTGAACTGGACTACAAAGGACAATAGGTAAGGTTCGATCCCAACTGATGACTTCCGGGTTCACCCAGCCTTTAATGGGTACCGGATTCCCACAAAAAGTAGTATAGTGTCATCAAATCAGATGAACATGGAAGTCAAACAAATTCAGCATTTTAAAAAAATTATTCCTTCACTAAAAATTTCTCGCAGGAGGTCTGTCATTGCCCTGGGGTGTGCCCTGTAGCCCCATTCAGCTAGAACCATACCTCCTGATTATCTTTGACCGCTGGGCGCAAACAATTTTCAAGCACTGTCTTATACAGGATCCCATCGATTCTTTCTAGCAGACCTTCCTCAGTTTCAAAGAAACAGGGGCAGATAATGCTTTTATCCATAACACCCCACCAAACAATGCTTTGGAGATGCAGTTGATGCTGATGTAATTTCCTGGGATTCTCAGTACCCCAAAATTTGCAGTTTTGTTTGTTGGTGAACCGGTTTAAATGAAAATAGGCCTCATCACTCATCAAGTTTGAAAAGCTGTTGTTATCTCTGCCTAGGTGTTGAAATCAAATGATGAACTCACTGCAGGCACTGCTGAGTATCTTGGGGTTGTTAAGCTTGGATCTTGTATAAAAACATTTTAAAATTCAGGTTCAGAATCTTCTGAATCAATAATATGGAGATGCCTAGTTGAGCAGAACGACGACAGGTTGGATCCTCAAGGATACGCTGCCATACAGCTTCCACCACTGCCTCAGTGCACACAGTGCGCTTAGGATCTATTCCTGGAAGATCACCCAGCTGATCTAGTTTTTTTCAAACTGGCGATCAAGTTCTGAATCATGTTTTCACTAGGGCGATACTCTGACATTAAAATGATGCTGGTATTTTCTATGAGTTTCATTAATTGATCTTTCACTGTTGATCTTTCACTGGAGTATAAAAATCTAATGAGTTTTACTCATTGCTGGTCATCATACATAGCCATTTTAATCTCCAAGGGATGCTCTATATAATCTGTTTAAAAGATTGAAAATGAACAAGTTGTGAATTTTTTTCAAACCCCTCAGTATTTCAGTGGCCATCCTATATTTTACAGTTAATATTGTGCTTTTGACATCGCTAATAATATAATGTATATTTAGCTAGAATATAAAAAAGATAGAAAATGTGGTGTAGATCATGTCATGTTATTGCTGTACATTTTGTGTGTAGAGAAAATAAATTTGCCACTAATAAAAATGGCAGTAAGTATTTTATTACTGTAGATAATTGCAGAGTTAATGTCTGGAAAATTTTGAAGGTAAATTGGTTATAAAAGATAATAAAACAGGTCATTTATGTTCTGGGTACAAATAATAATACATAAATATTATTATATGGGGAACTTCCGAGGCGATAATAGGGAATAATAGAACAAAGAAGTATGTGTTAGCACTCGGAAAAATTGACAGACAAACAACAATAAATTGTTGTTTGTCTGTCAATTTTTCCGAGTGCTAACACATACTTCTTTGTTCTATTATTCCTCATTTATGTTCTTAAGTTTGTCAGAATGTGTTCTAACGGAGATCATTTTATTTATCATATCTTAAGTGTCATTGGTAGAAAATTGGATGACACTGTACTTAGATATGTAATTTGATGATATTTTAAACATGTTGTTTGGTACATTTACACTAAACACACACCCTCATAAACATAATCAAATATCCTACACACTTTCTGTTTGATACAAAGACATAGTTAAACTCACATCAGTCTCAATCATACTGTACTGTAAATGGATTATTTTAATTCATTTATAATATAAATTATGTAACATAAATTTTCACAAATTATGGGATTGAGCATAAAAGTAAAGAAAAGAAAAATTGTCTCTCCAGTATGTAATAATGTTAATTATATAAACTTAGATTGTTCTTATTCACATGCAAAATGTTTTATATTTTTCTATAGCTATCATTATAATGGGTGTCCGGTTAGCGCAATCGATAGGCGGTTGGCTTACCACGGCAACAGCCGGGGTTCGTTCCCTGGCGAGGACACCTGGGTTTTACTAATTCCCTAAAAATTAGTGGGAGCCGCGATAGCTCAGTGGTTAGTGAACTGGACTACTACGGACAAGAGGTAGGGTTCGATCCCAACCGACGGCTCCGGGTTCACCCAGCCTTAAATGGGTACCGGATTTTTTCTGGGAAAGTAAAGCAGCACGGGCGTAATACCGACCACATTACCCCAAAAATCATGTGCTGAAGGTCTGTAAAATATAGGGTCACTAACACCATATTTCCCTATACGCCGCCACTTGGCGTGACGAGGGGTACTTTACTTTTTTTTACTTTTTATCATTATAATGAGTCTAGTGTTATTCATAATTCTCTTTGATAGTGAAGCTATTCTATTTTTAAAGTCTCTCACAAATTTGCAAAATACTGCACTTTATAATTGATGCATTTGATGTAAAGTCTCCCACGCCATTATGTCAGTTGATGCACATTACAATCATATATTTGACTAAATCTAATATTTCCCAACTTCTCTACACACCTTTCTCCAATTGTTAATGCTGCACACCAGGATGATCTTGCCAAAGTAAGTCTCAACAAAATGCTTGTTTGTACAAGTACTCTATTTGTCTTTTGTTGTTTCGCATTTGTTTGAAGATAAAAGGATTGTGGATTATTTGTGTCAACATCTGCTTGGAGGATTTGTGGGTATCATTATTGCCAGTTTTTGTGTTAGTCATTGAGGCATTTAGAAAGTCATTTAGAAAGTTATCTATATATATATATATATATATATATATATATATATTTCATTGTTATAATACAATAGCCAAATAGTATGCCATTATTTTTAACTGCTTTCAATATTTGGTAGTTGTCAATTTAGGATAGAAGAACAGTATAGAGTGGTCATTAATTATACAAACTCACGTAACCAGACTAAGTGTATTGACCAGTAGTTTTCTAACAAAAGGAAATTGATTTTATCAGTGTATTGTCACTAATGAGAGATATGCTGGAGCTTTGTCAGAAGTCGTTGCTGCTTTGTGTCTGCCTAGAGTCAGCAGTGTGATTACATTAACAAGCTAAGCATGCACTGACTCAAACTAAAGCCTACATGTAATGACATCAGACATCCATTGCATAACATCACTAAGGAGAGAAAGGGAAAAAAGACAAATCTGAGGGATGTCATAGGTGGTTCAAGCAAAAGAATGATTAGGTAGGTTACTACAGTTTAGTTTTCTCAAAGGGGATAATGGTTCACTACTGGATAAAATAAACCATATTACCACCGAAGTTATCATCACCCTGGGCAGAGAATTTAAAAGTTGGTGCAAAGGAATAGTGAAGGAAAGTTGACAGGACCAGATAATATATCAACAGAGGAATTAGAAGCTCTAGGTGAGACTGGAAGAAAAATCATATCAAAATTACTGAATGACATTTATATAAGCGGTCATATCCCTAATGAATTTTCTACAATCCACCTTTATATCTCTGCCCAAAAACCCAGGAGCAAAAGAATGTGATGAATGTAGAGTATTAATCTATCCTGTCATATTACAAAGATCGTGCTAAGAGTCATTATAAGAAGAAAGGGAACACAAAATGCTATTCATACCCTATGAATACTGGCAGAGAAGAGCCTTGGAGGTACAGTCTATACCTGTGCTTTATTAATTAGCCTGCACCAAAGCTTTCGATAAAGTCAGTCATGAAACAGATGACCAAGATGCTAAAAATATCAATCAAGATAGTAAAGATCTTATGATTATTAAAGATATTTATACTGAAAACAAGAAATAACCTTTAGAATTGAAAACAAACGTAGAAAATATCAACAAATAAGATAAGGAGTTGGTTACTTGGTTATGGAAGGCCCCGGTATCACTGCAAACGAATTAAAATCCATAATTGCTCAACCACCCATGCCAGCGTAATCATCCTAATCTCATCTCCCAAACAAAGAAAGGTAACTGTAGTCTCCATCATAGCAGTCTCAGCACACGCCAAAAGACATAAGGCGAAACCGCGCAGAAAGTGATCACAGCCAACTTTTTCCCTGTCATACGATATCATCATTCATCGAAAGCAATTGGAATATCGAAACATTATCAAAATGGATGAGACACACAGCTCACGGTGTGCACAGAGCACTTAACTCAGTAGCTCCTGCAGCAAGCCGGACTTGAATAAGGAGTGCAGCAGGGATGTGTATTGTCACCAGATCTATTTTCTTTGTACAGCAAAAATATTTTAAGAACAATTGCGAACAAAGCATTATATTAGTGGGAAGCAATACAAACAACCTCAGGTATGCAGATGATTTAGTATTGATAGCAGAAAACCAACAAGATCTACCAAATCTATAAGATGAAATTGTGACAAAAAGTGAACAAAAAGGCCTGACCCTCATCAAAAAGACAGAAAGGGGTAATATCAAAGAAAACAAATACACAAGAATGTAGAGTAAAACTAAATAGAAAAATCTTGAAACAAGTACATAGATTCAAATACCTGGGATCAATAATAACATCTGATGGCAGATGCACTGCAGAAATTAGAAGCAGAATAGAACAAGCAAAGATAGAATTCCATAGAATAAAAAACATCCTATGTAACAAATCATTATTATTAATGCTAGAAAACTTGTCCTAAAGTGCTACATCGAACCTGTTTTACTTTATGGAAGTGAGTGACAGACAATAAGTGAGACAACACAAAAAATGTTAGAGGCAGCTAAGATGTGGATTATCAGAAGAATGCTACGAATTCCATGGATAGCAAAAATTACAAAAGAGGAATGTTAAAATGAACTGGAGAAACATAAATATCAAAATCATAAGGAAGAATCAATCTACATATATTGGACATGTCATGCGAAAAAAGGCATTGAGTATACTATACCAACGGGCAGAATGTATGGAAAGAAGAGCACAGGAAAACCAAGAGAAAAAAACATTGAACAGCTTATCCAAATGACATAACAAAAGATCACTGACTGAAATTATGACATTTATGAAGGACTAAGTGATGTGGAGAGTGATGATCGCCTACGCAAACCAACATGATACCTGATAAAGCTGATGATGATCCAAAAGTGATTAACACTTTTTAAACCCACATGATCAGTGGATTTTGGAACTGTGGCTTTGGAAATTCAAAATATAATGGCAAATATGTTTTAAAAATTTGAACTGGACTACAACGGACAAGAGGTAGGGTTCGATCCCAACTGACGGCTTCCGGGTTCACCCAGCCTTAAATGGGTACCAGATTTTTTCTGGGAAAGTAAAGTGGCATGGGCATAATACCGACCACATTACCCCGAAAATTATGTGCTGAAGGTCTGTAAAATTTATGGTCACTAACACCATATTCCCTATACGCCACTTGGCGTGACAGGGGCTCTTTGCTACTTATGTTTAAAAAATTGCAAGAGAGAAAGTTTTAGGTGTGTCTACAATGCACCATGTGAGTGACAAATATGTATACCTTTTGTTGTCTTCTAAAAAGGACAGAGCATTTTTAGGTTTGCCCATGTGCAGCAATGTTCTTTCTAATCAATCAAAAATAAATCAGTAAGGCCATAATTTATTATTGCTTGCTTCCGGTTGAATCTATTTTTGTGCAAGCACTTCCAAGTCAACTGTGTTTATGTCAACACTTTAAAATAGATTTTATATACATCTTCGTCATGAATACATGGTCTTCCATTGATTCTTTTCCTGTAAATCATTTCTTCATTTAAGATGTCTTTAAGAGACTACTCATCAGGCATAAGTGATCCAGCTATCTTAAGTGATTTTGATAAATGAGCACATGTAGAGTGCTGTTAATGTTTTCTCCAGATGAGGTTTCAGAGCCCAGGATTCACTGGCATGAAATGCATAAATACAAACTTTAAATGCTGCAGGCTTGGTGTGGATGGTCAACAAGTTTCTTTGATTCCGCACTTGTGACTTGTATCTTGTGTCTGTAGCTTTACAACAAGTGAAGGGTTGTCAACAATGATGGATTCAAAATAATTAAAATTGTTTACAACCTCCATATCAAGATGACTTGGAGGCAGCATGTCCTGAGCAGAAAATAGAAAAAATAGTTCATGACAAGACCTGTTATTCAAAACATTGATATTTGCCTTATGAAAGGCTAATAAACTTTTGATTATGTTTTCATCCACCTTTGGGAATTAATTTTACTGGATTTCACTATAGATAATATATTATTAAATTTGAAATTCATTTGCATAAAGCTTTTTTCTCTTATTAAGTTTACATTCTTTTGTCATTTTTGCATGATAAACTTTGCTCCTGTACTGTACATAAAAATTATGTTTGTATTTTATTTTGCAGTGCAATATAATTAAATTTGCATTCTTAAAGATGTCTTTATATTTGCCACATATTTTTTGATGAACAGAAGCACAACTCAGATATATTGTATTTTTGTGTTGTCACAATATCTTGGCAGTATATATATATATCGATCGGTCCCTCACCAGATAGGCAGATTACTCCGTCCTTGGAGGTACTCATATTTTTGCTATCGATGACTAATTGATGTTTCAAGGCAAGCCTCGCTGCTGAGGCCAGGGATGGTTGCCGCAGAGAGAAATCACAAATAAGAATCCCAATTAGTTCAGCCAAGATTTGAACTCACAACTTCTCTGTCTTAAGACCAAGTGTCTTGCTTCGAGACCAACCAGAGTCCCCCCTCTCCATATCTCTATCTATCTATCTATTGTCCTTTTGAGCCGAAGACGGCACATAGGACAGAACCACAATCTCAAAAACAGAAACCTTGTGTGCCAAAATGGCACATATTGCAGAGATCACTGCTTCTAAAATCTATGGTTCTGTTTCCATAACAATACTTTTTACAATGACAGCTTGTCAAGCCATCGATCAACCTCCTTAGTCGCCTCTTATGACATGCTTGGAAGGACACAGTGTCACTATTCTTTACTCATAATGAGGCCCCGGTAACACACGGGAACCTCTCCATATATATATATATATATATATATATATATATATATATATATATATATATACATACACACACACACGTCTATATATATACTTGTGTATATATTTAGTTCTGTTTCTATTGCTCTCTTTTTTTCTAGTTTTCACTTATCCACCTTACCTGATCTGAGAATAAATGTCTAATTATCAGGAACTTTTTGAAGTTTCTTTTTACAGTATTTTTTTCACAAGATATATTTTTAATTTGATTTGATATCTCTACTTTTTGTGTTCACATTTTGATGTTTAAACTTCTCATCTTATTAGGTATTTATCTATTTTAAAGCTGAATCGTGTTATATAATTAATCATATTCTGTAAAAATAGAATTAACATAATAAAGAAATATATAGCCTATAAGATAGTATTCAGCAATATTTTATTAAATTGTGTGAACGTGTTATTTGGAAGGCATCATCAATATTAATTGCTAAAATTTGGTTTAGAGATTACTGACATATCCATCTAGCTTATGATATAAATAAAGAACAGACAATAAAAATAAAACAATTACAAAATGAAGACTCAACGAATACTTTGAAAGAAAACAGAAAAATAAATTTTTAAAAGACTCCCTAAGTAAACACAGTTAAAAGAAGAGTCAAAACAGTTTCAGAAAATAATAACCAAGTAAGAATACGTAGGCCAAATGCAAAGACATTTTTTTATGACAGCACAGCCCAAGATTTAGTGTGAAAGATCTGGTGTGCCAAGCACAGTACCCATACATGCAGGAACAGCCTCTGTGGATGAAATGACAGGTGGAAAATTTTGGGTGAGCAAGTGGAGTATACATATCAGAGTATGTCATAAGTCAAAAAAGAGTTGTACCTCTCTGTCTGGGCATACTCAAAAACCGGGCTACTCAAAAAATAGATGGATGAAAAAGTGGTTATTTTAGAACACTAATCTAAGAGACAAAAAGTGAGAAGGTAAAGTCTTGTGAAAGGGTTCGACATTTTTAAGTCTTTAAAACTTTTCTGGAGACTACACAAAATTATGAACGAGAGTCTTCCTGATTTTCAAACTGCTGATCTTACCTGGCAGAAGACAAGTGAAAATAAGAGGATGGCACTTTTTGAATACTATCTGGTACAGAGTGATCGGAAGGGCTTGGTAGGCTGTACCATTCCTAGAACAGCTATTTGAAAACTGTGTTGGGATCTGGACATGGATGAAAAACTGTATGTGTAGGGCAGCTTTCATCATCATCATCATCAAGTACTATACCTGCTTGTGTAGGTGATCATAAGTGGATATGGGTGCCAGCTGAGTGCTCTAAGTTTTTTTCGGCTTGCATCACTTTGAACAGAGAATGAAGACAACAAAACTCTGTGGTCATGAAGGCAGAGGTGCAGGACTTGATCTCTGAAAATCTACCTGAGGTGAGGCAGTCATCTACACTGATTGGTCCATTGTTCAGCACATTCAGAGATCATGGGCTTTCACAGTCTGGATCAAAGGAATAACAGTAAAGGAGAAGTGTGGTGTTTTCATAGTAACTACCAGTAGTTTCACAACAGTAGCTAAAGCAGTGACCTGACTAGAAATACAACATTTTACTCAAGTGTACTTTCTGAGTGACCTGATGAGTATTCTCAGGAAAATAAAAAAAAGAGGCTGGGCATGAAGGCAGTGGTTGGTGTCACTAAAGAACAAAGGACTGAAATCTGTTTCATTTTCATCCCTAGACACTACAGCAAGAGAGGAGATGAATGCAGCCTGGCTGGAACAGCTGCCTTGGATGATAGTGCACATGGAATGGACTGAGCTGACATTCTGAATGCCCTCAGGGAGGCAGGAGACACTGATGACTCAGTCAGTGATCAGGATTTACAACTACATTCAGACTGCACAAACATTCTGGTCAAAATTGGAGATGCCAGAAAGTGCTATGTGAGGAGACACAGAACAATAACAAATCAGCACAGAACTTGAGTCGTCAGTCTCTATACACTGAGGGACATGCAAGGGAGGAGATCAGAGCACTTATCGGTGTGCCTGACCTGCAATGACAATGATTTGGTGACTAAACGAAACTAATAACCAACATTGCAGCAACAGCATGTGGAACAAATCTAAGAAAGAAAGGAAGAAGAGCAACTCATGGGGGAATGACACAATCAATAAAGCTGTTATTAAGAAAGATATGAAAAGTATGCCTCAGCACTGAAAAAAAATTAAAATTTTGATCAAGGAAGCAATATTTTTATCAATATTTTTCCAAAGAAAAATACTTGACAGCATTCTGTCAAAATTTGAGCAGGAACTTTCAGACAGACTTCTGCAAAGCAGTAAAAGCAATGAGAGCAAGAAACTATGACCCCACTGAACTCATAAAAGACAATATATAAAGTACCAAGGATAGACAAAATACCTTTAGAAATAATAGCAGTAGCAGGAGATACAGGTGTTAATGAATGCACAGAATATTCAACACATCGAGGCAACAACAGAATTCTCCAGTAGCTCGGAAACAGGCCATAATTGTACCAATATGGAAAAAAAGAAAGGGAGCATGTGTGGCTGTAACCAATGCAGAAGTATCTCCCTACTTAACCTTCTAGGAAACTTATATGCCAAATTTATAGAGGAAAGGCTAAGATAGATTTTTAGTATTACAGATCAACAAATCTCAAATGGGCTTCTGGAAAAAAAGATTGTGTTTACGCATTCTATCTATCTATCTATTAACTTTTCGAGCCATAGCCGGCCCATATGGCATAAACCCAGATACTAAATTTTTATTCTAGCAGTTTTCAGTCCTTGTAAAGATCTTTTATCAAATCTCGACATTTGTCTCTGTTCCATACAATCAACTCTATCTCATTGAGGAAGCCATTTCCTGCTGCTCTTGCCTCTCTAATCAATGCTCTTCTCAGTGTCTCTCTGGGTCGGCCTCTTTTTCTCTTACATGTTGTTTCCCACATGAGGGCCTGCTTTGTTATTCGGTTATTATCTCTCCTCATCACATGTCCAACATATGACCATCATCTTTTCTTGATTACCGAAGATATTATCCTAAGACATTTATTTTCAAATGCATTCAACTTTGTTTCTATGTCTCTTGTTGTTTTCCAGCTTTCACAAGCATATGTAAGGGTTGATAGTATGTTTGATTTGAATAGTCTAAGTTTTGTGTTTGTGCTGATGAGTTTTGATTTCCACAACTTTTCAAGGTTTCTGAAAGACATTGCTGCTTTAGCTATTCTGATTCTAATTTCTTTATTTGTATCCCCTTTCCGATCAATGTGACTTCCAAGATAGACAAAGTGGTCGATCTCTTCCACTGGTTTATTTTCCATGTATATTCTGTCATCTGTTGGAATTAAGCTTTTCATAACTTTAGTCTTTTCATGGAAATGTTTGAAAATCAACATCAACAAAACAGAAGTCCTGAATGTCACCAAAAATAAGCAGAACATTAACATAACTATAGAAGGCAGACAACTAAAACGAGCAGAGAAATTCAAATACCTAGGAAGTTTAGTTATAAACGATAATTCACAAACAGCAGAGGTAGACTCAAGATGCATCAAAGCTTGTACCAAATCACCAAAAAATGCACCAGATCATTGGAGTTATCACCACTATTGTCTAACAAGGAAATAACTCTATAGGCAAAACGGGCACTCTACATTACAATCTTCATCCCAACGTTATGCTACCAATGCCAGTCCTGGACCTTAGATGCAAGAAGAATGAATAAGAAAAATTACCTCTACTGAGATGAAATGTGTCAGGACGAATGACAGGAAGCAGTCTGAGAGATAAGATTAGAAATGAAGAACTAAGAAAAAAGCTAGGAATAGCCCTCGCCATAGAATATATAAAGAAACAACAGGTAAAATGGTTTGGCCATGTGACACGGCAGAAAGATCAAAACACAACACAACGAGTTATTGAGTTATTTGCAGGTCATCATCATTGCACTCCGAACATGTCCATAGGTGCACAGATCCCCTCCTCAGCAATTCCCTCAGTGTCCAGCGACTGATGACTCCAGTTCTATGTTGGTTGATAAGTCTTCTTACACGGCCACTAAGTTTCTCATTTCTGGCTGTGCCCATCTTAACTCCAATTTCTATCATCCGAAGAAGTGACGTGGATCTGTGTTTGTCGAAGTCATGTGCTCTTCCCACATCTCGGAGGGCATTGATGATGTCCGCCCGATCCATTGGTTGCCTGTCCTCAATGACAGCACAGCTAGCCAACCTATCCGCTCTTTTATTTCCCTGTACTGTCCAGGGACATAGACAAAGCTGACCTTACGTATTTTGGATTTCTGCAACGACTCTACCCATTGCATGCGTACAGAGCCCGCCTCCACTTTTTTTATCATGCTCATCGAATCACTCAGTATACATGTGTGGGTGTAGTCTTGTGACTCTAACCATTTGAATGCCTTGGTCACTGCCATTGCCTCCATTGTCATGCTACTCTTGGTCATCATGTATGCACCACTATCTTCCTTTACTATTCTGCCTCCCGAGCGTGCTGTAAATGCCCATGCACTTCTTTGGTGTCGTATTACAGATCCGTCTGTATAGATGACTGCATCGTTCTCATCGGTGTTATCGCAGATGAGACCGTTGACCTCAGCATTAACCACGACCGGGTTCTATTCCCTACTTTTCCTGTCGAGTGTGACAATACACGAGAAAGTCCCCTTGAATGACGTAGGCACCAGTATCCACTCCTCACCAACGCTGATATTGGTAAGCCCACAGACCTGTTTGATGACATCTTCTGCTCGGCCCACCCATGATTTGCCTCTTTTTAGCCTGGCACCTTTCTCTGTGTTGAGCACGTGGTGCAATGGATGCTCTGTATCTGTACTAATCTTCAGGTATGCTCGTGCTCTCCAGATCTTGATTCTGTCATTCATGGTTGGAAAGTCAAGAAGATACCTCATTGCTACACAGGGAGTGTCCCTCGTACATCCCAGGATAATGCGCATGGCTTCATTTTGTATTTTCTCTAGCCTATCAATTTGAGTCGTACTGACAGTAAGAATTGCCAGGGCATACTCGATTGGTGCGAGGACTAATCCCTGGAACAGAAGAGTAAGTAGCCTCTGCTCGATGTTGCCATGACCTTCAAGGCGGCTAATCCTTTATGGGATTTTGTTATCACATTGTCGACGTGGTCCCGAAAACACAGGCTGCGATCAAACTTAACTCCGAGGTATGTCATCAACTTGTCCCTGGTCACCTCATCAGCTCCCATTCGTACTACCGGTGTGGTCGTATTAACGATATGATTGTTAAGGGAGAACCATGCATCTGATGCTTTATTAGGATTAACCAACGTACCTGAAACCCCACACCAGGAAGAAATGCGATCGAGTTCGTCTTGCATTGTGGAAGCGATTCCCTGTCTGTCTCTTCCCTGTCGATATACCAGAATATCATCAGCAAAAGTCATAGTTCTTCCCCTCCCATCCAGCTGTTGTTCCGTGATCGTTATTGTGTACATGTTAAATAGAACTGGTGACAATGGTGAGCCTTGTGGCAGCCCTGGACAAATGGATGTTGGCTCGGAAGACCAACTTCCACATCTGAGTATCACCTTCCTCTGAAACAGTGCCGCGACGATCCATCTAATGAGGAAGGGGTGCACCGCCAGTTTGAGGAGCATGTGCATGAGATATTCAAATGGTACCCTGTTGTATGCATCCTCGAGATCTATAGCAGCAGCACATGTCTCCTCTCGTCTGTGGAAGCCTTCGAAGATGTCATAGGCAAAGACTGCCGCATTGAGCCATGTCTTTGTTATATCTATAACCTTCGAGTGTGGGTGGGAATACGCGTTTCTGTTCAAGGTGACAGGTGAGGACACGGGCAACTATTTTCTCCAGCAGCTTGCCCGCAGTGTTCTGCATTGTGATGATTCTGTAGGCACTGATCTGAAAATGGTCCTTGTTTGGCTTCGGTAGCGGTAGTAAGTAGCTGTGTAGCCACTACTCCTTAATCTGGCCACTCCGAATACTGGCATTAAACTCATTGGCCAGTTTTGTCAAGTCGTCATCAGCTAAATCTCCTATGTCATCGCACCGAACACTATCTGAACCAGGAGCAGTGTTGTGTGACCTTTTAAGTGTCATGCGAATGGTATCGGTTGTGATTGTGAGATCTTCTTCCAGCCCTACATCCTTACACAATTTTGACAGCGATCCCCATATCCTCATTCTTACAGCCTCATTTCTTTGGTCCGTCTGCTCAATGTAGCAGGCAAGCAGGGCCTTCCCTTTGCTCTCATCAGATTTGTGCCATATCCGGCCTGTGCTCTAAAAGTCTGGTATGCCTCTGTGTCATGTTGTGCCATTCATGCACTGATGAAGATGCCAGAATGTGGCGATTTTTCTGAGCACACTTTTTTACAGAAGTCATACAACACAACGAGCCTTCAATAAACGTTGTGAGAATACCAGATCCAAGGGTTGACCACGAAAAACAGGATCGACGGAATACTAGAAACATTAGGAAACATAACAGCAGCAGAGGCGAACAGAAGAGCAAAAGGCCACAAATTATATCTCCCCTTGGCGCTAAAAGGCAAATGAAGAAGGAAAGAAGGAGAAAAAGAAAGATATTTTCATGATTGATCTCAAGTCCAATTTTGCTGGCTATTGATGATAGTTCATTTGTGTTTTCCTGCATAGTTTTTTTATCTTTTTTTCATTGCTTATGCATTATACACCCTAAAACAGCTACCAGAAAAAATGACAGAACACAATGAAAATCTGCATATAGCTTTCATAGATTAAGAAAAAACGTTTGATAAAGCAAACAGAGAACACTTATGGGAAATACTACCAACTAACGGATGTAACATATAACAAATCTATGTAAAAGTCATCAACAGTAAGTGCAGTCAGAACAGCAGTAGCTTACACAGAACACTTTGAAGTTAGAACCAGAGTAAGAAGGGTGTTTATTGTCTCCGCTATTGTTTATTGCTTCATCATCAAGTACCAAGCCTGCTGGCATAGGTGATCATGTCTCTCCACAACTTTCAAACTAGACAGTTATTTAGCATTTCTGTTGTTGACCTTCTACAAGCCATTCACTTAAGTTGTCTGGTATCTTTTCTCTTTGCTTCCCTCTATCTCTTCATCCCTCAATTTTCCTAGTTGTTACAATATATTCCAGCTGTTCCCTTCTTATCACATGGCCAAAAAATTATTATTGTTTTTTTCTCATATTGGATATTAGCTCTCTTTTTGCTTTGGCCTCTTTCAGAATGTTTTCATTACTCTTCTTAGCTGTCCATGGTATTCTCAACATTCTTCTGTAAAACCACATTTCTACAGCCTCCAATGATTTTCTTGTCCGTTGTCCTATTGTCCTTGATTCACGTTCATATGTTACGACTGGTTCTACATACCATTAAAAGAACTCTTTTTCTTGTTTCTATTGTCAAAAATGGATTGCACAGTATCGCCCTCATTTTTTGGAAATCTGCTTTTGCTTGAGCCATTCTGCATCTCTCCTCTATTGTACATCTGCCATCTGAGGTTAACAATGTTCCTAGATAATTCAACTACCTGTTTTAATATTGTTTCACTTGTCTTTATTGTGCATTGCGGTGATGTCCTTTTCTTTGTTGTTGCCATTACTTCTGCCATTTTGCTATTAAGGCTGAGACATTTATTTTTGCTTTCTTTCACTATAATGTCCAACATTTCTTGTAATTCATTTTCACTCTTAGTGATTAAGAATATCATCAGCATACCTTAGATTATTTATATTATGATATATTGTTATTCCTCCGATTGTTATTCCAGGCATGCCCCTTATGAATCTTAAAATAAACTCACTATAAATATTAAATAAATCTCTTGACAGCACACAACCTTGCTTAACACCCTGTTTTATTTGTTGAAACATTCCCAACTGATTTCCAGTTCTTATGGCCACTGTTTGTTGCCAGTACATGTTCTTTATTATTCTTAGACCTTTACTGTCTACGTTTATGCCTTTTAAAATATTGATTATTTCTTGGAGCTTTACTTTGTTAAATGCTTTGTATAATCTATGAAACATAGATATAGATCTATTTTCACCTCTATGGCTCTTTCTACTAAAGGTCTTATGATGTATATGGCATTGCTTGTTCCTTTATCTCCAACAAAACCTCACTGCTCACTAATTTTTGGACTGATTTTGTTTTGCACTCTTTGCATGATGATTCTTAGTAAAATCTTAGTCCTGTGACTAATAAGGCTTATTGTGCAATGATCATCACATTCAATCGCACCAGATTTCTTTAGTAGGGCTATGAATATTGATTTTAGCAGGTTATCTGGTATATATCCGCTGTTGTAGATATCATTCAATATTTTCAGTATTATTTCTATTACAAAATCGCCCACGGCTTCAATCTCTTCTTTAGTTATGTTATCTGATCCAGGAGCTTTTCCTGCTTTCTTATTATGTATGGCATCTTCCACTGCTTCTCTAATATTTCTGGTCCTTCCCCATAATCCTTAATATTTACTTCTGTTCATTCATCATTATAAAGATCTTTAATGTATTCTGTCCATCGTTCCCTTATACTTTCTTGTTCAATCAACCGTTCTCATTCCTTTGATCTTAAACATCCAGTTTTTGATCACTAATTTCTTCCTGTTAATGCTTCAATTTGTTTGTAAATAGCTTTGGCATCTTCATTTTGTTGTGTTTCAATCTCTTTGCATCTCTGATTTAGCCATGCTTCTTTTGCTTCATTGCATTTTATTACAGTTTCTTTATTTAATCTCTTATACTCATCTTGTTATCCTTTTTTCTTCTTCTTGTATCCATTAGCTATAAAATGTCATCTGTCATCCATTTCTTCCTTGAATTTGTCCTCACTGGTGATATGAACTCTTTTGATGTTTTTTGCATTGATTATTTTAGCATTTTCCACTGTTCCTTATTGCTTTGTATCTTTTCTATTGCATTGTACTGATTCTGAATTGTGATGTCATTTTTCTTGTAACCTCTTATCTGATTTGAGTAAATCTAAATTTAACTTGATGTTAACTGAGGCATGTTTTGCTGTTTTTAATTTTACTCTAAGCTTTCCCACAACTGGCACATGCTCTTAATGCAGTCTTCCCTTGGTCTAGTTATCACATATACCAGACTGTTTCTAAGTCTGTTGTTTATCATTTTGTAATCAATTTTATTATGTACATTGTCTCCTAGGCTTTTCCATGTCCACAGACATCTTGGATGTTGCTAAACCAGATGTTTCCTATCATCACCACTTTCATTTCTCTCACCTAAGCCATAATAACCAACTACTTCCTCAACTCTTTCCTTTCCTACTTGAGCATTTAGATTTCCTAGAACTATGGTGTTTTCATGTGATTTGCATTGACAAAGTGCCATATTAATCTTGTGGTAAAATTTATCAACTGTTTCCTCTAGACTGTCTGCTGTTGGTGCAAAACTTGTTTGAGATTAATATTAATTGGCTTTCCGCTCAATTTCACTAAAAGGACTCTGTCAAATATTGCCCAAAAGGCTTTCACTGTTCTTAGGGAACAGGCAAATAATTGCAATGCTGCAGTAAAGCTGGTAGCAAGAAGCCAGTGGTGGGAAGTGTTAAACACTCCAAGGTATGGTGACAGCTTTACAAGGAAGGAACACAACACAATACTGACGTTTTGGCCTGTGGCCTTCTTCAGAATACAGGGACAACGACAACAAACGATGAAGCACAATTATCTATCACTACATGTAGGATGATCAGGTGAATGGAGAGGTGGACAGAAAAGAAGAAGAGAAGAAAGTAGGACGTTGAAATAAGAAAGGAGGCTACATGAGGGGAGGTAGGATGAGTGTCAAGATGTATAAAATAAAAAGATTAGAAAAATAAGGAAGAGTTAGAAATGTCAATAGTAAAAAGTGAATAATGTATCGTAAAACGTATAAGAAAAATCACTTAGCTCAAATAGCTTGTCTGTCCACCGTGAAGGAATCGAGAGAATGATAGGAGACACCACGAGGCCGGGAACTGGATCGGGGTAAAAAGATGGGGGGGGAGGGGAAGAAATGGCGGGTAAGCCAAACTAGTGTGAAAAGACTGGCCGAAATAAATAGAAACCACAACAATAGCTAAGGTAAGGCATGTCTGCGACCAGACAAAGAGCGGAAGAAGGAGAAGATAATAGGTCCCATAAAGCTACTAGGGCCTATCGGGGGGGGGGGGGGGGGGGGGAATCCAAACAAAGGAATCGGAGAAGGGGTGGAGCAAAAGACATGGGGCATGAGCAAAAGAGATAGTCTATGGGAGGGCTAAAAATAGCTGGATGGAGAGGTAAGGTGAGGGAGGAAATAACCAGAGGAAGAGAAATAGAGAGGAAGAATAAGAAGGGTAAGAATAAGGTATGGGAAAAGTGGACAGGAGGAGAGGCGGTGGGTCAAGAGTGAATTAATAGAGAGGGTGTCAAAAAGAAATGGAGAAATAGAGAGATAGCACGCAGGAAGTAGTACCAAGAGAGGTAGAGAAGTAGGGAAACGGAGAGACTAGAGGGGGATACAAAGAGAGGTGGAGAGAGTGTGGCTGATGAACAGACAAGTGGAGTCCTAGAAGAGGGCTAAGAGAAGGGGGGGTGTGTGTGTGTGTGTGTGTTTCAAATAGTAAGGATGGAGAAGTGGTGACACAAGAGAATAGAGAATACAAGGATGTTATATATAAAGGGGAGTAGGAAGTATACACCAGAGGAGGAGAGGTAATATAGTGATAAGGAGGAGATGGACATATAGGTAGTCTGCAGAGAGGGGGGGTGTGAAGAAGGCAAGATGAGGTATAACTGCAAGTGGATAGGGGGAGAAGGGACAGATTGGGAGCAGACAAACATAGAATTGAGATAGGAAGAAGAGTACAAAGGGGGGAGAAGGGGTCAGAGGAAGAGGGGTCCTCAGAGGGATAGGAATACATTGATGCCACGGGTGGTGAGGCAACCCCAACGAGCAATCAGACGATTCTCAAGAGTGAAACGACTGTGGTGATCAGAAAAGCATGATACTAGGCCAAGACATCAGCCTTCCCCCGATGGCCCCTCGAGTTAAAGTGGGCTGCTACAGGAGTGCCAGCTTCTCGGGTGATGTCATGTAAATGTTCACGGCGCTTATAACCGATACGTCGACCAGACTGACCGATGTAGGTCAACTTTACATCGCTTACAGATGATGGCATAAATGATGTTCTGTGATGTGCAAGTGAATCCCTCTCTGATCTCAAAAGGACCATTAGGAAAGAGGACAGTATCAGTCTGGAGAACGTGGTCACAAGTTTTGCATACTCTGCGGTTGCAGCGGATAGTACCTCGATGGCTAAGGAGGGCAGCAGGAAGACTGCCTCTGACAAGAAAGTCACGGAGGTTCCGGCCACATCTAAAAGCCACCTGTGGTGGGTCGGGGAAGAGCAGACGAGTAGTAGGGTCATATGGAGAATAGGGAGGTAGCGGTGAATAGTCCTATTCACAGTGAAGTGGTGAGGGTGATAGGTGAGGGCGAGTACTACTCTATCCAAGGGGGGATGAATATAGGGGGTAAGAGCAGACTGACGTGAAATGTGGAGAACTCGATGCAGGGCAGAGAGGAGAGCTGCTTCTGGATAGAGGCGACGGTGGAAGAAATCAAGCATGAGGTGTCATTGTGAAGGAAATCTTCATCGTCTTGGAAAAGGTGACGAAGTCTGAGAATATGGAAGAGAGTTCTTACAGGATGTAGGGTGAGAGGAGTCATTTCACTGTTCTTGCTCTTTCTGCATCCAAGATGATATTTACTCCTCTTTGATGTTCAGTACCTCCAGAATAGATTATTTTGTGTTCATCAGAATATATCTCCCCTGATCCAGCATATCTCATTTCATACAATCCCAATAAATGTAAACCCATCCTTTTCATTTCCTGTTTGATGTTTTCCAGTTTTCCCTTTTGCATGAGTGTTCTTACATTCCATGTTCCTATTTTCAATGTCTGTTTTATCTTTATCTTCCTTACAGTAGCTTGAAGACAATCAGGTATCACCTGTAGCACATGATGTCCACTACCGAACAAGGGTATTCCTTTGGAATCCCCCTAAATGTTGTTGTCGTGAAATCTATTGTTGTGGCGATTCTTGATTGTACAAAAAAATTACGAAAGTGGTTTTCTATTGCCTTCCATCTGTTTGTTTATGGTTGGCTCTGCTAGCCATTGGTTGAAAAGTCTCACCCACAAGGCCGTGGGGTTGTTTTACTTCAGGGTACCCTCCTTTAGCCTTTTACTCTCCTAAGCATACCTACAATGCAGCCACAGGTTGTACTGTCTGTTGCATACAGTAGCAGGTAAAATTACCCAACCTGACTGCAGGTTATGGTTATGGAAGGCCTCAGTATCACTGCAAACGAATTAAAATTCATAATTGCTCAACTGCCCATGCCAGTAGAATCATCCAAATTACTAACTCATCTCCCAAACAAAGAAAGGTAGCTGTAGTCCCCATTATAGCAGTCTCAGCACATGCCAAAAGACATAAGGTGAAGTCGACTGCAGGTTTATTGCTTACATGGATTATATATGTAATTGAGACAACTAAAAATGAAAAGAGAACTACTAAATACAAGATAAATGCAATTTTTGGGGCATGTTAAAAGACACAACAGCCTACTAAAAGTAATCTCGGAAGGGAAAATACAAGGTAAAAGAAGCAGAGGCAGACAAAGACTAATGTGGATGAGAAACATAAAAAGATGGACAAGTCAACCTATGACAACCTGCACCATTAAAGGAAGAGACAAGAGCGGAATGGCGCTCCATGGTAGCCAACCTTCGATGCGGAGACAGCACTCAATGATGATTGGAGACAGAGATTAATTAGCTTCTATTCGCAAATGATCAGGCACTACTAAATGGAACAATAGAAGACCTACAAGAACACTTAAATAGACTTCACAGAACAGGCACCCAATGCAACATGAAAATCGACACCAATAAAAAAGAAGTCATGAACATCACGAAAAAGAAAAACAGAACATCAGCATACAATGGACGGCAGGTAATTAAAACAGGTAGAGGATTTTAAAAACCTTAGAAGTCTAGTGACAAGTGATAATTCACGTGCAACAGAAATAGAGTAAAATGGAACAAAGCTTGTGAAATTATTGAACAAATGTCACCATTACTGTCCAACAAGGAAATAACACTAGAGGAAAGATGTGCACTCTATAACATAATCTTTATTCCAATATCACAATGTTTTCAATGCCAGACCTGGACTCTAGACTCTAGAACAATTAGGAAAATAACCTACAGAAATTAAATATGTTAGAGGCGTATGACAGGAAACAGCCTGAGAGATAAGATCAGAAATGAACTGAGAAAAAAACGGAATAATTCTTCTATCTATTGACCCTTCGAGCCGTAGCTGACCCATATGGCATAGACCAAGTTACTCCTTCTCCTATTTGAACTTTTGTTCTAGCAGTTTTCAATTCTTTTAAAGATATTTTATCAAATCTCACCATTTGTCCCTGTTCTGTGCAGCTCTATCTCATTGAGGAAACTGATTCCTGCTGCTCTTGTCTCTCTCATCAATGTTCTTCTCAGTGTCTCTCTGGGTCTTCCTCTTTTTCTCTTACCTGTTGTTTCCCACATGAGGGCTTGCTTTGCTATTCAGTTATTATCTCTTCTCATCACATGTCCAACATATGACCATCATCTTTTCTTTATTACTGAAGATATTAGTGGTTGATTGGTGATTTCTCTAATTTCCTTGTTTGTTTTGAATTCGTTCCACGCTTTACCAAGTATTTTCCTTAGATATTTATTTTTTAATGCGTTCAACTTTGTTTCTATATCTCTTGTTGTTTTCCAGCTTTCACATGCATATGTAAGGGTTGATAGTACATTTGATTTGAATAGTCTAAGTTTTGTGTTTGTGCTGATGGGTTTTTATTTCCAGAACTTTTGAAGGCTTCTGAAAGACATTGCTGCTTTAGCTATTCTGTTTCTAATTTCTTTGCTCGTATCCTCTTCCCGATCAATGTGACTTCCAAGATAGACAAAGTGGTTGATGTCTTCCACTGGTTTATTTTCCATGTATATTCTGTCATCTGTTGGAATTAAGCTTTTCATTGGGAAACATTCATGGCCTTTACGACCTACTAAAGAGGTTAAGAATTAAGGGAGAAATGCATGGAAGAGCAATGAAGACCATTTTTAGTCAGTGGAAAGAGCATCATGCTGGCTCTGGCGAAGTCGAGGCATATAAACAATCCCAGAATAATCTGAGGCTCACACAATTAGTTAATTAACCTACATTTACACATAGTAATTGGAAGTCCATTGTTTTTTTTTTGTTTTGTGAGTGCTCAATTGATAGTTTAATAAATTAATTTGCAGTTGTAGACTAAGGTGGCTGGGTCATGTAAGGAGGATGGAAAACAATCATATTCCCAAACAAATATTGCATGGTGAACTTAAGGACAGAAAGAGACCAAAGAGCAGACCAGTGTTGAGATATACGGATGTTTGCAGGGCTTCCTTAAGTAAATTCTCTAAGAGTGAAAGAAACTGGGAAAATCTGGCTGCAGATGAAGAACAAAAATAAAAAATGGCACAGCAACTTTCGAGGTAGCGCTGATATAAATTTGACAAAAGATGCAGGAGAAAGGAGATGAGGCCATGCACCATCAATATATCTTGTTCATTCTGTGGCTGGATCTGTCTATCCAATATTGGCAGACTCAACCACGAGAGAAGCTGTTTAGCAAAGCAGCATCCAACATAAGACACTAAAATTGTTGCCAAACTACTGACTTATCATGATTGCTTGCTACCAACCGTCTGTAAAGACGCACAAGATTATACTGTTTCTTTATGTATTTAATCAATGGCAAGAATTATTATATTGGAGGAACACATTGAAAAGCAAAAACCTTTTGTACTTAACTTCATCAACTTCAAAAAAGCATTTGACAGTATTCATCGAGATTCTTTGTGGAAAATTCTGAAGCAATATGGCTTACCATCAAAAATCATAAATATTATTAAAGACATGTATGATGGTTACACATGTGCAGTTCGAACAGAAGAAGGACAGAGCGAATCTTTTCCAATAGAAACAGGGGTTAAACAAGGATGTATTTTATCGCCCTTGTTATTTGGAGTTGTTATGGACTTCATAATGAAGAAATGCTGCACTGGTAATAAAGGCATCAAATGGATACAAGGAGACCATTTGGAGGACCTCGACTTTGCTGATGACATAGTTCTCATCAGCAGTCAGATAAAAACGATGCAAGAAAATACAAATGAACTATCATCAATAGCCAGCAAAATTGGACTTGAGATCAATCATGACAAGCTTAATTCCGACAGACGACAAAATATACATAGAAAACTAACCAGTGGAAGAGATCAATCACTTTATCTATCTTGGAAGTCACATTGATTGAGAAGGGGATACAAGCAAAGAAATTAGAATCAGAATAGCAAAAACAGCAATGTCTTTCAGAAGCCTTGAAAAGTTGTGGAAATCAAAACTCATCAGCACAAACACAAAACTTAGACTATTCAAATCAAATGTACTATCAACCCTTACGAATGCGTGTGAAAGCTGGAAAACAACAAGAGATATAGAAACAAAGTTGAACGCATTCGAAAATAAATGTGTAAGGAAAATACTTGGTATAGCGTGGAATGAATTCAAAACAAATGAGGAAATTAGAGAAAGCACCAATCAACCACTAATATCTTCAGTAATAAAGAAAAGATGATGGTCATATGTTGGACATGTGATGAGAAGAGATAATAACTGAATAGCAAAGCAAGCCCTCATGTGGGAAACAACAGGTAAGAGGAAAAGAGGAAGACCCAGAGAGACACTGAGAAGAACATTAATGAGAGAGACAAGAGCAGCAGGAATCGGCTCCCTCAATGAGATAGAGCTGCTTGCACAGAACAGAGACAAATGACGAGATTTGATAAAGTATCTTTAAAAGAATTTAAAACTGCTAGAACAAAAATTCAGATAAGAGAGGGAGTATCTTGGTCTATGCCCTATGGGCCGGCTACGGCTCGAAAGGTCAATAAATAGAAAGGCCATGAGCCCTCTGGCACCGACTTCCACAGCAGCAGTTCTGACTCTGAATCCCTGCTGTCTCAGCTCAATAGAAAGATCCTTGTATTTGGCCAGCATAAATGTCTGCAGTGCCTCTATCCTGGATTCGATCGTGAAACCACATATTCACCAAACTGAAAATAGAAACTACCAGCCAATACCACTGTTCCCTGGATAACATGACAACAAAACACATTCTACATTATTGCTCCCAAACACACAGGCAAATGTGGCCCACACCCACCTCCCTGGAAGAGAAACTCTATGAGCAACTGAGTCACTGAAACAGACAATTGCCTTCATAAGAGAGTCGTGAGTGCTAATCTGAATGAGCTATGATCACAGAAGAAGAAGGAATTTAATGACACTGTGAGCTCTGTTAGGATGATTTTGGTCAGGAGGAAAGAGCAAGCTATTCATGATCAGTCGTGGCCCAAATCTATATTTTCCTATACTAATTTATTATAAAATGATTCTCTGTTGTAGTCAACCTTCGATAATGAGAGGGCATAGAATGAATTAATGAATTTGATTATAATTCATCATCATCATCAAGTACCAGGCCTGCTGGCGTAGGTGATCATGTCTCTCCACAACTTTTGATCTTGACAGTTATTTTGTCATTTCTGTTGTTGACCTTCTGCCAAGGCATTCTCTTAATTAAGCTGTCTGGTATTTTTTCTCTTTGCTTCCTCTATCTCTTCGTCCCACAATTGTTCCAGTTGTTACAATATATTCCAGTTGCTCTCTTCTCACTACATGGCCAAAAAATTAAAATTATTATTATTAAATACTCTTTATTGTTATAATCTTGAAGTAAACACCAAATCTACTTTCAAATGTTATTCTCCTGATACTTCCCACTCACTTAATTAATTCTTTTGTTCATTTTTTTTTCTGCAAACATAGAATTCATTGAATAAAGATCGAAGAGATAGCCTGAAAATAGCTTTGGTATAATAAAGGGGACGAGAAATAAAAAGATTTAAGGTTTTGAATGAGAGAAAATAATTTTTTTTTTTTTTGCTTCTGCTACTTAATTTGATATAAACTGTTATTTTCTCTTGGTCAGTAATTTCTAATGTTATTAATATTTATTACCACTCTCCCTATTTGTTTTGCTTACCTATCTCTCCTTTCTCCTTTCCCCTCACTTAAAAAAAAAACCGCTTCTTTAAAAATAAATTTTTCAAGTCAAAACAACACGCAGCATAATTCCCTGGAAATAATATAAAGTATCTGGTGAACATTTCCCAAATGTATGTAAATTATATTTTTATTACATTTACTTTTTTATTACAGTCCAAAGACAAAACATTTTGTAATGTTCAAAAATAGAAAAACCTGAGCTGTTTAAAAGAGACCAACAATTCTCAATTAAACTATCAATTTTAGTTTGTTCAATGAAGTAAAATTTCATTGAAGTGGAATATAATATTTGTATATTGTCTTTTGTATTTGTGAATATTTTTTTTACTGACAGATTACATTCTATGTCTGCTATCTTTTATACTCTTGTCCACTTTTGTTGTGAAGTGTTGTGGGGAGCTGCAGTTTTCTGTTTTAAACTAGATGTTTTATCATTGTAGGACTACTGTGACTTTGTTTATCCAGTAGACTTTTGGAGGTCTCACATCTGAAGCTGTGAACTGTTATAAACATATTTTCATAACTTGTTAGCTTCTATGAGATATCCAAATATAATTTTTTTTTTCTGTTTGTTTAATGCAAGGTGTAGTTCCAACAGTTGTTCCTGATGTCATCATTTTATATTTTGTTTTATTCTTATGACAATCTCACCTTCACTCATTCTAATGATGTGTAATCACATCACATGTAATCTTCAACTCTTTGCTACTTATAAAGAGACCTTGACATATAATATTGATGCATTTGTTACCATTGGTTTATGACTGCAGCATGGAAGCATACGAGAATGGTGGGCAGGGGAGAATATTTCTGCATATAATGAATGATGAACACCCAAGAGTTCACAACAAATATAATATAGCGGTCATGTTCAACATTTGTGGCCTAGGAATTAGATCAGTAGAGCTTGTATCAAAGATGTGCTCAATCACCACACATCAAACAGATGCAGTGTTTACACCTTCAATTTTTTATTGACTATTAATACTAGAGGAATAAGTAAGAAAAGAAGCCAAAGTAATAATGCCACAGAAGTGCATAATATACCATCTGATGCTATCAAAACATGTCAAAAAGTTCAACAAAGTAACTAATGATAATATTTAATCAGACATGAAACCTTCAGAATATATCATCAGTTCACATGTTCTTTGTAGAATTTTGCATTCACCACAGGCCATCTGAAAGAATCTCTGTATCTAGCCAGATGTTGTGCTATCCATCATCTAAGAGTTTCTGACAGCTACTATAGGGCACCTTGCCTCCAGGTGTGCTAAAAGAGGTAGAAACAAAACAAGGAAACTTTTCTGGAGGAAACAGTCATCATTTTTTAACCATGTACTGGGAGTGAAACATCTGGTATATACTATCAATCTATCAATCAAAGTTTTTAGATCTCTTTTTCAAGCAGAGACCACGGATAAATCTCCATCTGCCATTCATCCATCCCTGTTCTTGGACATTATCATTACTTCAATGATTAGAGACCACAGATATGGAACTTCTCAGGAGAATGTTGAAAGATCCCTGGACGAAAGACCAGTGAGGAAATTCTGAAAGAGGCCAGCAAAAAAAATAAGCTCCTAAAAAACGTCAGAAAGAAGCAACCAACATTTTTCAGGCACATCATGAGAAGAGGAAAGTTGGAATATTTTGGTTACAATTGGCAAAATACAGGGAAAGAGAGATTGCAAATGACAAAGAGAGAAAATACTAGATAGCTTCATGCCTTGGTCTGGAAAACAGTCAACAGCTGAATTATTATGGTGCACTGTAGATAGAAAATTGTGGAAGGACATGATCGCCTACACCAACCGGTGTGGCACATGATAATGATTATGATCTTTACTTTTTTCTAGTCTGCGCCAGTGTTTTAGAGGACTTACATCAAATCGATATGGCACTCGCCCTGTGATGGACACTCAGGCAGGTGCAGCGCCGGGCCCTCAGCCTCGAAAGGGCCCAACCTCTATTACTGGATGTACTTCTCAACCGCTCTGTGGAGTCAGGGGGCGAGAAAATAGAGCTACTGGCCAATCCAAAATAACCCCACTCAAAATAATGCACTGGAATGCTGAAGGCATCAACAGCAAAAGAGATGGGTACAGTAAAAAGATAGAATTAGAAAATATCCTGCATAAAGAACAAGTAAGCATATGCTGTTTGCAGGAAACCCATCTAAACAATGACATAGCCTTGAAGATTAGGGGATACCAGTGCTACCGATCTGACAGAAAAAACAGACAGAAGGGCGGAATATTGACACTTGTAAAGAACAACGTCAATGCATGTCAGATTGAAGTGTATATGGATGGGGCGGAATATCAAATACTGCACCTCAGGACAGGAAATACAGACTTCCATCTACTTAACTACTACTGTCCGAGTGACCGCCCACTAGCACTAAACACAATTACATTAAAAGAAAGAATAATTGTATGTGGAGACTTTAACAGCCATTCACAGAGCTGGGGCTATGAACATATGGACAAGAGGTGAAGAGCCTGAAAATTGGCAGGATGACAATGGGCTTATACTATTAAACCAGACAATAGATCCACCAACATTCTACTCCAGATCATGGCATACCACATCTACACCAGACCTTGCTTTCCATTCACCAGACCTGGATTGGAATATCACACGTATTGTTGGGAAACAACTTGGAGGCAGCGACCACTGACCAGTCATTTTAGAGGTACAAAATAAGGCCATCAGGGAGAGCAGCACTCTCTCCAGATGGAATTACAAAAAGGCAGACTGGAAAATGTATCAACACTACACCAGTGTACTGACTAAAGATATAAATACAGATAGAGACATCAACAAAATAGTTGATGAATTCAGTAGACTAATAATACAAGCTGCCAGTAAAACAATACCTAGAGGGGCACAGAAACACTACAAACCATACTGGAGTAGTGAACTAGAGCAACTGCACAATGACATGGAAACATCTCGAAAGCAAGCAGAAAATAACCCTTGCCAAGAACACCACAATAACTACCAGCAAAATTTCAATGGGCTAAACTACAAGCCAGACGGAGAAGCTGGAAAGAGAAAACAGAGTCCTTGAATCTTGAACGAGACACAAGAAAAGTGTGGAAGCTTGTAAAACAGCTGAATGATGAGGGTACAGAAAGGAACACCAAAATTACACTGAAGAAGGATGGAAACATCCTAACAGGTAAACATGCAGCAAATTACTTTGCAGACTCCTTTGCAAATGACAATAATATTGAAATTAGCCTAGAGAAACGACAAGAGACCCGTTTAAAACAACAAAATGCAAGACAAGAAGAGACCACATATGAAGTCATGGAAATACCCATTACACAAAGAGAGCTAGAGCTGGCAATATCCAAATTAAAAATGAAAAAGTCACCAGGCAGTGATGGAGTGTCCAATGAAATGATTAAGAACTTGGGAACTGCAGCTAAAGCAAAACTACTGCAGATCTACAACATTTGCTGGATCACAGGTAGAGTGCCACAGGTATGGAGAGAAGCAATTATGATACCATTACTAAAGCCAGGAAAAGATGGTTCAACGACATCCAGCTATAGACCAATCAGCCTTACAAGCTGTTTGTGTAAAACAATGGAACGTATAATCAATCTCAGACTGCAGTGGTACCTGGAAAGTGAAAATCTCCTTGTCCCACAACAAGCAGGCTTTAGACAGTGTTACTCTACCAAAGATCAGGCAGCCTATCTTTCCCAGGAAATTGAAGATGCGTTTCAAGAAAAGAAACTGGTACTAGCAGCATGGATAGACCTAAAGAGAGCATTTGATAAGGTATGGAAGGAAGGGCTTTTGAAGAAACTGAGAAATTATGGAGTAAATGGCAGGATGTACAAATGGGTCAAAGCATACCTGCATAACAGGAGAGCCAGAGCGCAACTGGATGGTCTTAAGAGTAAGAAGGTCTTACTGCGCCAGGGCGTTCCACAGGAGGGGTACTATCTCCAACACTTTTTCTGATCTACATCAATGACCTAGTTACTGAACTACCACATGGCATCAAAGTGGCAATGTATGCAGATGACTTGGTAATGTGGTCCACAGAGGAGTATGCAACAGTGGCCTCCAAATTGATACAAAGAGCTATGAATGCACTGAATTCATGGACAAATAGATGGTGTATCAGCATCAATACAGACAAATGCAGTACTACACTTTTCACACTCTCCCCAAAACAAAAAGCGGGAGCCATCTACATAAACAATGAGCCTGTGAAAGAAGACATACAAGCTACATATCTCGGAGTTACATTTGATAACAAACTATCTTGGAAACAGCAGATAAATAAGGTAACCCAAAAAGCAAGGAGGAAATTGGCTATTCTAAGAAAGCTGTGTGGAACCACATGGGCTGCGAGTGGGAAAATACTCAGTAAAGTTTACTAACAGAGTATACGCCCACATTTAGAATATTGATCATCCGCATGGTGCTCAGCATCAAACACCACATTGCAAGAACTGGATAAAGTACAAAACCAGGCACTTAGGGTCATCACAGGAGCAATGAAATCAACACCAATATTGGAGATGGAGAAATTGTGGAGGATACCGCACTGAGAGAACGGAGAGACACAAAGGTGCTGATACAGGCAGAAAAATGTGCATGCATGCCGAGACATCCAATGAAGGACCGATCCCAAAATCTTGCATTGGGACGACTTAAGAGAAGCAGTTTTATCCACCAAGCCAAGCGTATTAGTAGACAAACACCAGACATGCCAAGAGTTGTTAACCCCCTAATGCCCATACCAGAACAGACTCCCTGGACAGATGAATCAGGATTATCAATACAAATACGGACAGAAGTGAAAGGAATAGTTGACAAAGAAGAACAGAATAGTCTACAGCGAAAAACAATAACTCTCAGTTTCCTGGATGAAGAATACCCACAAGACCTATGGATTCGTGTGTACACAGATGGATCAGCACAGAATGCAGTAAAGAATGGGGGAGCAGGTGCATATATATAGAGTACCCAAATAGCACTAGGGATATGAATAAAATAGCAACAGGGAAATATTGTCACGATTATGATGCAGAAATACAAGCAATAAAGTTGGCAATAGGAAAATTGCTGAACAGTAATCTTAGCCCACAGCCTGTAGTGTTTTTCACAGATGCAAGATCAGTACTCCAGGCACTACAATCCAGAAAATTACCACATCTGCAGACCTTATTGACTGAACTCTGCAAGCACCACAGGGTTGCCCTGCAGTGGATCCCGTCTCACTGTGGAATACCAGGAAATGAGAAAGCAGATCAGTTGGCAAAGGAAGGTTCAACAGGCACACAACTAGATACACCGGTTACATACCATCATAAGAAACAGATAATCAAATCAATCAGAGGACCACAAGCCCCAAATCAGGATGCCTTTCATAGTATGAATAGATATGAACAAGTTATCATTATATGCCTAAGAACAGGACACAATCGACTCCATAGTCACATGTATACAAAATTCAAGATCGGCACATCAACTATTTGTACATGTGTACTGCTGAACACATACTTCAAGACTGCATGGAATATAGTAGACTGAGGAAAATCCATTGGCCCATAGATACAACACTACAGACAAAACTATATGGGCCACTGCAAGAATTACAAAAGACAGTAAAATTCATACAGGAAACGACATTGCAGATATAGACAATACTTCTAGCGAACGAAAGATAGATAGATAGAGGACTTACATGATTCTCTTCTCCATATGTTCCCAGGCCTTTCCTGCTTTCTCTTTCCCTGTGGGTTCTATTTGCTGCTTGTCTTGCTATGTGGACATCAGGTTTTCTTAGTATGTGTCCAATTCTTCTCCAACTTAGATGCATAATCTGTTGCTTAAAGATACCTTAAAGATTTTTTAGATGATAAATGAACAGAAGTAAATATTAAGGATAGTGGGGAAGAACCAGAGATATTCAAAGATGAAGTGGAAAACGTCTTTTGTAATATGAAAGCAGGAAAAGTTCTTGGACCAGATAATATAACTAAAAAAGAGATTGACGCCATGGGTGATTTTGTAATAAAAATAATAACAAAAATATTGAATGATATCTATAACAGCAGATATATACCAGACAACCTGTTAAAATCAATATTCATAACCCCACCAAAGAAATCTGGTGCGATTGAATGCAATGGTCCTCACACAATAAACCTTAATAGTCTAGTGACTAAGATATTACTAAGAATCATCACACTCGACAGGAAATGTAGGGAGCAGAACTCAGTCGTGGTCAATGTGGAGGTCAACGGTCTCATCTGGGATAACACCGATGAGAAAGATGCAGTCATCTATACAGACAGATCTGTAATATGACACCAAAGAAATGCATGGGCATTTGCAGCATGCTCGGCGGGCAGAATAGTCAAGGAAGCCAGTGGTGCATGCGTTATGACCATGGGTAGCATGACAATGGAGGTAATGGCAGTGACCAAGGCATTCATGTGGCTAGAGTCACAAGACTACACCCACACCTGTATACTGAGTGATTCGATGAGCATGATAAGAAAAGTACAGGCGGGATCTGTATGTAGGCAGTGAGTAGAGTCATTGCAGAAGTCAAAAATATGTATGGTCACCTTTGTATATTTCCCAGGACATGCTGGAGTATGGGGAAATGAAAGGGCAGACAGGTTGGCTAGCTGCGCTGTTGTTGAGGACGGTCAACCAATGGATTGGGCAGACATCATCAATGCCCTCCGGGAATTTGGAAGGACACAGGACTTCGATAATCATGAGTCTACGTCACTCCTTCGGATGAAAGAGATGGGGGTTAAGATGGACACAGCTAGAAACGAGAAACTTAGTGGTTGTGTAAGAAGACTAATCAACCAACACAGAACTGGAGTCCATCAGTCGCTGAACACTTCGAGACTTGCTGAAGAGGGGATCTGAGCACCTATGGACATGTTCGGAGTGCAGTGATGATGACCCACTAATAACTCAATAACTCAATCATATGAAGAGTGCATAACAAAACAGTCCAGAAATTAGTGATGAACTGTGTAATTTTGTTTGAGTATAGGCATGAACAATGCCATATACATCATAAGATCTTTAGTAGAAAGAGCCATAAAGATGAAAACAAATATATACCTATGTTTCATAGATTATACCAAAGCATTTGACAAAGTAAATTACCAAGAAATAATAAAAATTTTAGAAGGCATAAATGTTGACAGCAAAGATCTAAGAATAATAAAGAACATGTACTGGCAACAAACAGGGGCCATAAGAAATGAAAATCAATTGGGAATGTTTCAACAAATAAAACAGGGTGTTAGGCAAGGTTGTGTGCCACCACCAGATTTATTTAATATGGTTTGTGAGATTATATTTAAGATCCATAAGAGGCATGCCTGGAATAACAATAGGAGGTCATAATATAAATAATCAGGATATGATGATGATACAATCTTAATCACTAAGAGTGAAAATGAGTTACAAGAAATGTTAGTGAAGAAAAGCAAACATAAAGGACTCGGCCTTAATAGCAAAATGACAAAAGTAATGGTAACAACGAAGAAAAATATTTCACCACAATGCACAATAAAGACAAGTGAAACAATATTAAAACAGGTAAATGAATTTAAATATCTGGGAACATTGTTAAACTCAGATGGCAGATGTACAACAGAGGCGAGATGTAGAATGGCTCAGGCAAAAGCAACTTTCCAAAACATGAGGAAGATACAGTTCAATCCATTTTTGACAATAGAAACAAGAAAAAGAGTTCTTAAGTGTTATGTAGAATCAGTCTTAACATATGAATGTGAATCATGGACAATAGGACAACAGACAAAAAATCACTGGAGGTTGTAGAAATGTGGTTTTACAGAAGAATGTTGAGAATATCATGGACAGCCAAGAAGAGTAATGAAAATGTTCTGAAAGAGGTCAAAGCAAAAAGAGAGCTAATTTCCAATATTAGGAAGAAACAATCATCATTTTTTGGCCATGCAATGAGAATGTAACAGTTGAAATATATTGTAACAACTGGGAAAATTGAAGAACGAAGAGACAGAGGGAAGCAAAGAGAAAAGATACCAGACAGCTTAAGAGGATGGCTTGATGGAAGGTTAACAATAGAAATTATAAATAATATATATTGAGATCGAAAGTTGTGGAAAGACATGATCACCTATGCCAGCAAGCATGGTACTTGATGATGATGAATCTGTTGCTTTATTGGTCCTCTTTTTTTGGAGTATATTGTGATAGCTGGAAAAATTTGTGAAGGAAGAAATAGAGGGAAAAGATACCAGACAAATGACATGATTACCTACAGAATGGTGCTTGAAGATGATTATATACCTTCCGAGTATAAATAAAATAACTGAATTTATGACAAGATGTTTATGGTAAACACTGCACTGGAGGTAGAATTGTATTTAAACCTCATTTACAGGAAAACAGGCCCTTATTTTTGTAGTTGTTTATATTTATTTCCCAACATATTTTTTTTCTTTGCAAATGTATGTTTTTTTCTATTGTAAAGCATCAATGGTTCATTAACAGTTGTTAGTGGTGTCATTTTCCTTACATGCATTACATAGTGCATTATACTGTGCATTTTTCTGTATTTAGACAGATATGTAAATATTTCAATAATGCTTGACATAATGGTCTTTAAAAGCTTAAGTAAACCACATGGTTTTTAGAAGCAGTGATTTTTTCAATATATGCCATTTTGGCACGCAAGGTTTTTGTTTTTTAGATTGTGGTTCTGCCCTATGTGCCGACTTCGGCTAGAAAGGACAATAAATAGATAGAAACCACATGGAAAATAGATTTTCTTGTTTTTACCAAAAGATATTAGTTACCTGATAAAGTAAAAAAAAAATGTATCATCTTCTATTAAAGCATCATCTTTTGGCCTCTAAACGTGTGTGCCACTGAAGTTTGTGTCTTAGATAAGTCAATTACTCCTCATCAGATTTGACTAAATAGCTTCAGGTTTATTCTCAGACATCATTATGCTGTAGATTATACCTGCTATATTTGGTGTGTTCATATAATAATCCATTCACGGGTCAATCAAGGTCTCTTTCGATTACAAAATTGCCATAACTGAATTCTTATCATTTATTATATTTTTTTTTGTCTAAATGAAAGCTAGATTAAAATTTTATTCAGCAAGATTTTGTTTGCTTTTAATAATTTAATTCATGATCATTAATTATTTCTCCTGTATTATATCTACTTGACCACATTTTGTTTAACAATGTAATATTTATAGAAAATATTTGTTCAAGTTTTTCAAACTCTTTTTTTTTGGTCATTTGTGTATCAGAAGTGACATAAAATTGCAATCACACTTCAACTATCAGCCTAAAATATCATTTAAAATGCAAGCACATCATATATTCTTTTCTTAGGGTAAGAATATTCCTTAAGGTCAAACAGTTAAAAGCTCTTTTCTCTTCTACCAGGCTGAAGCAGACCTACGTGTGGCACAGTCAGAGTTTGATCGTCAGTCAGAAATTACTAAGATTTTGTTGGAAGGCATCAACAGTACCCATGTAAGCAAAAAATACATTTTATATTTAAAAACCAATATTTCAACCAGTTAATTAACAATGATATGCATTTTATGAAGCTGTGAAACACAAACATATTTACAAATCCCTGAAATGCAATTTTTACTTTGAAACTTTTCTTTTAGGCTAAGTACTTACAATTTATCAAGAAAGTCAAAAATAACAAGGCACAAGGAGATGATATCTCAGGAGAAATGCTAAAAGTGGCATTTACACCTTAAATCATCTCTTAAAACTGCTCAATGAAGTGTGGTCCAATGAATCATCACCACACCAATGAAAAAATCATGTGATTGTGTAGGAATAAAGGTATAAAAATGAATACAAATGCACAAAAATGCAAGGCTGCTGTAAAGCTGATAATAAAGGTGAGAGGGATAAAAAAGGAAAAAAAATGGTTTGGTTCTTATGCTTTATCATAACAAACTTGATACTTGCTGTATAATCCTCTGTGACTCAATTATCAATATCCTTAGGAATTCTGTAGACAACACTTCTCCAGTTTATAATAACTCCATGATCCTGGAACTCACTGATAGCTTCTATATCTCCTTCTGACTCTATTACTATTCTAATGGTTCTACGAATCTGCTAACTTCTAATACTTCCTAATTCCTTAACTATCTACCAGCACTCCTCTGCCTTGAGGCAGGATCCTAAATAAGTCTAACTAAGAGTTTTCTTGGTATCTCCTACATGCTTCTAAAGATTAACTGAAAAGTGGTGTGTTGAGAAAGTCTCTGCTTGATGTCTTTGTTCCCAGCGAGGCTCCTTCTATTTCTTGCTTTACATAGGTGAGAGACAAAACAAAATCAGACGATGTTGTGGATCAGTAGATCGTCAGCAGGAACAATGGAAAACATACACATACACAAATGTAAGCAAATACAAGTAAAATTACAAGGCAAAATAAAAATAAAATAGCTAGGAAAAAAAATACTAAAAATGAATGATAAGAAACTTCTCTGCAGTGCTTGTTGTCTAGTTTCAAGAGGGCTACTATGAGATCGAGGGTGGACTTGTGAACTAGTTATATCATAATTATATAATAATGTTAATATCATAATTTCACTTTGCAGGGAGATCATATGGTCTGTTGTTAGATGTGCAACTGGGATAATCCGACGTTTAACTGTGTTTCATATGTCCGGATTTGGAGTTAAAAGTGATGTCCTAACATCATTAAGCGCTATACATTTATTTATTTTTTTTTAAATGGCAATCATTTTCAGGAGGACGTGAACTTCCGGTCAATTTGGTGGATAGGTGGCAGGAACCATTAAATGCTATATCTTGTTCCTTGTTGCAGTTTCCTCATATTCCAAGTCCGGCTTGTTGCTGGAGCTACTGAGTTATGTGCTCTGTGCACACCGTGAGCTGTGTCTCATCCGTTTTGATCATGTTTTGATATTCCAATTGTTTACGATGAATGATGATATCGTATGACGGAGAACAGATGGCTGTGTTCACTTTCAGTGTGGTTTCACCTTATGTCTTTTGGCGTGTGCTGAGACTGCTATGATGGGGACTACAGCTACCTTTCCTTGTTTGGGAGATGAGATAGTAATTCGGATGATTCCACTGGCATGAGCGGTTGAGCAATTATGGATTTTAATTTGTTTGCAATGATACCGGGGCCTTCCATAACCATAACACACACACACAAGATGCATACTCTATTTATATATGTGTACATACACAGAAGCATACACATGCACACACCAACAAACATATAAGTGTATTTATTCATGCACAAATATCTAATGCTGAGGGTGCTTAATGCCAGTTCTCAACAATGCAGAGTACTTAATGAGCTGGACAACTGTGACTTCAGTTGCTGTGATGGAATGGTCGTGATCTCACCAGACAGAACACCCATTCTTAACTTAGGTTGTAATGTTACAGACAGTTGGGGACATCGCATCAATAACAGCTCTGTTATGTTGTTTCTAGAGTCTACCACAAAATTAGCCTGCGCTCTAAGCAGGTTTAATAGTGTAAGGAAAACATAATACTTCAACACTTCAAGAATCTGCAATTACAATTCATAACATAATCACATACTCCAGAGTGAAAATATATAATCTACAATTGTTATCCAATGCATCTAACTAGTAACTGTACCAGAACTTCTAAATTCTTTAAGACTGTCCCGTATGGACAAATCCTTCTATGCTAATCCATATCTGGTTAACTCCATGTTTTAACTGTTTAGCTGATCTCTCTATTTCATTTTTAGATATATATTCTCACTAATTCTGGGGATAGCCATTTCTCTCCAGACGGCATCCATCTCATTGGCGCACATTCCTGATCTAAGTTATCCTGCCTGTTCACCATGCCAACAAAAACTGATTAAATTCAAGACTCTTGGCTACTTAACAAGTTTGCCTGCCTGTTCACCATGCCAACAAAAACTGATTAAATTCAAGACTCTTGGCTACTTAACAAGTTTGGTCATGTGACCATGCAATCCATCATCATAGGATGACCTTCGAATTGACTAGTACTCAGCATGGTTCTTTCTTCTTCTTCTATCCTTCCTCCATTGCGTTCTGGGATTCTGCGATTCTTTGCTCTTCTGTTGGCCTCTTCTGGTGTTATCCCTCCTTGTGACTCTAGTATTCCCTTTATCCATCTCTTTCTCGATCTTCCTCTTAATCTGGCGTTTTCGTAGCGTTTGTTTATGGCTCTTTGAGCCAGCATGGTTGAGTAACTTAATTTCCTGTTGATTAATTCTCCTTATAACTCTAATGACTCCCACTCTCCTAGTACACTGTTTAATCCTCTAAATTCCACAATCTGGTACACATCCACATACATATCTACATACTTACATATATACACATATGGAGGTACATGTATATGTGTATATGAGTATATGCATAAACACATACATACATACATACACACACACATGGGTTGAATATGCCCTAGTGGGGAGAAAAACACCAGGAACAACTATGTGTGTGAATGTGATATATCCATGTCTCATGGGGTCAGTGAATCCAACTGCACTGCAAATAAAAGGCAATTCTCTAGGGCAAACCAGCTGTGGTTGCCAGAGTGGCACAAGACAATGCCAGTGATACAGATGTTGTGTTCACATATGTGGTCTGAGGAATTGAAATGGGAAACCAATGGAGTGCTAGTATTCTATTTAACATCCTGAAGGTGTTCACAAAACTGGTCAGCTTCTGCATCTCCCAGATTCACCAATATAAGTCATGTGGCAGCGCTGGCATATAATGACATAAATAGTATTATCTCTCTCTCTCTCTCTCTCTCTGCGATCAGGACTCAATCAGAGTAGGATTCCAGACTTTCACATGAAGTCAGCTGTCAGGTTAAGTGTGTTTATCGCCCCCACAGACAGAACATCACAATTAGAGTCTGCCAGATCCACTCTGATTGAGCACCCGTTAAAACGTTGCTCAATCAATAGCCAGCAAAATTGGGCTTGAGGTCAATCATGAAAAGACTAAAGTCATGAAAAGTTTAATTCCAACAAGTGACAAAATATACATGGAAAACAAACCAGTAGAAGAGATCGATCACTTTATCTATCTTGGAAGTCACATTGATCGAGAAGGGGATACGAGCAAAGAAATTAGAATCAGACTGGCTAAAGCAGCAATGTCTTTCAATGCCTTGAAAAGTTGTGGAAATCAAAACTCATTAGCACAAACACAAAACTTAGGCTATTCAAATCAAATGTACTATCAACCCTTACGTATGCGTGTGAAAGCTGGAAAACAACAAGAGATATAGAAACAAAGTTGAACGCATTCGAAAATAAATGTCTAAGGAAAATACTTGGTATAGAATGGAACGAATTCAAAACAAACGAGGAAATTAGAGAAATCGCCAATCAACCACTAATATCTTCAGTAATAAAGAAAAGACGATGGTCATTCGTTGGACATGTGATGAGAATAGCAAAGCAAGCCCTCATATGGGAAACAACAGGTAAAAGAAAAAGAGGAAGACCCAGGGAGACACTGAGAAGAACATTGATGAGAGAGGCAAGAGCAGCAGGAATCGGCTCCATCAATGAGATAGAACTGCTTGCACAGAACAGAGACAGATGGCGAGATTTGATAAAATATCTTTAAAAGAAAACTGCTAGAACAAAAATTCATATAGGAGAAGGTGTATCTTGGTCTACGCCCTATGGGCCGGTTACGGCTCAAAAGGTCAATAGATAGATAGAGAAAACGTTGCACTGTGTTCTGCGCCAGTGGCCCAGTGCATCCGATTTCAGCCAGCATTTTATTCAGGTTTGCTATCCTTAGCCATTGATTGTCCCCAATCTTCCTGCAAGGCAGCAGATGATCTTTTCTGTAGGGGGATTCTGCCCTTAGATGGTCGGCCCTCCCAGGTTTACGAGCACCATCTGTCTGAGTCACTAGAGGTGACTAACACAGACATGTACACACAAAGATATGAGATGTGACTAACACAGACATGCACACAGCGATACGAGGCATGACTAACACTGACATATATATAAGATATATGACACATGACTAACATAAACATTCACATAAAGATATGAGATATGGCTGACATAGACATGCACACACAAGGATATGATATGTGACATACACAGACATGCACCCACAAAGATATGAGATATGACTAACATAAACATGCACACAAAGATATGAGATATCACTACCGCAATCATGCACACACAAAGATATGACATATGACTAACACAGATACACACTAAGATATGAGATATGACTGAACACATACACACATAAAGATATGAGACATGATTAACACGGACACACCAAGATATGATATATGACTAACATGACACACACCAAGATCTGAGCCATGGCCAGCACACACACACACTAGCTAAGATATGAGACATGGCTAGCACAGAAACACATCAAGATATGAGCCATGGCTTCACGGAAAAAACACCAAGAAATGAACCATGTCCAGCACAGAAACACTTTAAGGTATCCATATGCTTGAGTTTGTTGTAGTCGGCAGACTCTTCTTAATGTGGGAATCATCGACATACGATACGCAGGCCCCGATTAACTGTTCACAGGTTTCATTCAAACAGTTGTCAGGAGATTTGAGAGTGCAGTCTGACCCGTAGTACGTTTTCTTGCACGTACAGTCTGTACTTTCCAGGTCACATATGATGTCACAGCCTTCAGAACACGTCTGTTTGCACTGTAGCCCAAAATTACCATCAGGACAAGTGTCATTACAGGTGTAGCCAGGATGTTTACATTGAAGGAATTTTCCAGATTTCTCCTCACATAAAGGACCGATACTAAGACAAGACCCAGAGCAGTCGTGTCCATAGATCCCATGTGAACATTTGTCATGACACGTACCGATGATGACGTTGCAGCCTTTGCAACACCCACTACATACTACACAAAACGACCAAGAATGCCCGTCCAGACAATAGGTGTCTGTAAATGTTTGCACCTCACACACCGTCAGTGCACTGTCGGCCTGCGAAATGGTTGGCGAGAACTTAATCTTAATGTGTGCCATTGTTGCTTGTGTGGTGACTACAATAATGTTCACAGAAATATTTGGGTATGATATATCATTATACTGGAACACTACACAGCCACTGTCAGAGAAAGCCTTTAGAGTGGCATTCTTAACCCGAATCATATTGCTTGCTTGATGATAAATTTGAATGGTGTAAGTCTTCTGGGGCGTGGCAAAGTTCAGATACCAGTAAACAGAATTGGTTCCACTTCTCAATTGTGTGTGTGTGCAGTCATTATCATAGAGATTGGTTTTTGTTTTGCCATTAACCGCGGCCTCTGGTCCATATCCGTCTCCTGTATAACAAGCATCAAATTTGTCGCTCTGGTTTGTGTTCTGTTTGAGAGCCACATTCCGACCCCCACCAATGTAGATGGAGCAGATATTTGCAACTATCGCCCCTTCAATCCGTAACTTGTTGATCAGACCAGCCCCAGAGCAAAAGACATCAATCTCGTGCGAACTAACTACAAACCTTGATTCATTGTTACATGAGGCAGAACCATTTAGTTTTACCGTGAAACTGTCCGGATCTGTTAAGTCATTCACATAAATCCTAAACCAGGAGAACGGCAAAGATTGATTGAGAGTTGCCTCAACTGATGTAGAATCTGTGTCCGGATTACATGTGGTGTCGTTGTTATCAAACAGGAAAGTAGATTCAGATTTTTAGGCGTATTTGTAAATGAGATCCAAGTACTGACACTGGGGTCCGAAATATTCATGCTGACTACTGTCATTGTTTGGGCATGTCCCTGTAGTTTTGTCACAAACTGAGTCATTATAGCAGTGACATTGTAATGTACAATTTGCCCCATACCAACCGTCTGCACAAGTTAGGTCATTAACTTCCAATGTCGCGAACGAAGCCAGCAGAATAAAGACTTGATCCACAGCGGTGGTTAACGAACTGTGTACAAACATTTATTATCAAACCCGTGGTTACATTTCTAAAAATCCGCCAACTCGCTGTGATAACAGATAGCATGATGTTCAAAGTCAAAATTGTTTACACCATTGCGTTAACGCGGACAAACTTCCATCTTCAAAAGATAGTATTATAGGATACACATATGAAACCATTTTTAACCTTGATCTCCATCCGTCCAGTCCATTACAGTCTCGACCACAGGGGACCGTACCTAGGTATTTGTGGTCTGAGCAAGGGAGATGACTCCTGATGTCTCCAAAATTCCTGTCACTTTAGAAGGTGACCTTAGGTAAAGTAAAAAGTAAAGGTTCCCTTCATACATTACTAGGTGTAAGGGGAATATGATGTTAGTGACCATATTTTTCTATAACTATGGCACATTTTTGGGTGATGTGGTCAGTATCATGCCAGGTACTTCCCAGAAAGATCTCTGGTACCCATTTTTAGAGGCTGGGTGAACCCCAGAGCCTTGTCAGTCCGAAAAAAATCCACCTATGCTGGGGATCGAACCCAGACCCTTCTGCGACCATAGGTCGATCACGAAAAAAGTAGACAGGAGGTGGGATCAGAGTGGAAAATAGAACAGTAACAGTTAAAATTCCTTACAGCAACTAAGTTGTGATGGTAAATATAGTTCTGTCAAAGGAGGGGTGATTAGATGGAGTAAGTGCCTCCACTATGCTTTTACATCCATCAAGAGTGTTCTTCATTGTCTTATTATACATAGATACAACTGATTGTTAGTTACATCATCCATGTTATTTTGTGTATCTTTGTGTGAAAATAATGTGCCACCAACAACCATGCCTTCTGTTGAACATAATTCAGTTAACTTTTCTCCTTTAAGTTGTGTATTGATGATAAAATTAATATTCTGACTCATTTGTGGTTCTTAACATTGGATCATTTGTAGCCTTTCTTGCATCAATGTGTAATATGTTCATAGCAGACAAATATTTACTGGTGCCTATTTTACCAGATTTAGGATTTTATAGGGTTAAAAAGTGTGCCATGAGAGTGAAAATTAATAGTGTTAACAGGGGAATGACCAAGACATTAAGTTACTCAGTCACACTGAGTACTTATCAGTTTAAAGGATGTTTTGTGATTGTATGATTTAATTCGTCACATGACCAAACTTTAGATCCTAAATTAATAAGTTCTTGCTGAAGTCATGGAACAACAAGAAGTAAGGTTTAGGTCATGAATTTGAGCCAGTGAGACTGATACCACCTAGAGAGAATTGGCTACTTAACACAATTAGTGAAGAATAGATAGCTAGAAATGTAGTAGAAAAATCTGCCAAACAGTTACAAACATGAAATTAGCCAGACATTGAAAGATATAGAAGTTTAGATCTATCCTGAGCAGTTTTAAAGGACTTAGAAGTTCTGTTAGAGATAGCCAGTTAGAAGTAACTGAGTAGCAGTTGTAGATTTATATATTTCATTCTGGAGTTGTGAGCATGCTGTCAATTGTGATTGCAGGTCTTTGTAATTGTGGGCCTATGATGTTTTATGCATTTTAGAGTCTTTGCTAGTTGTATCAGACTCTAGAATTCTTTTAATGGAGTTGTCCTTGATTGTTGATGTCCACAACTGTTGTCAAGTTCTGATGCATCTGTAGTAGAAGTAAAGGAGAGGTGCTCTGTCTGGTTAGATACAGCCTTACATCACTGCAGACAGAATTAAAAAAACAAAGTCTAAGGAATAGGCAATCATCATCAGCTACTATATATATATATATATATATATATATTGACAGGCTGGAGAAAATACAGAATGAAGCTATGCGCATTATCTTGGGGTGTATGAGGGACACGCCCTGTGTAGCAATGAGGTATCTTCTTGACTTTCCAACCATGGATGACAGAATCAAGACCTGGAGAGAATGAGCATACCTGAAGATAAGTGCAGATAAAGAGCACCCATAGCACCACGAGCTCAACACAGGGAAAGGTGTCAGGCTAAAAAGAGGCAAATCATGGGTGGGCCAAGCAGAAGATGTCATCAAACAGGTCTGTGGGCTTACCAATATCAATGCTGGCATGGAGTGGATACCGGTGCCTATGTCATTGAGGGACACATCCTCATGTATTGTCACACTCAACAGGAAATGTAGGGAATAGAACTCAGTCGTGGTCAATGCGGAGGTCAATGGTCTCATCTGGGATAACACCGAAGAGAAAGATGCAGTCATGTATATAGATGAATCTGTAATACGACACTAAAGGAGTGCATGGGCATTTACAGCAAGTTCGGCAGGCAGAATAGTCAAGGAAAACAGTGGTGCATACATTGGCAGTCACCAAGGCAGTCTTCTGGTTGGTTGGAGTCACAAGATACACCCTTGCCTGTATACTGAGTGATTCGATGACCATGATAAGAAAAGTGGAGGTGGGCTATGTACGTAAGCAATAAGTAGAGTCATTGCAGAAGTAAAAAATACGTGATACCTTTGTCTACATTCCAGGACATGATATATATTATATGGGTAAATGAAAGAGAGGATAGGTTGGCTAGCAGTGCTGTTTTTGAGGACGGTCAACAAATGGATTAAGCCCTCCAAGATGCGGGAAGGGCACAGGACTTCAACAACCATGAGTCCATGGGACTCCTTCGGATAAAAGAGGGGAGTTAAGATGGGCACAGCCAGAAATGATAAATTTTGTGGGCATGTAAGAAGACTTATCAACCAACTTACTGGAGTCGTCAGTCGCTGGACACTGCGAGACTTGTTGAGGAGGGGATCTGAGCCATATATATATATATAATTAATTATTGAGTTATTATGCAAGAACAATAAGAAAAATAACCTCTACTAAGATTAAATGTGTTAGACAAATGACAGGAAACAGCCTGAGAGATAAGATTAGTAATGAAAAACTGAGAAAAAATCTAGGAATAGCCTCCACCATAGAATATATAAAGAAACAATAGATAAAATGGTTTGGCCGTGTGACAAGGCAGAGTAATCAAAACACAACACAATGAGCCTTCAATAAGCGTTGCGAGAATACCAGACCCAAGGGTCAACCATGAAAAAGATGGATCAGTGGAATATTAGAAGCACTAGGAAACAACAGCAGCAGAGGTGAACAGAAGAGCAAAAGACCGCAAATTATATCCCCCCTCGACGCTGAAAGGCAAATGAGGAAGGAAAGAAGAAGATTGAGTTATTTGTGGGTCATCATCATTGCACTCTGAACATGTCCATAGGTATATATATATATTTCTTGCTTGCACCCTGGGTCAATTTTTACTTGGAATAGCTATTTGTTTTGACATTAAAGAACCCAATTTTTTGTATAATTTTAAGGCAGGTAATTGTACTCTTTACTCTTCTCTATAGGAGGTTTCACCTGAACTTTTCATGCAACTACCTGTGTACAATGCTTGGGACTGAAAATGTTTTTTGTGTGCTTTCTGTGAGTTTTTGTAACATTTTCCCCACCTAGAGTCACCCCAAGCTAGTTGGATCCAAGGAGGAGGTTGTTGTGTTGTTTTTGTCAGGCACCAGAGATTAGTCCAGCTTAGTTGAATTTCCAGGGGCACTTGTCCTTCCCTAGCATAGCTCGGAGGATCATCATAGCTCACTAATCCCCCACTGTAACTAGGTACCTTGACAGGAAGATGATTCATACAGTTTCATACATATTTTAAGTTAGTAAATTTGCTCATATAGATATGATCTTCACTCTTAGACAACTGCAGGAAAAATGTCGGGAACAAAATATGCCGCTCTATATTGCCTTTGTGGATCTCACAAAGGCATTCGACACAGTAAACAGAGATGGTCTCTACAAGGTGTTAGAAGGCATAGGCTGCCCTCCTAAATTACTTAGGCTGATAATTTCCTTCCATGAAGACATGAATGGCAAAGTCCATTTTGATGGGAGTCCATCAGAGAATTTCAAAGTCAACAAAGGAGTGAAACAGGGATGTGTCCTCGCCCCCACCCTTTTTGGTATATTTTTTGCTGCCCTCCTAAATTACACCTTCGAAAACAGCTCAGGAGATATTTACATTCGCACTAGACCAGATGGCTCACTGTTCAACCTAGCACGACTAAGAGCAAAAACCAGAACAAATGTTGCCCTACTTAAAGAATTTTTATTTGCTGACGATGCAGCCCTAGTCGCTCATAGTGAGGCCACCCTACAGTCGCTGATCAACAACCTGGATAAAGCATGCGACCTTATTTCACTGTCAATTAATGTTCAGAAGACAGTAATACTAAATCAAGGTGACTTCAAACCTATATCTATTACTCTAATAGACTGCCCACTACAATCAGTACAGAAATTTACATATCTTGGATCCACAGTTACGCAAACCATCTCTCTTGATGAAGAAATAAACTGTCGAATTGGTAAGGCAGCTACGACCTTCGGCAAACTCACAAAAAGGGCATGGAACAACACGAAACTAACTCAAAAGACTAAACTCTTAATATATCAAACTTGTGTGCTTAGCACACTACTATATGGATCCGAAACCTGGACAACATACTCAAACCAGGAAAAAAGACTAAATGTCTTCCACATGCGATGTCTCCGCAAAATAATGCACATCAAATCTATCTATTGACCTTTCGAGCCGTAACCGGCCCATAGGGCGTAGACCAAGATACACCTTCTCCTATATGAATTTTTGTTCTAGCAGTTTTCTTTTAAAGATATTTTATCAAATCTCGCCATCTGTCTCTGTTCTGTGCAAGCAGTTCTATCTCATTGAGGGAGCCGATTCCTGCTGCTCTTGCCTCTCTCATCAATGTTCTTCTCAGTGTCTCCCTGGGTCTTCCTCTTTTTCTTTTACCTGTTGTTTCCCATATGAGGGCTTGCTTTGCTATTCGATTATTATCTCTTCTCATCACATGTCCAACGTATGACCATCGTCTTTTCTTTATTACTGAAGATATTAGTGGTTGATTGGCGATTTCTCTAATTTCCTCGTTTGTTTTGAATTCGTTCCATTCTATACCAAGTATTTTCCTTAGACATTTATTTTCGAATGCGTTCAACTTTGTTTCTATATCTCTTGTTGTTTTCCAGCTTTCACACGCATACGTAAGGGTTGATAGTACATTTGATTTGAATAGCCTAAGTTTTGTGTTTGTGCTAATGAGTTTTGATTTCCACAACTTTTCAAGGCTTCTGAAAGACATTGCTGCTTTAGCCAGTCTGATTCTAATTTCTTTGCTCGTATCCCCTTCTCGATCAATGTGACTTCCAAGATAGATGAAGTGATCGATCTCTTCTACTGGTTTGTTTTCCATGTATATTTTGTCACTTGTTGGAATTAAACTTTTCATGACTTTAGTCTTTTCATGATTGACCTCAAGCCCAATTTTGCTGGCTATTGATGATAGTTCATTTGTGTTTTCCTGCATCGTTTTTATCTGATTGCTGATCATCAAATGGCAGGACAAAATAACCAACTTAACTGTCCTGCAACGTGCTAAGACCCTAACAATCATGTCGATGCTCAGAAGTCGAAGGCTAAGATGGCTGGGGCATGTCCAACGGATGGAAGAAAAACGCATTCCTAGGCAAATACTATATGGCGAGCTAAAACACGGAAAACGACAAATCGGCAGACCTAAACTACGATATAGAGATATCTGCAAATCATCTCTGAAAGACTTCTCCATCTGTGAAAACGACTGGCAACATCTGGCAAGTGATCGCACATCATGGAGAGCACGTATAAGGAACGGTATAACAACATTTGAGACTGTTCTAAGACAGGACTTAGAAGAGAAGAGACTCATGAAAAAGGATGGTAAACCCCGTGGACCAGCGAGCCTGACCTGTTCATTATGTGACCGCGTGTGTTTGTCAAACATTGGTAGAATTAGCCACGAGAGAAGCTGTTCGGCAAAAACAATACCTCAAAAAAATACGCAATAGCCTCCACTAGACCATCTGACAAGACGAAAAGGGCCATATAAATTTGCTAAAATAATACCTCATAATCTTTCTATCTTATCTGTTCATCCAGGCCCATCACCTGAGATGTCTGAATGACTTCATTGAGGCCCAGATGACATTCTATGCTCAGTGTCAGCAGTATATGACTGATCTGCAGAGGCAGCTTGGAAGGTGAGCTTTTTACAATTAGTGTGTCTTTCTTGTGAGCTGTTACATTTTATTGAATTTTCTTTTAACTGGTGAAGGTTTTTATTTAATAGACGGTTGTCTATCATTTATCATGCCTCAAATGACTAATAAGATTACTATTTCACAGTAGCTGTCTGTTGTAAATTAATTTACACAATGTTCTGAACCCAAACTCTTTATTACATTGTCAATGTATAGTGATTTCTAATTCATTAAATACCAAATTAAAAAACTGACTCAGAGAGAAGTGTTTACTTCTCTTGTTTTACCATCTAAAGGTGTGTACACAGTAAGCTGTAATTTGGTAGATTTGGAACAGATTTTAATAAAATTATATGTTAGTTAATTTCAAGATAAATAATATATTTGCATAGTTTTATGTATTTCTCACATTCTCATAGCCATTTGCTATTTTTTTGCTATATTTTGCACTTTGCTATTGAATGAGTTAAAATTACTAGACATAATATTCTACAACATAAGGAAGACAAAAACACTAAATTTATTTGCATTGTATACTTAATATGTAATTTCCTGCATCTGCTGTTTTCATTTTCTCCAACTATTTTTTTTAACATGTCATTTATATGTTACAAGTGATTGTTTGCAGACAGACATAAGCATTAAGAGAAATAAGCATTATTTGTTTTGATTATCATATTGATGTACCACAACATAGACTTTTAACCCATATAATGGAGAATATAAATTTTTTATAGTTCCATGTTGCTATTATTGTTATAAGCATGGTTCATTTTGCTGTTTTGTGGATATTTTGATTTTAAAAGTGCTTTTTTTTAACCTATTTGCACAGACTTTATTTATTCAAGAATAATATTTTTTTTAAAAGAGTTTGTTTACTAGCAGCAACAAATAAAAGGGTATTCTATAATGTAATGAATATATTTATATGTGTATGCATTCATGCATGAGATTAATTCAAATAAAATAAAAGTAAACAGAAAATTAAAAAATAAAACTTAGTGAAGAAATGCTACTAAAGGTGGAAAATTTTACATATATTAGATGTAAACTGTTACAAAATGATGAAAGAAATTACAACTCACAACACCAAGCTTCAAATGTATTTAATATGCACTAACAAACATCTGGGTATCAATAAAAGAAAAAAGACAGTTGAAACTCAAGTTGTACAATTCCTACATAACATCAGTACTAACATTTGATTGTGATTGCTAAACAAGATATTTAATAGATTAAAAAACAAAGGAAGATTGCTTAAATGTCAACTGAATCTCAAAGCAAGCCTTCAAATGGAAACCAGAGGGTAAAAGAAAAAGAGGCTGACCCAGAGAAACACTTAAAAGAACACTGAGGTGAGAGACAACAACAGCAGGCATCAGTTCCCACACTGAGATTGAGTGACTCGTCCAGAAGAGAAACATGTGGCGAGATACAATGCTGTTCCTGTGCAAGGTCTGACCACTGATAACAAGATCATCAAACACAAGTCTAGAATTTCTGCCCTGTGTGCCTTCTTTGACTCAAAAAAGACAATAGAAGGAAATGTTAACTGGAAAGTTTTCAAATCAAATCATATATGAAGATAATCTGACGAATTGGAGTCAACAACGATGGCCTAACATCATCAAGCTATACATTTTTTTAAAAATATGTTGATCGTCATTTTCAGGAGGATGTGAACTTCCGGTATATGGTGGATAGGCAGCAGGAACCATTGAAGGCTATGCATGATAAGTGTTCCTTGTTGCAGTTTCCTCATATTCCAAGTCCATGGGGGACTGGTTGGTCTCGAGGTAAGACGCCAGCCTCAGGACAGAGTGGTTGTGGGTTCAAATCTCGACTACACCGGTTGGAATTTTTATTTATGATTTCTCTCTGTGGCAACCACCCCTGGTCTCAGCAGTGAGGCCCAGCTTGAAACGTCAGTTACTCATCGACGGAAAAACATGAGCACCTCCGAAACGGAGTTATCTGCTGTGCGGTGAGGGACCCCTGTGCACACGGCTGCCAGGGAAAAATGAATTAACACGCAAAATTCAGTTCAAGGGACTTTGTCAGAGTTGAAAGCTGGTGAACGCAACAACAACAACAACATATATGAAGAGATCAGTCTAATATATGTATCAACTTTTATCAGGAGATGGACTAACATCAGTCATACACAGAATGAGTAAAACAGAATACACTCCAAACATTCAGTTGAACACCAGACAGCAAAGGAAATATAGTTAGTGTGTCAATTTCTAATTCAACATCAATCAATTGTCAATTCCTCCTTCTTCAACCTCAAAGTTTTCATCTCTATATCAGCTGCAATTCTTGTTCAATTACTTATACACATAAAAAGTAAAGTAAAGTAATCCCATCATGCCAAGTGGCGTGTAGGGAATATGGTGTTAGTGACCATAATTTTTAAAGACCTTTGGCACAGATTTTTGGGGTAAAACAAAAAAGATCCCAAAAACTACAGACCCATAAGCCTCCTCAGTAGAGTAGGAAAACTGATGGAGAGAATGATAAATAAAAGGCTTATCAGGTACTTGGACAACAACTCATTCTTCACCCCAACACAAACGGGATACAGACAAAACAGAAGTTCACAGGACCAACTGACATATCTCACACTAGATATAGAAATATTATGTAAAACTGAAATAAACAAAAGAATAAGAATGGTAACAAGTAATTTTAATGCCATGAAAAGTATACTAACATCAAAACAAATAACACCAGGGCTAAAACTAAGAATAGAAAAATATTACATCTTCTCAATATTCCTGTATGGTGCAGAAACATGGACATTAGACAAGAAAACAGAACAGAAAATTGAAACCTTTGAAATGTGGATTTATTGAAGAATAGGTAGAATTGGATGGAAAGAAAAGAAAACAAATGATGAAGTTTTAAAACAGCTAAAAATTAAAAGAGAACTACTAAACACATTTCAAACAAGACAAATTAGATTTTTCTATCTCTATCTATTGTTCTTTCGAGCCGAAGACGGCACATAGGGCAGAACCACAGTCTCAAAAACAGAAGCCTTGTGTGCCAAAATGGCACATATTGCAGAGATCACTGCTCTGAAATTTATGGCGCTGTTTCCATAACAATACTTTTAACAATGACAGCTTGTCAAGCCATCGATCATCCTCCTTAGTTGCCTCTTACGACATGCCTGGAAGGTCACAGTGTAACTATACTTTACCTCCCTCATAATGAGGCCCCGGTAACACACGGGATAATTCGATTTTTTGGGACATGTTAAAAGACACAGCAGCCTACTAAAAGTAATCTTGGAAGGGAAAATACAAGGTAAAAGAGGCAGAGGCAGACCAAGACTAACATAGACAAGTAACATCAAAAGATGGACAAGTCAGCTTATGACATTCTACACCATCAAAACAAGAGACAGAGCAGGATGGCGCTCCATGGTAGCCAACCTTCATTGCAGAGATGGCACTCAATGAATTAATGAAGGAAGAGCCTAAATTTTCTTGCAAAGGAAACTTACAGATAACACTCACATGCTTTAGAACCAAACAAAGATCTGTGCAAACACCTCACACCCAAACCATGATCCAACTGTAAAAATATAAGAAAAATAATCCCTGATGTTCCAGGAATAGTCTCCAAAATGAGCAACCTTGGACTAAAATTAGAGCTCTGTCACTCATCATGCACCAGGAAAAATACCTCAGAAATACATGGACACAGATTTTCACAGATGAATCCGCAACTGAAGCCTCAAAGAAAGAAGGCAGTGGCATCTAGTGGAAAGGCAGTGGTTCTGAGACAAACAGAGGCAATGGCACTCCTCACAGCCATACAAACTCTCAATACACAAGAGGTCCCAAGTCTAAAAATTATCATTTTCACTAATGCAAAGTCAGTCATACAAGCAATGTCAAGCTCAAAACAGGACAGACTCATGAAATAAATAACAACACATTTTCGATGTCAGAAAAGACAGAAGTAGTCCTTCAGTGATTACCAACACACTGTGGAATTCCTGGAAATGAGAAAGAAAATGAACTTGCAAAAGCAGGTGAGAGCCTTCAACAGTTCAACTAACCCCAGAACATTAAAGAAATAAAAAACAATCCTGAAGCAAGCCAGGAAAACAGAATGGAGGGAGTTATTTGAAAAATATGACCCAGAACATGACAGGTTAAACAAACTTAGCAGACCCAGATATTCAGACTCAGAAACTTCCAGTCAATATGGCAAATAGGTGTCGGGAACCATTAAAAGCTGTGTCTGAAAAGTGTTCCTTGTTGCAGTTTCTTTATATTCCAAGTCTGGCTTGCTGCCGGAGCTACTGAGTTAAGTGCTCTGTGCATACCATGAACTGTGCATTTCATCCATTTTGATCGTGTTTCGATATTCCGATTGCTTACGATGAGTGATGATATCATATAATGGGGAATAGATGGCTGTGTTCACTTTCTGTGCGGTTTCGCCTTTTTTTTTTATTGGGTGCTGAGACTGCTATGATGGGGATTACAGCTACCTTTCTTGTTTGAGAGATCTTCTTCTTCTATCCTTCCTCTATTGCCGTTGGCATCGAGGGGAGATACAATCTGCGATTCTTTGCTCTTCTGTTGGTCTCTTCTGTTGGTCTCTTCTGTTGGTCTCTTCTGTTGGTCTCTTCTGGTGTTATCCCTCCTAGTGACTCTAGTATTCCCTTTATCCATCTCATTCTCGGTCTTCCTCTTAATCTAGCGTTTTCGTAGTGTTTGTTTATGGCTCTTTGAATCATTGTTAGTTCTTTTTGTCTTATGTGGCCGAACCAATTTATCTGTTGTTTCTTTATGTATTCGATGGCTGGTTCAATTTCGAGTTTCTTCCTCAGGTCGGTGTTTCTTACTCTGTCCCTTAAGCTGTTTCCTGTCATTCTTCTGACACATTTCATTTCGGTGGTCATTATCTTTCTTATTGTTCTAGAGTCCAGCGTCCAATTCTGGCACTGATAGCACAGAGTTGGTAGAAAAATTGATTTGTAAAAATCCTTTTTTTTTGCTTCCGTTGTAATTGCTTTGTTTTTAAATAGGCCTATAACTTGGCATGCTTTGTTACACCTTATATCTATCTCTCTGTCTCTTGGTTATTGTCTTGTGTTAACGTGCTACCCAGATATTTAAAATTGTCTGGGTAGAGAGTCGTATTATCTTACAAGAGATTGAGAGTTTGAGAGATGAGATATTAATTTGGATGATTTCACAGGCACATTGAGCAATTATGGATTTTAATTAGTTTGTAGTGATACTGAGACCATAACCATAATCTTCCATCTGATGTTATTATTGTGCCCAAGTATTTGGCGTGTTGCAATTGTTTCAGATTTGTCCTGTTTATTTTTATGCTGCATGCTGGTGATAATTGTTTCTTTGATATGACCATTATTTCTGTTTTCTTGCTATTCAGACTCAGACCTTTCTCATTGCTTTCTTTTACTGCTATGTGTATTATTTCTAGCAGTTCATTCTCTGTCTCTGCTATTAAGACTGTGTCATTCGCATATCACATATTATTTATGTTTTGACCGTTGACTTCAATTCCTTTAATATGTACAATTGATCTCATAACATTTTCGCTGTAAAGTGAAAACAAATCCGGCGACAGAACACAGCCTTGTCTGACTTCTTGTTTTATATAGTGGAACTGTCCTGTGTGGTTGCTAATTCTTATGGCCACTGTTTGTTGCCAGTTACATGTGTTTTTATGATTTTCAGATCCTCGCCATCAATGTTTAATTTCTCTAGCATATTGATTATTTCAACATGCTTTAGGGAGCCACGATAACTCAGTGGTTAGTGAACTGGACTACAAAAGACAAGAGTTCGGATTCGATCCTGATAGACAGCTTCCAGGTTCACCCAGCTTTAAATGGGTGCCAGATTTTTTCTGGGAAAGTAAAGTGGCATGGGCGTAATATTTACCATATTACACCAAAAATCATGTGCCGAATGTCTATAAAAAATTATGGTCACTAACACCATATTCCCTATACGCCACTTGGCACGATGGGGCTCTTTACTTTACATGCTTTACTTTGTTAAATGCTTTTGTATAGTCTATAAAGCACATATATAGATCTTTCTTTACCTCTATAGCTTTTTCTATCAATGTCCTTAGAATGTATATTGTATTATTGGTGCCCTTTCCTTCAACAAATCAACATTGTTCCTCACATTTTCATGTTTTATTTTGTTCTTTATACATCTCATGATGAATCTTAGTAATAATTTGGTCATATGGCTCATGAGACTAATTGTGCAATGGTCTTCGCAATCAGTGGCGCCTGACTTCTTTGGTATGGCTGGAGATTCATTTATCTCTTCAATTGTTATATTGTCGAGACCTGGAGCTTTCCCTCTGTTCATGTATTGAATTGCATTCTCCACTTCACTCTAAATTATTGATGATCCTATGTTTTTTGTTTGAATTGTTTAGCTCTGACTTTCATCATCATAGAGTTGACTGATATATTCTGTTCATCTTTCCATTATCTTATCCTATCCGATTATTATATTTCCTTCCTTTAATCTTTGATTTCTTTGATTTGAGCCAGATTCTACTGTAGAAGAAATCCTAAAGGGGCCAGATGTGTGTGACAACATGTAAGCACATAAAACAAGATATTATAAGACAACTATGAAACAACATGGTTGTGGCATCAAGACAGTGTATATGACAACTATGTACCAATGTATGTGCCAAACCAAAAGCCATTATCTTCATGCATATTGTGTGTGAAACCTATAAATGTACATACCTGCAGCATTTGTTATGTGGATGTTCAAATTTAACAATGTCTGCTTTCATCTCAGAAAAAGTGTTCTGAAATTCTTTTTCTTATGCACTCTTTCAGAGTCCTCTCTTAGTCATGCTAAGACATTTGGGTGGTATTCCCATTTAAAAAGTAGATGTTGATTTTTTGAAAAGAATGTAATTGACTATCCATTTGCTAATCTGAATCAGTCGATCTATCTGCTCTTTCGTTGCCTTCAACATCCATCAAGGCAGACTATCCACCTCTCACATTGACAAAACTGTGGCATGTGTACAAGAAATTATAAGAATGTTGAAATATCAATAAGTAAATGCAGTAAAATCCTAACTGAAGATTTGCAGTAGAGACATATTTCTCAACAGTGAAGCAGTAAAATAATTGCCTTGCTGGATGCACTTAATTTCATGAGTATTTCCAAAATAATCTTATCTTCTTGCTATCAGTAATCACTGGTAATGAAAGCTGGGTATATGGATATGGCCTGAATGAAAACAAATATTCTCCCAATCTCTTCTACCAAAGAAGGCATGACAGGGAAGTTTATGTAAGGTCCTTATTGATTGTGTTCTTCAACACTGATGAGCTGGTTCATCATGAGCAAATCCTTAATTAAACTGCCTTAGGGAAAAGAGTGGAAGTAAGAGTTTCTGTTATGCCTAGTGGTGGGGAATATGACCATTAACACATTTATGAGTAATGTGGTTTGATATCACACCAGGCCACCCAACTTTCCCAGATGAAAATATCTGGTATCCATTTTCAGAGGCTGGGTGAGCCCCAAAACCATGTTAATCAGGAATCAAAATGTGTCATGTTTGGGAATTTAACTTGAACCCAGTTTATCAATTGACTAAACACTGCCACTCTGACTCTAAAAAGGGACAGAATAATTATGTAGAACAGTATTCTCGATGGGTCTCTCATTCTGAGCAAGGGAGTCTGTGCCCACTGTCATAATCTCTGTTAGCAATATTTCTCTTATTGATTCAAGGTCAGCACCATTTTCCTTTCTTTCCATTTTAGCACTTGCTTTGCACTTCTCGTTATCTTTTCTCATTACATGACAGATATGTTCACATTCTTTTCTTTATTATATATGAGGTTGTTGGTTGTATGATTATTTTTCTTATTTCTGCACTAGTCGTAAATTCATTCCATTATTGTTTTAGGTGGTGCACTATTCCAATACAGAGAGATACACAAAACAACTTTGTTATTTTTGGATGACAAAACTAAAAATCAGATTGATCACCTATGTAATAGAAGACAGTTCAGAAATCCCTGATAGATGCATATGTTAATAGTAACCATAACCTTTAAATCAGAAAAATAAAGCTTAAATTGGAAAGCCAACACAAGTAATCAAAGCTTATATTGAAGTTAGTCTTGTGTTGAATTATGAGAACATCAACAGGAACTTTAACTCAATAATTGCTTTAATGTTTGTGGTGAGCTGGGTGCAATGACATATGGAACTATAATAAAATCAGGAAAATCAAGTGCTGTACTGAGAAACAATATTTTTTTTTTAAATATTTATCTGACAGCATTTAGAACATTCAAGTGAGACTAGAAGAAAATATAGCCATAATGAATGTAAAAACAAATCTTGAAAAAGACCCAATAAAGGCAACACACAGAGAACTAAACAACAAAGTGAAAACTTCAACCAAAAATACAATGAAATATAAAGATAAACTGGCAAAAAAAGCTGAGTAAACTGCCATGTCAGGAGACAGTAAAACTCTTATAATATACAAAAGATGCTAACAAACACCAATACATCTAATGAGGGGTATGTATGAAAAAAAAATATACCATACTAACATCAAATGAAGACACTAGTCACTATAGGCAGAACAAATGTTACAATGTTAGTCATTATCTTCATTGCACACCAAACTGTCCAAAAGTACTAAAATCTCCTCCTCATCTAATGCAATTTGAAAGAATAGAAACAATTTATGCTGGTTCATAATAGACAGAATGCTTTAATTGCTTTAAAGAAACTCAATATCATAAACTCTCAGAGACAACTGATGCTGTACATTTTTAAGAACATTTGTCAGCCTGAGAATTATATATTAACTTAGAAGATTTTATCTTGAATAGCAGCAGCAACAAAGCTCATGACTAGCCAGACCAGAGGGCAAGTTGTTCAAGGGAGATGCTAAAAGAAAGCCATAGCTTAAAACAACAACAGAGATCATAATGGTTCATCGTATATCCCTAAACTCTAGACCGGCCGTACGCTAATCTTACAGTCGGTTGTTTGATGTGTGACGTGGATAATCTGATGACTAACTGTGTGTCTATATGTTCAGAATTGGAGTCAACAACGATGGCCTAATATCATCAAGCGCTCTACATTTTTTAAAAATATGACGACCATCATTTTCAAGAGGATGTGAACTCCCGGTATATGGTGGATAGGCGGCGGGAACAATTGAAGGCTATGCATGAAAAGTGTTCCTTGTTGCAGTTTCCTCATATTCCAAGTCAGACTTGTTGCAGGAGCTACTGAGTTAAGTGCTCTGTGCACACCGTGAGCTGTGTGTCTCATCCGTTATGATCATGTTTCGATATTCCAATTGCTTTCGATGAATGATGATATCGTATGACAGGGAACAGTTGGCTGTGTTCATTTTCTGCACGGTTTCGCCTTATGTCTTTTGGCATGTGCTGAGACTGCTATGATGGGGACTACAGTTACCTTTCTTTGTTTGGGAGATGAGATTCGGATGATTACGCTGGCATGGGTGGTTGAGCAATTATGGATTTTAATTCATTTGCAGTGATACCGGGGCCTTCCATAACCAAATAACAACAGAGAATATTCATTAAAATGAGAAGTGTTGTAGTTTGCAGCATTTAACTCTTCTGTTGGCCTCTCTTACTGTTGTCTTTTTTCATATCAAATATGTGCGAAAGGTCTCAGTCTGAATAGTAAGAAAACAGAAGTAATGGTCATATCAAAGAAACAATCATTACCACCATCTATTGACCTTTCAAGCCATAGCCATAGGGCATAGACCCAGATACTCTCTTATCTAAATTTTTATTCTAGCAGTTTCCAAACCTTGTAAAGATCTTTTATCAAATCTCGCCATTTGTCTCTGTTCTGTGCAAGTAACTCTATCTCATTGAGGGAGCCGATTCCTGCTGCTCTTGCCTCTCCTATCAATGTTCTTCTCAGTGTCCTCTCTGGGTCAGCCTCTTTTCTTCTTACCTGTTGTTTCCCACATGAGGGCTTGCTATGTTATTCGGTTATTATTTCTCCTCATCACATGTCCAACATATGACCATCATCTTTTCTTGATTACTGAAGATATTATTAACATCACCACCATGCAACATAAAAATAATAAACGGGACAAATCTAAAGCAAGTGCTTTCAAATCATCAAATAGTTGAGCACATTAAAATCAGATGGAGGATGCACCAAAGACTTAAAAAGTAGAATAGCTCAAGCCAAAATAGCATTTCAGAAAATGAAAAGCATCTTGTGCAACAAGTCTGTGTCAGTAGAAGTGAGAAAGAGAGTTCAGCGTTGCAATATAGAGCCAATTGTGACCTATGGAAATGAATCATGGACAGTAGACAAACAAATTAAAAATTTATGAAAGGTCACAGAGGTATTTCTCAGAAGAATGTTGAAAGTTCCCTGGACCACTAAAAAGACTAATGAGGACATTCTCAAAGAGTCCAACACAAAAGGGAGCTCCTAAGGAACATCAGAAAGAAACCATCAACATTTTTTGGGCATATTATGAGAAGAGGAAAGTTGGAATACTTCGTTACAACTGGCAAAATAGAGGGAAAGAAAGTTGTGGATGACATAGAGAGAAGATACTGGATAGCTTGGTCTCATGGCACAGAAAACATTCAACAACAGAATTGATACGATGTACTGTGGATAGATTATTGTGGAAGGACATGGTTGCCTATGCCAATTGATATGGCACACAATGATGATGAATATCAAATATATATTAAATCCATGTTTTAATGATCAGACCCGGTCTCTTTCTTCTTTCCTTCTTTATTTGCCTTTATCATTGAGAAGAGATAGTTTATGGGTTTTTTTTTCTGTTGGCCTGTCCTGCAATTATTTTGATTAGTAATTCTAATATTCCATTGATCAATGGTCAGCCCCTGGATCTTGTGTTCTCTCATTCGTTGAAGTCTCTTTGTGTCATATTTTAGAATATCTGTTTTATCTCATGGTCAGACCTTTTTATCTGTTGTCACTTTATTTATCCAATAGAGGGAAATATTCCTATCTATTATCTTTCTTCTTCACTTTCTGATCATACTTCCCAGGTTGTTTCCTACCATGTACCTAACATATTTTATTTCATTGGTGCTTATTTTTCTGATTGTTCTTGAGTCTAGAGTTCTGGTCAGACATTTGTAGCACAGAGTTGGATTAAAGACTATGTTGTTGAGTGCTCATTTTGCCTCAAGGTTGCTCCTTAGGTTTGCCTCCTTGCTTGACATTGTGTTGGCATGTTTAATTATTTGGCAAGCTGTATTGTATCTTAAATCTGCTTCTGCTAGTTGTGTGTTGTCATATGTAACTAGGCTTCCTGAGTATTTCAAAACTATTTGAATTCCACAACCTGCTTTAATTGTCTGTTATCTATCATTATATTGTTATATTCTATTTTTCTTTGCCATGTTCATTACCTCAGGGAGCCGCGATAACTCAGTGGTTAGTGAACTGGACTACAACGGACAAGGAGTAGGGTTCAATCCCAACCGACGGCTTCCGGGTTCACCCAGCCTTAAATGGGTACCGGATTTTTTCTGGGAAAGTAAAGCAGCACAGGCGTAATACCGACCACATTACCCCAAAAATCATGTGCTGAAGTTCTGTAAAATATAGGGTCACTAACACCATATTTCCCTATACGCCACTTGGCGTGACGGGGGTACTTTACTTTACTTATGTTCATTACCTCTATTTTGTTAATTTTCATCTTGTATTGGGTGCCTGTACAACTGTTTTAAGTGTTCTTGCAAATCTATTTTTTGTGTGTCAGTGCCAGTTCATCTGATTAGAATAGAACTAGAGATCACCCAATGAAAAATCGAATTGCTCTGGAAAAATGTAGCCTTGGAAAGATAATCAGTGGAAGCAATAGATCATCTTGTAAATTCAAAAATTGCATAGATCAAGGAGTCCAGAAAAGAGAGAGAGAGTGTGATATCAGAACTAGAATAGTAAAGGCAGCAATGACATTTTGAAATCTTTAGAAAAATACGGAAACCCAAAATCCTCATCATAAAAACAAAGCTTAGAATATTCAACTCGAATATATTCATCATATTCCAATAATCTCAGGGGTCGTTGGGGCACCACTGACAGACTTTGTCCACCCTCTTCATTTCTCTCTATATTCAGTTATTCTTCTTCAAATTCAAGGCCTGTCTATTCTTTGATGCTATCTACCCATCTTTTTCTCTGCCTACCTCTCCTTGCTCTTTTCACAGTTCCTTGCAGAATGATATTCGCTAGGAGATGATTGTGGCCAAACCATTTAATTTTGCACTTCTTCACAAAAGTCAAAGGTCAACATGTACTACAATTGTTAGTTGTATCCTTTTGCAAACATTTTCGTTTGTGATACAACCTAAGTAAGTGATGTCCAAAATCTTAAATCACATTTCATCTCCATAGCTTGTATTTTCTTCTATAGCTCTTGTGTAAGGACCTAAGAGACACAAGCATATAGAAAGACTGATGTTACTAGGGTACACGTTAGCCTGATTTTAGATCCAAGAAGTAGTAGTAAACTTTGTACAGAGCTTCACAGCAGAAGGCAATCTGATCATCAGAACAAGACCCCATCGATCAAGTGTTTTGGCCTTTTAGCTTCTTGACACTCCAGGGGAGTTGGACCTGCCTGGGTTATGGCTCCCATGCATCGACCTCCTGCTACATTGCCTCTGGGGCTTACACTATATGCCCGGCACACAAAAAATACACTTAATACGCAACACTCAAAAATAGTTTAACTTACCTGTCTTGGCTTATCCTATCAAGTTGCTGTGCTTTCCAGTCAAAATGAAGTGGCCACTGCAGCAACTTCCTTTTATAGACCCATCGGCCCGGGGATTCCTTGCACCCACCCAGTGTCCGACTTACATGGGAATTTGGAAGTCTATGGTGTAGATTAGCGCCTAGTTGTCTGGCCTTCAGGTTATTGGGGACTTATTGTTTGAACTGTGCACAACGCCCGGTGGTGCTCCCCTACGGTTGATGATGTAATTTGTCTTGCTTATTGCCACGTCTCGTCCAGGGTTAACCTGTCGTTACTCCGTTGACTTAGTGGGAATCCGGAAGTCACGGTGTAGAGTAGCGCCTAGTTGTCTGGCCTTCAAGGTTATTGGGGACTTTATTGTTGAACTGTCGGCGCCCTGTATTGATCACCTACAGTCCATGATGCAACTTCTTATCGCTGAGCCTCGGGTTCCCAAGTACATTTTCTCTACTCTGTTGACTTACGTGGAAGTAATAAGTGGTCAAGATAAGTGGTCAGCTTGGTGGCGAGATCCTTGTACTTGGCTAGTTTATATATATGCTGTTCCTCTATCCTGGATTCAAATGGCCCTGTGAGCTCTATTAAGATGATGTGGGTCACATCTGACATGTAAAGTGCGATGTCCGGACGCATTTTAGATTTCTTGATGCACTCTGGGTACTTCCCTCACCCTGGGAGGTCAACCGCCATCTCCCAATCATTTACTACATCCAGGATCGTTGAGTAGCTCCTGTTGTTCTGCTTGGGGTGTGCGGCCTGTCCCGCTCTCAAAAAGTAGGTGTTCGTTGTAGCTAGTTGAACTTTAGTGTTGGCCTTCATCCGTGCCCCATTCATGGTGGCAGCCAGTTCATGCAGCACTTTGTTGTGTCGCCATGTGTACTGCCCTTGGCCTAGTGCTATCTTGCATGAGGAGAGAACATGCTACGTGGTCTGCCTTCCTTTGCAAAGAGGGCATCGATTGTCATCTGTCTTTCCCCGCTTCACAAGGTTGCAGACTGATGGTAGAAGGTCATACATCGATCTGATTACGCAGCTAAGCCACAGTGGTGCCATTATACTACATGTCATTCCATGTTAGTGTATTCTGCAAGGCCATGTCCCATGTGGTCCATTGGCCTTGCTGCACCTGTTGTACTGTCTTTTGCACACCTTTGTTCTCCTCAACATCTCTGATCTCCTGGACTACCATGTCCCTCCATTGTTTATTTGATGCATTTGACCACCATTGGGTGTCTCCATGACCAAATCTACTCCTGTTGGTCTGTGTGTAGCCCATTACTTCCTTTAGTTGAAGACTTTCATGCGCTTCATGTACTGCTGCACACGTCTGCCATTTCTGACTGGTCTTCACTGTGTGTTCCATTGTCCGAACAGTTACATCTGACAAGCTTTGCAGCATAACTGCCAGTCTGGCCTTGCCGGCTTTATATTCCTCTAGGACTGACTTGAATGGGAGGTCCAGCTTAGCTTTCTTACAGTACAGTGCAACATCTGTCAGTTCTGGTGGTACTCCCAGCCGTTTTCGCGTGTACTTTATAATCTTGCTCTCCATTGCTTCCACCGTACTTGAGCTGATCTCATATATCAGAAGAGGCCATAACAGTTTGAGTATCAGCATGAACTGGAGGCACCAGATTTTAAACTTTCCTAAAAGTCTACTCCGGTCGATGATATGTAGCCCTTGCTCTGCCATCTCTCTTACTCTCTGGACTGCTTTCATGTCTTTCAATGAGGCATCACCCACTCTGACTAGACTCTTTATTGGCTCCTCGCAGACAGTTCGGATCCTCTGGTTCACCACACTGAAAGCGACTTGCTTGATCTTCCCTCATCTGATGGAGAGGCTTCGTGACTTCCTTGGTTTGAAGCTCATCCAGCACCATACGATGAGCTCGTCCAGGTGTTCAAGCATCCTGCGGGCGTGGCTCTCTTCTGACGCTAGGACCATGGTGTCATCTATATATGCTCTAAGTGGTGGCATGTGGTATCTATCTCCAAGGTCTGGTCCTTTTGCAACTCCCTCCGCTGCTTTCAGTATTCGTTCGTTCGCTTTCGTCAGCTTTTTGACCTCTGACGAAGTCCCACCCACTCAATTTTGTGGGACTGAATTTTGCGTGTAAAGTCTGTTTTATCCCATTACAGGATGCCCCTCGCCATACAGGCAGATTTACTCCAACTTCAGAGGTACTAATTTTTAGGGAATTAGTAAAACCCAGGTGTCCTCGCCAGGGTACGAACCCGGCTGTTGCCGTGGTAAGCCAACTGCCTATCGATTGCGCTAACCGGACACCTTGCTTTCAGTATTATTTGCATCGCCATCATGAAGAGTATGGGCAAGATTGTACAGCCCATCACAATACCGACTTGCAATTCTATCTTGTCAGTCGTATATTCCTTTGTGGAGAAACGCACAGTGAAGCTGGTAAAATACAGTCTGAACATGGTGTTCACACTCTGGGTTACATGGTACATTCGGAGAGCCTGCCAAATCAATTAATTTGGGACTGATCCATATGTGTTGGCAAGATCCAACCATATGACATCAAGATCTAGCTTCTCGATCTTTGCCCTCTGAATCACGTCCCATATCATTGTCGCATGCTCCAAGCATCTGGGGACACCAGGGACTCCTCCCTTCTGTATAGCAGTATCTATGCACCCTTTCTCCATGAGGTACAAGGTGAGTCTCTTGGCCATTATAGAGAATATCTTCCCTTCCACATTCAGTAGGAAGATTGGTCTGAACTGCAAAATCTAATTTGAGCTCTGATCCTTTGGAATGTACACGCCATTGGCCTTCTTTCACTCTTGGCTTACAGTCTGCCTTATCCATGCACTCCTCAGCAGCTGGTGCAGTTGCTTCAGTACCTCTGGGCATCTTTTGTAAACCAGGTATGGAATGCCATTTGGACCTGGTGCTGAGCTGTTGCAGTCTCTGTGAACTACATTTATCACTTCTTGTAGCGTCGGAGGCCTATCATTGAATGGGGTGCCAGGTTCACTCGGCCACATCAGCCCTGTCATCAACTTAAACAGTTCATCTCTCTGGCTATCCGAAAAGGTCTCTCTTAGATGTTTCTCCAGCTCTTCTTTGCTGGCTGTCAATGTTCCAGATCTTGGTAGTTCAAACTGCTCCCTCGCAAACTTGAACGGATCCTTGAAGAATGTTTCCCAGGCCCTCTTGGTTGCTTTCCTTTTTTGATATACCCTTTCTGCTCTATCCATTGCCTTATGTTTGGATTTTAGATGCTGCCACACCTGGTGTAATGTTTCCTTCTCTGCTTCTGTAGCTATCTTGAATTGTTTCCTGGCATGGTTTTTCTGCCTCCTGATCTCTCCTATTTGTTTTTGCCGTCTGCTTTTCTGTGGTTTCGTACTCGTCTTTACTTCCTTTGTGTCTAATTCCTTGACGCAATAATATTAGACTACTTTGCCTATACTCTTAAGCTCTGGGACAAATTCTGCCATTTATGGTGGTGGTCTATGGCTTTTGCTAGCGACTTGTCTAACTTCCCCCAGATTACTGTGTTGTAGGTTGGAGGAAACTTGATCTTCTCTCTCTTCCCGTCCATGAGGTGAGTGAATTCATCATAGGGCAGCTCAGCTTGAATATTCTCAGTTCTGTGGATTGACTCCTGACTGAGATCTTCTTACATCTTATCTGTTGGGACTGTGCACTGTTAAGCTACTGATGCAGTACTCTCACACCTCTTCATCATTCTGTGTATTTTCATGCCCTTCTGCAATGAGAATTACCTATCCACAGCTACATTGGTGTTCCAGCCGTTGTTGCTCCTTAAGAATGATATTCTTATCTTTCCAGATAGGTTTTAACTTTGCAAGGGTATTGTAATTTGTGCTAGTCTCGCTAAGGTTTCAGGTTATGAGCCTTCATCACTGACAATTGATCCTAAGTTTTTAAATTTTATCAACTGTTTCTGGTCCATTTATTTTTATTTTTATAATGGTTGATTTTGCATTGAATGGATACAAGGAGATCATTTGGCGGATCTCGACTTTGCTGATGACATAGTCCTCATCAGCAGTCAGATAAAAACGATGCAGGAAAACACAAATGAACTATTATCAATAGCCAGCAAAATTGAGCTTGAGATCAATCATGAAAAGACTTCTTTTTCTTTCCTTCCTCATTTGCCTTTCAGCGTCGAGGGCAGATATAATTTGCGGTCTTTTGCTCTTCTGTTCACCTCTGCTGCTGTTATGTTTCCTTGTACTTCTAATATTCCATCCATCCATCTTTTTCGTGGTCGACCATTGGGTCTGGTATTCTCACAACGTTTGCTGAAGGCTCATTGTGTTGTGTTTTGATATTTCTGCCTTGTCACGTGGTCAAACCATTTTATCTGTTGTTTCCTTACATATTCTATAAAAGTAAAGTACCCCCATCATGCCAAGTGGCGTATAGGAAATATGGTGTTAGTGACCATAAATTTTACAGACCTTCAGCACATGATTTTTGGGGTAATGTGGTCGGTAAAGTTCACTAACCACTGAGTTTATATATTCAAGCATAACGAGAGGGACGTATATCTCCAACTATCAAGGAGGGATCAAGTCATCATACTTCACCTATGCACTGGCCACAATAGAATGAGAAACCATATGTTCACCAAATTCAAGATAGGTACATACAGCCAATGCCACTGTACACTGGACAACATGACAACAAAACATGTTCTACAGGATTGCCCCAAATACACAGACCTGAGAAGGACAATGTGGTCCACACCCATCTCCCTGGAAGAGAAACTATATGGGGCAATCAAATCACTTAAACTGACAGCTGACTTCATAAGAGAGTCTGTAATCCTACTCTGATTGAGACTTGATCACAGCGAGAGAGAGATAGATAATCTATGGCGGGGGCTATTCCTAGCCTTTTTTCTCAGTTCTTCTTTTCTGATCTTAATTCTCAGACTGTTTCCTGTCATTCGTCTAACACATTTCATCTCAATAGAGGTCATTTTTTTATTTTTCTTGCATCTATGGTCCAATTAGAATCAGAATGGCTAAAGCAGCAATGTCTTTCAGAAGCCTTGAAAAGTTGTGGAAATCAAAACTCATCAGCACAAACACAAAACTTTGGCTATTCAAATCAAATATACTATCAACCCTTACGTATGTGTGTGAAAGCTGGAAAACAACAAGAGATATAGAAACAAAGTTGAATGCATTCGAAAATAAAAGTCTAAGGAAAATACTTGGTATAGCATGGAACGAATTCAAAACAAACGAGGAAATTAGAGAAATCGCCAATCAACCACTAATATCTTCAGTAATAAAGAAAAGACGATGGTCATATGTTGGACATGTGATGAGAAGAGATAATAACTGAATAGCAAAGCAAGCCCTCATGTGGGAAACAACAGGTAAGAGAAAAAGAGGAAGACCCAGGGAGACACTGAGAACATTGATCAGAGAGGCAAGAACAGCAGGATTCGGCTCCCTCAATGAGACAGAGCTGCTTGCACAGAACAGAGACAGATGGCGGGATTTGATAAAATATCTTTAAAAGAAAACTGCAAGAACAAAAATTCAGATAGGAGAAGGTGTATCTTGGTCTATGCCCTATGGGCTGGCTACGGCTCGAAAGGTCAATAGATAGATCTATGGTCCAGGTCTGGCATTGGTAGCACAACATTAAAAAACTAAAGTTATGAAAAGCTTAATTCCAACAGATGACAGATTATACATGGAAAATAAACCAGTGGAAGAGATCAACCACTTTATCTATCTTGGAAGTCACATTGATCTGGAAGGGGATACAAATAAAGAAATTAGAATCAGAATAGCTAAAGCAGCAATGTCTTTCAGAAACCTTGAAAAGTTGTGGAAATCAAAACTCATCAGCACAAACACAAAACTTAGACTATTCAAATCAAATGTACTATCTACCCTTACGTATGCATGTGAGACCTGGAAAACATAGGACATAGAAACAAAGTTGAACGCATTTGAAAATAAATGTCTAAGGAAAATACTTGGTATAGCGTGGAACGAATTCAAAAGAAATGAAGAAATTAGAGAAATCAACAATCAACCACTAATATCTTCAGTAATCAAGAAAAGATGATGGTCATATGTTGGACATGTGATGAGGAGAGATAATAACCGAATAACAAAGCAAGCCCTCATATGAGAAGCAACAGGTAAGAGGAAAAGAGGCCAACCCAGAGAGACACTGAGAAGAACATTGATCAGAGAGGCAAGAGCAGCAGGAATCAGCTCCCTCAATGAGATAGAGTTGCTTGCACAGAACAGAGACAAATGGCGAGATTTGGTAAAAGATCTTTACAAGGATTGAAAACTGCTAGAATAAAAATTTAGATAAGAGAAAGAGTATCTGGGTCTATGCCCTATGGGCCGGCTACCGCTTGAAAGGTCAATAGATAGAATGGTTGATTTTGAAAACAACAGCAGGCATCAGCTCACTTGCCGAGATCGAACGACTCGCCTAGAACCAAAACATGTGGCAAGACACATATTGCAAGGTCTGACAGTTATTGAGTTATTTAAGGGTCATCATCATTGCACTCCGAACATGTCCATAGGTGCTCAGATCCCCTCCTCAGGACTTCCACAGTGCTCAGCGACTAATGACTCCAGTTCTGTGTTGGTTGATAAGTCTTCTTATATGCCCACTAAGTTTCTCATTTCTGGTTTTGCCTATCTTAACTCCCATCTCTTTCATCCGAAGGAGGGAAGTGGACTCATTGTTGTAGAAGTCCTGTGCCCTTCCCACATTTTGGAGGGCATTGATGAAGTCCACTTGATCCATTGGTTGACCGTCTTCAATGACAGCGCAGCTAGCCAACCTGTCCGCTCTTTCATTTTCCCCTACTCCCACATGTCCAGGGGCAAAGACAAAGGTGACCTTACATATTTTTGACAGCTGCAATGACTCTACCCATTGCATGCATACTAAGTAGACCTCCACTTTTTTTTATCATGCTTATCGAATCACTCAGTATGCAGGCTTGGGTGTAGTCTTGTGACTCTAACCAGATGAAAGATCAGGTCTGACAGTTGAAAGATCATCAGACATAAGAGTCTAGAATTTCTGTCCCATGTGCTGTCTTCAGCTTGAAAGTACAATAAATAGATAGATAGAAAGAACAGTGTCCCCAAATGTCTTCTTTCCTATGCTAGTCTACGGGATACACTTGGTCAAGGTGTAGTACCCATTTAGTCACCCAGTCAGGGTTACATAAAGCCATTGGAGCATGTGGTGGATGGTTTTGTGGGAGGAGCCCACTAGAAACTTACTTATAAATTACAACTGAGGGGAATGGTTCAGAGCAGCAGTTGGAGCTCTACAAGACTGCTTATTCTCTTAGAAAGAATCATGACTTTAGTATTTAGTAGGTGCTTTAGTATTCATTGAAAGTACTGTCAGTATTTGTGGGAGAACTATTAACGACCTACGATTAGCTGATGACATCGATGGTTTAGCAAGTGCAGAACAATAATATAAAGATTTGATATGACAAACAGAGAAAACATCTGCTGCATATAACATTGAGATCTATGCTGAAAAAAAACAAAGTTAATAACCAAATGCATCCTTATTTATACATATGAAAGTGAAAAATTAGGAGGGGGACTGGTTGGTCTCGAGGCAAAACGCCGACCTTGAAACAGAGAGATTGTGAGTTCAAATCCCGGCTGAACCAGTTGGGATTTTTATTTATGATTTCTCTCTGCGGTAACAACCCCTGGTCTCAGCAGAAAGACCCGGTTTGAAATGTCAATTTACAATTACGGCAAAAAAAGTATGAGTACCTCCTAAGACAGAGTTATTTGCCTGTACGCCAAGGGAACCCTGTGCACTCGGCTGTCATGAAAAAATGGATTAACATGCAAAATTCAGTTCCTAGTTTCTAGGGGTTTTGCCAGAGGTGAAAGCTGGCGAATGCAAAAAAAAAAATTAGAAAATAGAGAATAAATTATATTCATTTGAAAACATAATCTGAAGATAATACTTTGTATACAATGACTTTGAATACAAGATTAGTGCAAAAAAAAAAAAAAAAAAAAAAAAATAGTCATGCAACCAAGAATCACATCTGTAATCAAGAAAAGAATTTGGACACGTGATTAGAAGAAATAACAAGAAAATCATAAAACAAGCCCTATTATGGGAAACAGCAACAAAAAGAAAAAGAGACTGACCTTGAGATTATCTAAGAAGAACTTTATAAGAGAGTAAGGACAGCAGTTATCTACTCCCTTACTGGGATTGAAAAGCTCGTCCAGAACAGATGACTCATGTGAGATGCACTGTGTGATGTTTGATGATACTTGAAGAATGATGATGGTGAACTAAACATTTATCATGTACACTCATATTAATAGCTCACCTTTTATATGTAACCTCTTTTTTTATCATTCCTCTGTTTCTTCCTTTTCTCCTTATCTTCCTCCTGCCTGCATCTTCTTTTTTGTGCTGCTACTCACCTTATTCGCCCATGCGCTGCCAGGACCCGAAAGGGGAGTATACAATTGTGGTCCTGTTCCCTACCAGGCATGTTCGGATGAGGCGCCTAAGGAGGGTTGGGTTGGGACTGGCTATCCTGTACTGTAAAATAAATAAGCCGAAAAAACTTCACAAACATGGACAAGTCTAAGAAAAGAAAAAGAAGTAAATCCGCCATCCATGAAAGATAATGGCTCTCTGTCTAGGAGATGTATGACGCAATCTGGAGAAAGCTGCAAGGAGTCCTGGTCACCGACTCACCTTTTGTCTACCAGGAAATCCTCCAGAATTGATACCTTGAATGTATGTACTTTAAATGAACAGGGAAAAGCTGCATAAGTAGCAGTAGAAATGACAAACTACAAAATAGATATTCTGGGAATGTGTAAAACAGGATGCTTAGGAACGGAAAGGATAAAACTAAACTCAGGAGAGATGATTTTATCATCAGGACACCAGGAACCTGGAGCACAACATAGTGAAGGAGTAGCTATAATGTTATCAAGTAAAGCACAGAAAACACTAATAGAATGGGAAGTAGTAGGGCCAAGACTAATATGAGCAACATTTAAAACAACAATGAACAAAATAAAAATACACATTATCCAATACTTCGCACCAACCATTGATAAGGATGATTTAGTTAAAGATGAATTCTATAAACGGCTGCAATGTCAGATGAATGAAAGATGAGCCAAGGATATTATAATCTTGATGGGAGATCTAAATACAAAAGTAGGATTGGACAAAAGACGCTTTGAAAAGATCATAGGAAAACATGGACTTGGAGAAATGAATGAGATTGGAGAGATATTCGTGAATTTATGTGCTCTTAATTAAATGAGCTTAGGAGAAAGAATATTCCAACATAAAAGAATACATAAAGCTACACGAGTGTCACCAGATCATAGAACAGAGAATCGAATTGACCACATATGTATTAATAATAAGTTGAAGTCATCCTTACATGATGTAAAAGTATATGGAGGAGCAGATGTGGCTTCAGATCATCATCTTCAGATAGCTAAACTTAAACTTAAACTGAAAAGATACACTAAACACATAAGGGTAGAAAGTATTTCAATGTAGGGTTTCTTAAAGAACAAGGAATTAAAGAAAAATCTGCAGTCTCAATATCAAACAAATACCAAGTCCTCCAAAAACTAGAAAATACAATAAATATATAAGATCATTGGAAACAGGTTAAGAATATATGGAAAGAGACATGCGAAGAAACCCTGAGGAAAAGAGAATGCCATAATAAGGCATGGATGACAGCAAAGACCCTAGATAAAATTAAAGAAAGGAAGAATAAGAAAGCAGACATAAATAAAAGCAAAACTAGAAGTACTAAAGCCAAGATACAGGAAACTTACACAGAGGTGAATAAAGAAATGAGAAGATGCATTAAAAGGAATAAGAGGAAATATATAGATGAACTAGCTAAGGAGGCAGAAGAAGCAGCAAATAAAGGAATTATGAAAGAACTGTACAACAGCACAAAGAAATTAAATAGAAAATACAAACAAATGAATGCCTTAATTAAAGATAAGAAATGAAATATGCTTAGTAATATAAAGGAACAAATAAAGAGATGGAAGAAGCACTTTGAAGAACTCTTGAATAGACACAACCCAAATAACCCAGCAGATATACCACCAGCAGAAGAAGAATTACATGTTAACTGTGGAAAACCAAACAAGGAGGGAATAATGAAAGCCATCAAGCTATTAAAAAATGGTAAAGCCACAGGACCAGATGAAATTCCTTCAGAAGCCATCAAAGCAGATATTAACCTCTCTACCAGTATGTTACATAATCTATTAGATAAAATTTGGGAGAGGGAAGAAATACCTAAAGACTGGAAAGAAGGTTATATGATCAAACTACTAAAGAAAGGAAGTTTACAGGAGAGCACAAATTATAGGAGAATTATACTACTATCATAATATTTTATTATATTACAATTATTATATATTCTATTATAATACTATGACACTGTGACCTTCCAGACATGTCGTAAGAGGCGACTAAGGAGGTTGATCGATGGCTTGACAAGCTGTCATTGTAAAAAGTATTGTTATGGAAACAGCGCCATATATTTTAGAGCAGTGAGCTCTGCAATATGTGCCATTTTGGCACGCAAGGTTTCTGTTTTTGAGATTGTGGTTCTGCCCAATGTTCCGTCTTCGGCTTGAAAGGACAATAGATAGATAGATACTACTATCAGGAAAAATATTAAGCAGAATCATTCTGGAGAGACTGAAAGAGACCATAGAGAAACATTTGAGAGAGGAAGAAGCAGGTTTTAGGAAAAACTTATCATGTGCTGATCAAATAACTACCTTACGTATAATAGTTGAGCAAAGTTTCGAACTACAGTCCCCACTTTATATCGGGTGGATTCATAGAATATTAAAAGGCATTTGATAGCTTAGACAGAGGAATGCTTTGGAAGTTGCTTTGTCACTACAGAATCCCCACAAAGTTTATTAACCTGATAAGAACAATGTATGAAGCAATTAAATGTTTTGTACACGAAGGGCAGCTTACAGAAGCATTTAAAATAAAACAGGAGTAAGGCAGGGATGCCTTCTATCTCCATTTCTCTTTCTACTGGTCATAGATTGGATTATGAAAATAAGTCAGAACAACAGAAATGAAATCCGGTGGTCACTGACCAAGCAACTTAATTATTTAGACTGTGCTGATGACATAGCTCTCCTATCACACAACCATCAACAAATGCAAGATAAAATGAGCATACTTGATGAGAGATCACAACAGCTGGGACTGAAAATAAATAGAGATAACACAAAAATTATGAGAATTAATGCAATTGGCAATAAACAAATAATAATAGCAGAAATACCTCAACTAGACATACAATCTTACATATATCTGGGCAGTAATATAGACAAAGAAGGAGGAACAGAGAATGATACCAAAATAAGGATATCAAAAGGAAGAGGAACATTCGTTGCACTAGGAACCATATGGAAGTCCAAAGAAATTAGGTTAAATACAAAAGTAAAAATATTCAACTCCAATGTTAACAGTATTATTATATGACTATGAAACATGGAGAACAACAAAAATGACAATCATAAAGATACAGACCTTCATTAATGGATGCTTATGCAGAATGAAAGGATGGAAAGGGCAAGACAAAATCATTAACATAGAATTATGGAAATATACCAGTCAAATACTTGTGGATAAAGAGATACTGTAAAGATGATGACACTGGATAGGACACACACTGCGGAGTGAAAGGTAGAAGTAGACTTAGCTTATTAATCCATTAGTTGTGTCAACTAAGTAAAGGTTCCCTCCTCAACTTGCTAGGCATATTGGAAATATGGTGTTAGTGACCATATTTTTCTATAATGACAGCACTTTTTTTGGCTCCTGTTGTCAGTATCAAGCCAGGCCATCTTCGGTGTCTACTATCTATTGACCTTTTGAGCCGTAACCGGCCCATAGGGCGTAGACCAAGATACACCTTCTCCTATATGAATTTTTGTTCTAACAGTTTTCTTTTAAAGATATTTTATCAAATCTCGCCATCTGTCTCTGTTCTGTGCAAGCAGTTCTATCTCATTGAGGGAGCCGATTCCTGCTGCTCTTGCCTCTCTCATCAATGTTCTTCTCAGTGTCTCCCTGGGTCTTCCTCTTTTTCTTTTACCTGTTGTTTCCCATATGAGGGCTTGCTTTGCTATTCGATTATTATCTCTTCTCATCACATGTCCAACGTATGACCATCGTCTTTTCTTTATTACTGAAGATATTAGTGGTTGATTGGCGATTTCTCTAATTTCCTCGTTTGTTTTGAACTCGTTCCATGCTATACCAAGTATTTTCCTTAGACATTTATTTTCGAATGCGTTCAACTTTGTTTCTATATCTCTTGTTGTTTTCCAGCTTTCACACGCATACATAAGGGTTGATAGTTTATTTGATTTGAATAGCCTAAGTTTTGTGTTTGTGCTGATGAGTTTTGATTTCCACAACTTTTCAAGGCTTCTGAAAGACATTGCTGCTTTAGCCATTCTGATTCTAATTTCTTTGATCGTATCCCCTTCTCGATCAATGTGACTTCCAAGATAGATAAAGTGATCGATCTCTTCTACTGGTTTGTTTTCCATGTATATTTTGTCATCTGTTGGAATTAAACTTTTCATGACTTTAGTCTTTTCATGATTGATCTCAAGCCCAATTTTGCTGGCTATTGATGATAGTTCATTTGTGTTTTCCTGCATCGTTTTTATCTGACTGCTGATGAGAACTATGTCATCAGCAAAGTCGAGGTCCTCCAAATGGTCTCCTTGTATCCATTCGATGCCTTTATTACCAGTGCAGCATTTCTTCACTGGTGTCTACTAGACTTAGCAATAATTCAGCCAACATTGGAACTTATTTTCTCTGCAAATAACATTTATCATGCAAACTATTACAATTTAATTAAAAGCATCAGCAAAATGTGTAACATAAAACGTTAGTCAATGTTAGTTGATAGGTTTTACAACATTTATAACCAGTAAATAATTAATGGTTGAATCAACTTTTTTCTATATTTCACTTGAGCCTTTTAACATCAAGAGTATATTTATCATTTATCAAATGTAATTTTATTGTATAAAATAGTTTATGTTAAAAATCAGTTTTCGTTATTTCTTTTTAGTTTCATTTAATAGAACTTTTAATTACATTGCTGAAGTAAGGTTGTTCTAGTGTTAACATAGTTTATGTTTGCCAATAATTACTGTTTTAACATTTCCATTTTATCACTTGCATATTGCAAATCGGCAACAGCAATACACCTAATGAGATAGGTTTTGTTCTAGCAAACGATATAACCAAGCATCACCTATTTCCCAGATACCTTGTTATAAAATAAGAATAATTTTGCTTATGATTGTGACAATTGGCACCTGGAGTTTGTCATTATGTTGTAAGTGTTAATATACCAGTGATATTGATATGACCTTTTTGTTGAAAGAAGGTGGTTATGTTGTTGTGACAAGCCACTTTCCATGAATTCCTACAGGTACCAGAAATATTTGCTTAGTTTGATTATTTACTGTTCTGAAATGTGTCACTGTTGTACATGTTGATGTGCTAGCGGTAGTGTTTTTCTTTCTTTCTTTCTTTATTCTTTTAGCCTCATTGTTTGTTGTTCGTTGTTAATATAGTTTACATTACAACACTCCAGGCAAACCCTTAGATACTCTCGTTCTTTCAGCAATGGCAAAATTGTGTGCATACTGATGGTTCCAGTAGCTCAGTAGTTGAGCATACACCAGGTTTATCCTTACAGTTGTTATTACTACTCATTCTATATAATATAAATTATTGCAGTTTCAAGACTGCATTGTGATCAATAGTCAATTTTCAACATACAGTCATTGAGGATCTTCAAGATGTTACCGTTGTGCACATTCATAATTTCAACATAGTATCTGATGTCATTGATATGAACGTTAGATCTGATGTCAGTGTGTTCTGAGCAGTATATAACAATACACGTATTGTTAAAGTTTAATGCTTCTATATATTATCCAGTCATGTCAGAGACATTGGGTCTGAGGTTTTAAAGCATTTACTGAGAGACACAATAATTTCTCCTTTCACCTAGGTCTTTGAAGTCCTCTACAGACCAGCAGTAACTACCTCAATATCATGGCCTAGAGTTTGTTGCAAAATAAGCTCCACTTTGCTCTGCAATTATTATTTTTCCTTGATTCCTTTTTTCTTTCTTGTATTTACATGATGACCAAAGGTCAGAGTCTTTTTCATTGCCCGAAAGGACATTAAATGCAAAGAATATTCTAGAAATAAAATAGTACTCAGAAAGAATAATCACATCCAAACTACTAGAAGATGACCAAAAAACAACCTACATACAGATTTATGCACCATATAACAACAATGAGAAAGACAACAAAGAATTCTATGACAAACTAAATGAAATTGCCATCAAGACTGATGAAAGCGACAACATGTTAGTGATTGGAGATTTTAATGGAAGGCTTGGGAAGCGCAATAATGAAAACAGAGATATCCTGTAACCTTTTAGCGATAAAACAGCTGAAATAAATTAAAAGGGAAGCAGACTGCTGGAATTATGTAATCAAAATAATTTATCACCAACACATTCTTCAAACACAGAGAGTCAGAATTATACACCTGATATAAGTGCAGTGACAACATACAGAAGCTAGATAGATTTTATTTATCTATCTATTGACCTTTCACCACTTCTCGTTCACCACTTTCCTATTACTATATCTACTCCTAGTATACTACTTCTCTAGAAGCACCATTTATGCGCTACTTCTATATATCTACGTCTAATATACCACTTCTCTGTTGATCTACTTCTAGTCCAACCCTTTTCTTTCTATTCATTTTTTGTTAACCACTTCTCTATGTCTACTCCACCTGTCTGTTCATCAGCAACTTGCCCACCACCTCTCTGTGTATCCACTTTAGTTTCATAATTTCTCTACTTTTCTACCTCTCTGTGTACTAACTTCTAGCGCACCACTTCTCGATTACTTTACTTTCTACAGACCCCTCCTCTATCTATCTACTTCTGGCATACCAATTCTCCTTTACCATAAGTTTAACAACCCCCTCTTCTAGTTATCTATTTCTCTATTCATCCACTTCTAGTACTTTCATTCTTGGTATACCACCTCTCTTTATCCACTCCCAGTTCACCACATTGTCTCTGAGTTCACCATTTCTCTGGTACTCAGTAGCTACTTGTCTACAGCTGCTCTCCTGACGATAACTTCACTAGTTATCTCCACCTGGGTTATCTTCCCTCAGTGTTCCAGTCCCTTGATTAGGCCACTTAACTTTGGCCCATTTCCCTCCCTCTTTCCCTCCCCTGATTGTTTGTTTGCTCCCTGACATGTCTTCCTCGGGCTAGTGTATTGCACTACTGCTTCATCCATTGCCCAACACCTTTTGTTTATGAACCTGTCTAGCCAGCACATCTCTCTCCCCACCTGGTCTTCTTTTACCCACTTATCATCTACAACCCCCGGGCTTTGTTCCTGTTGCCTGACCAGTTTTACAACCCCTGGTCTGTGTCTCGCCTGACTACCCTCAGTCGTACCACGTGACTGTTTCTCTATGTTGCTTGTCTCCAACTTTCATTTGAATGCATTCACCCAACCAGGACAGCCAAGTCACTCCAGCTAAGTCATTTTAAATACATTTTCATAGATTCTCATATATAATATACTTTTAACTTTCTATTCCTCATTTTTTTAGTTTTCAGCTCTTCATCATTTCTCAATATTTACGATTTTATATCTCTATACTTCACATATCTTCCCACATGTGAAACATCTCTTCTTCATCACACCATTCTATCTCTCATCTCTCTGTCCACCTATCCTTAACTTGATCATCCAACATGTAGCTATAGATATTTGTGCCTCACCATTTTTTGTCATTGTCCCCGTCTTGTGAAGAAGGCCGCAGGCCGAAATGTCAGTATTTTGCTGTGTTCCTTTTTTGTAAAGCTGTCACCATACCGTGGAGTGTATACCACACCCCACTCGCTCCTTGCTACCAGCTTTACCGCAGCACTGCAATTAGTTGCCTGTTCCCTATTCAAGGAAAAACCCTAGAAGAAAAACTAACAGAAGAATTCAAGAAACTCTCTAACGAAGTAAGCACAGTAGAAGAAGAGTGGAGACAATTTAAGAAAACATAATCAACATCTCAAAAACAGTATGTGGAATGAAACTAAGGACAAAAGAAGGGGAAAAGAGCACCCCATGGTGGACCGTCTCCGCATCGAAAGTTGGCTACCATGGAGCGCCATTCCACTCTGTCTCTTGCTTTGATGGTGCAGCTTGTCATAGGTTGACTTGACCATCTTTTGATGTTACTCGTCCATGTTAGTCTTGTTCTGCCTCTTTTACCTTGTATTTTTCCTTCCACTATTACTTTTAGTAGGCTGTTGTGTCTTTTAACATGCCCCAAAAATTTCATTTGTCTTGTTCTAATTTTGTATAGTAGTTCTCTTTTCATTTTTAGTTGTTTTAAAACTTCATCGTTTGTTTTCTTTTCTTTCCATCCAATGCTACCTATTCTTCTATAAATCCACATTTCAAATAGTACACCATGGATTCATTTTCTTGTTCTGTTTTCTTGAGGGAGAATAAGAACCAAAAAGAATATGACATCATGTCTCTTGTCATGCCTCTTCTGGATGAAGTTTTACTTTGCTGTCTAGTTATTTGTATCATTTCTTTGTGAAGTCTTTTTCCACAATATGTCTTTACATTCATTATAGCTATCTTTACCTGTATCTTATTTGGATGTATTTCTGTTAGATAACACTTTTCTTTCTGTTTTATTTGATCCAACATTTGATTCTGCCAGCGTCATAATTCTTGTACTGCACACAGATAAATAAATCATAAATAGGAGAAAGAAGAATATAAAAGGATTAAATGTAAGAAGTATAAACGAAAGTAAAGCAGCAAAGTAACCTTGTCACGTCTGTTGTGTTGGATGACACTATTAGAATTTCCATGACTCTTATTTGTATATAAAACAAATAATGTTGCGCTGGCCGTGTTTTTGTACCTTGTGACCAAGTGCATCAGTTATCTGTTATTTGCACTGTTATTTGGAGCTGCTTCCCTAGCTATTGGTTTTTCCTTGACCTTTCTGCAAAGCAGCTAATGTTAGAGTTGTCTGACCTACACAAGTTTTATCAAAATATCCTGTTTTTGATAAAAAGAGGCAAATCATGGGTGTACCAAGCAGAAGATGTCATCAAACAGGTCTGTGGACTTATCAATATCAACGCTGGCGGGGAGTGGATACCGGTGCCTACGTCATTTAGGGGGACATTCTCGTGTATTGTCACACTCAACAGGAAATGTAGGGAACAGGACTTGGTCATAGTCAATGGTTTCATCGGGATAACACCAATGAGAAAGATGCAGTCATCTATAAAGACGGATCTGTAATATAACACCAAAAGAGTGCATGAGCATTTACAGCATGGTTGGCAGGCAAAAAAGTCAAGGAAGACAGTGGTGCATACATTATGACCACTAGTAACATGACAATGGAGGTGATGGCAGTGACCAAGGAATTCATCAGGTTTAGAGTCACAAGACTACAGCCACGTCTGTATACTGAGTGATTCAATGAGCATAAGAAAAGTGGAGGCGGGATCTGTACGTATGCAATGAGTAAAATAGTTGCAGAAGTCAAAAATATGAAAGGTAACCTTTGTCTGTGTCCCAGGACATGCGGGAGTACAGAGAGATGAAAGAGTGGACAAGTTGGCTAGCTGCGCTATTATTGAGGACGGTCAACCAATGGATTGAGCGGACATCATTAATGCCCTCCGGGAAGTTGGGAATAACACAGGACTTCGACAACCATGAGTCCATGTCAGTCCTTCAGATGAATGAGATAGGAGTTAAGATGGGCACAGCCAGAAATGAGAAACCTAGTGGGCATGTAAGAAGACTAATCAACCAACACAGAACTGGAGTCGTCAGTTGCTGGACACTGCGAGACTTGCTGAGGAGGGGATCTGAGTACCTTTTGACATGCTTGGAGTGCAATGATGATGACCCGCTAATAACTCAATAACTCAATCCTGTTTTTATGGGAATTGCTTACCAGAATCTTTGGGTGATTCTCTGCTTGAATATAATTTTGAGGGTTTATCCTTGGTCTTTGTTTGATCCTATGCTTGTCCTTAATGCAAATTTTAGAATTTTGATTAGTTTAGCATTATTCTTTTCTCTCTGCAGTTATTGTTATTGTTATTGGTTATGGAAGGCCTCGGTTTCACAGCAAACGAATTAAAATCCATAATTGCTCAACCGCCCGTGCCAGTGGAATCATCCGAATTACTAACTCATCTCCCAAACAAAGAAAGGTAACTGTAGTCCCCATCGTAGCAGTCTCAGCACACGCCAAAAGACATAAGGCGAAACCGCGCAGAAAGTGAACACAGCCAACTGTTCCCTATCATACGATATCATCATTCATCGTAAACAAGCGGGATATCGAAGCAGGATCAAAACGGATGGGACACACAGCTCACGGTGTGCACAGAGCACTTAACTCAGTAGCTCCTGCAACAAGCCGGACTTGGAATATGAGGAAACTGCAAGAAGGAACACTTTTCAGACATAGCCTTCAATGGTTCCTGCCGCCTATCCACCACATACCATGAGAGTTTACGTCCTCCCGAAAATGATGATCATCGTAGCACTTGATGATGTTAGGCCATCATTGATGACTCCAATTCCAAACATATAGACACACAGTGGTGGTAAGTTATCATTTCCAATCCAACAGAAGCCACATGACCTGTAGTTAGTAAAAACACAATTGATGATGTTCTCCGCTCCCTTCTTGTAGCTGCCGCCACACGATTCTGATGTCTCATTAACTTGGACATCATTCAAGAACAATGTCAGATGAACATTCCATAGATATGGCTTTGCTGATGAAGTGCTTGGTGCAACAGTTGTATCAATCATAGTGGAGGCTCCTGGTATGTGGTCATTAATATCACAGACGGCACATGATGTTGCTATATTCAGAATTTCTTTCAGGGGTGTAAATATGTGGCACACACATGGAGAGTGGTTTGTGGTCACAGTAATCCCATTAAAGGCAATTCTAGGGTAGCATGGCATAGCTGTTTCAGAACAGCACAATCCTGTGATGTTTTCTGTGTTCGCTATAAAACTGCTGCTGCTACCCAATCCTGACCAATTATAGGTGTGGACATTATTCACTTGCAATGACAAAACTGCTTTGTTTACATCATAAACCTCTGGAAGCGAATCATTTATGGGACTAATAGTACAATTTATTCTTCCATCGGGGATATCTTCATTGAGTCCCAAAAAAAAAAAATTCTTTGGTTAAAGCACATATGCTTTTGAGTTAAACACAAAATGAACCCACTTCATAGATTCAAAATGATCCTTCCCAATGCCATCCGTTTGCACAAGTTAGGTCCTTAGCTACCAATGTCACAAACTAAGCCATAAAATTAACGACTTTATCTACAGCGAAGGTTAACGAACTGTGAACAAACATTTATGTTCAAATCCCTGAATACATTTTCAAAAATCTGCCAACTCGCTGCAATAACATTTATCGTGTTGTTCAAAGTAAACATTGCTTAGTCCATAGCTCGAATATAAATAAGCTCTGCAGTTTCTTAATACAATGCAAGTTTTATTTCCCAGTCATAAATACAATGTGATTTCTAATATTTGATTATGTTGTACTCAAGGCAAATACAGTTATTTTTATCTGGAACTCACGGATTTCTTTCTCAGAAACTGTTTTTATTTTGGTTATTAATAGAGCAAATCAGCAAACAAGATAAATATATTTTATCAATTAGTTAAACATTAAATCATAATATCCTTTTTAACACCATTGGAATCATGTTACCCAGTTATTATGATTTCATGCGCTTTTCTCAACAGTACCTGTTGATCTAGCTTTCATTAGCAGAGATCATTTAAATATTTACATCTACTAAAAAAGATAATTTTCTTTTCTTTCTTAAAATAATATTGTGGCAGATAGCTATGAAAATAAGTAATCTATAGGATTAAAATCTCCTGAAAGAGGTTATGGTGAACCAGTTAAGAGATTGCTTAATCATTTTAACATGGTCTATAATGTACTATATTCTAAGCAATGACAAGATTATGTAGAAAAAGTTATCTTATGTGGGAAATTAAATGGTCACCATACTAATAACAGTTTAGTTGTTCTACCAGTGATTTGCTAAAAGGCGCTTCTTTAGCAGCAGCTTTAAATGAAATCAAATTAATCAAATCATCAGCCGTAGGCATCTGTAAGAGTGAATGTGATTGTTTCATTTACTCTTTCTCTTCACTTTAGACAGTTCTTTCTGATCTCAGCAGCCTTTTTAGATTTTCTCAGTGAGTTGTTCTTGCATAATGCTCAGATGCCATTGATGAGTTTTACAATGTTCTGTTCAAATTTAATTTTAATTGTAGCTATTTAATACTTTGCTGGTTCAATTCTTCTTCATGGTTGTTGCCACTTAATTATTCTTACATTAATTTCATGCACTTTGGTATTTTGAAAAGAGAGTAAACAAAGCAAAAGCATAATTCATCCAGTTTTACAAAATATGGACTATATAGCTTTTTGCTATTCCTATTTTTTTGTTTATTTCAGTTATACATTTCCCATCATTGGTTATAGTATGTTCTAGGTGGTTACAGCTTTGAATTGTCTCCAGGTCTATTCTTTCCACTTTGATATCCACTTGTAGGTTTTGAGTATTATCTTTATTTATGATCAAAGGTATTGTCATTTTGATATTCATATCTAATCCATATTTTTTTCTTGTCATGTTTTATTTCATTAAGTAATTGTTGTAGATCTTCAGGATTTTCTGCTAGTAATATATGTGTAAGGAACAAAATAATACCAGAAATAAGTGAGTAACAATGTGGATTTGTGGAAGGAAAGGGCACCAATAATGCAATATACATCTAAAGAACATTGATAGAAAGAGCTATAGTGGTAAAGAAAGATCTATATATGTGCTTTATAGACTACACAAAAGCATTTGACAAAGTAAAGCATGTGGAAATAATAAATATACTGGAGAAATTAAACATTGATGACAAGGATCTGCGAATCATTAAAAAAATGTATTGGCAACAAACAGCAGCTATATGAATTAGCAACCAAACAGGACAATTCCAATATATAAAACAAGGAGTCAGACAAGGCTGTGTTCTGTCACCGGATTTGTTTTCACTTTACAGCGAACATATTATGAGATCAATAGTAGACAAAAAAGGAATTGAAGTCAATGGTCAAAACATAAATAATTTGCGATATGCGGATGACACAGTCTTACTAGCAGAGACAGAGAATGAACTACAAGAAATGATAGACATAATAGTAAAAGAAAGCAACAAAAAAGATCTCAGTCTGAATAGTAAGAAAAAAGAGGTAATGGTCTTATCAAAGAGACACTCATCACCATCATGCAGCATAAAAATAAATGAGACAAATCTGAAACAAGTGCAATGTTTCTAATACTTGGGCACAATAATAACATCAGATGGAAGATGCACCACAGAAATAAAAGGCAGAATAGCTCAGGTCAAAGTAGCATTTCAGAAAATGAAAAATATCTTATGCAACAAATCTATGTCAATAGAAGTGAGAAAGAGAGTTCATCAATGCTATATAGAACCAGTTCTGACCTATGGAAGCGAATCATGGACAGTAGACAAACAAATGAAAAGATGATTAGAGGCCACAGATATGGGATTTCTCAGAAGAATGTTGAAAGTTCCCTGGACAGCTAAAAAGACCAATGGATACATTTTTAAAGAGGCCAACACAAAAAGGGAACTCCTAAAAAACATCAGAAAGAAACAATCATTTTTTGGGAACATCATGAGAAGGGAAAAGTTGGAATACTTGGTTACAACTGGCAAAATAAAAGGAAAGACAGATTGCGGACGACAAAGAGAGAAAATACTGGATAGCTTGGTGTCATGGCATGGAAAACAGTCAACAACAGAACTGATACGATGCACTGTAGATAGAATATTGTGGAAGGACATGATCACCTACGCCAACCGGTATGACACATGATGATGATGATGAATAGAGTATCATCAGTACATCTTAGGTTATTATCTTTCCATTAATGTTTAGGCCTGGCATCTCAGTGATGTTTTTAAACAATTGCTCAGTGTATAGATTGAACAAACTTGTTGATAGGATGCATCCTTGTCTTATTCTTCTCTTTATAACAATAGGTGTAGATACTTTTTTATATATTTTATTATTGCTGTTTGCTCCCAGTATAAATTACACATTAGTCATGTGTCTGTGTCATCTAGATGTATATCTTTTAGGCCAGGGGTGGCCAACCTAGTTTGAGCTTGGGCTAATAAATTGATTTTTTTTAAATGTGAAGGGCCATCTAACTAAATTTATAATAATAACTATTTTGAATGTAAACTATGGTATTATATGTATATTAGTAAAGTATTCAGGTTAGTCACTTTATCTATCTTGGAAGTCACATTGATCGAGAATGGGATACAAGCAAATAAATTAGAATCAGAATTGCTAAAGCAGCAATGTCTTTCAGAAGCCTTCAAAAGTTGTGGAAATCAAAACTCATCAGCACAAACACAAAACTTAGGCTATTCAAATCAAATGTACTATCAACCCTTACATATGCGTGTGAAAGCTGGAAAACAACAAGAGATATAGAAACAAAGTTGAACACATTCGAAAATAAATGTCTAAGGAAAATACTTGGTATAACGTGGAACGAATTCAAAACAAACGAGGAAATTAGAGAAATCGCCAATCAACCACTAATATCTTTAGTAATAAAGAAAAGACGATGGTCATATGTTGGACATGTGATGAGAAGAGATGATAACCGAATAACAAAGCAAGCCCTCATGTGGGAAACAACAGGTAAGAGAAAAAGAGGAAGACCCAGGGAGACACTGAGAAGAACATTGATCAGAGAGGCAAGAGCAGCAGGATTCGGTTCCCTCAATGAGATAGAGCTGCTTGCACAGAATAGAGACAAATGGCGAGATTTGATAAAATATCTTTAAAAGAATTGAAAACTGCTAGAACAAAAATTCAGACAAGTGAAGGAGTATCTTGGTCTACGCCCTATGGGCCGGCCACGGCTCGAAAGGGCAATAGTTAGATAGATACAGGTAAGTGTAGGGCTGTAGACCAATATATAAAGCATAATGTTTTAAAAGTAACCCAGTTATTCATATAATCATATAATTTATTTTATACATTGTTCTTTAAATTATCATAAAAGGAAGCACTGAATTATTATTGAAATACTCGTTAAACTAGTCTTACAATCTTGAAGTTTTGAAGACCTGTAATATTAATTTAATGTGATTTTTTAACTTTTTTTTTCATTTAACAATATCCCAATATTGGGTGTAATTTTTTTTATGTGCACAGAACAAGTGTATAAGCAAGATGTGCATCTGTAATAGTTGAATGTAATTTATTCTTAATAACATTCATAGAAGAAAAAAGTTTTCTCACAAATGTATGTGGAGCCAAATCTGCAAAAGAGCACGATTGTAAATTTCAGGAAACCGGTCTAAAGGGACATATTTCCAAAATTCTGTCAAATTAGGAGAATTAGGTGATCCACAATGTTCTTTAAATTTAGCACAAAGTCCTGAATGGTTTAGTATTTCTATAGTTTCCATTTGCATGGATGGGGAGTATTACGAATCTCAGACTCTGAAATACAAAATGGATTTATGAATAAATCCATGTTACTCTTTTCGGATTCGAAAGAGGAAAATCGAGTTTAGAATGCCTCGCTCAAAGCTGTAACTGCTGCTTTGTATTTCAAATAATCCATGATAAAGTCACTGCATTTTCTTAACATGTGCTGAATGCTTGGAAAATGATCAAGTTTGCACTGCGCCAAGCTGTTACAAAACAATTTAAGCTTCAATTTGAAAAGTGTTGATTTCATAGAACATGGATGGAAACAAAGAGTCTTCTCCTTGTAACCTCTTGTTAAGAATATTAAAATGATGTGACATATCCACTAAAAATGCCAAATAACAAAGCCACTCTTGATTTTTAAGTAAACCACACTCCACAGGCAAAACAGTTTTTTATTACAAAAATGAAAGAACTTGATCTTTTTAATTAGAAAAAAAAAACCCAACAGCATTTCTCCTCTATAAAGCCACCTAACTGAGTTGTGAAGTAAGATTTCACCACATTAATTTATTTCATCGTCAAAAAGTTCTCTAACTTCTCTTTGATTGAAGGCACGTGATCGAATCATATTAGTTCAATGCAGAACAGGATCAAGACGCGTTGAAAGCTCATGTCTTTAACACACAAAGCCTCCTGAAGAATGATACAGTTATATTAAAGCAACTTCCAATCTAAATACTGCTCAAGAAAAGAGACACAGCCATTCCTCCTCTCTAAATTTGCTGTCACCATCTGTACAAATGCTCTCAAGTTTAGACCATTCAAGTTTATTGCCACCAACATCACTATTTTCGACAAAGTTTTTCACTGCTTCAAATATATCTCTTCCAGTTGTTTTTATCGATAAATCACAAAGTTCTAAAAGCTCATGGGACACATCAAAATTGTCATTTATGCACCTCACAATGCACCTCACAAACACAATTATCTGAGCATTATCTATCATGTCACCACTCTCATCTATTGTAATAGAGAAGTATCTGGATACAGTAGTTATATATTTTATCTGTTTTGATACATCGCCTGCATATACATCGCCACCATAATTGTATTTTGTGATAGGAAAATATTTTCTGCCATTCGTTCGATATTGGTATCACCAGCATTTTCTGCAAAGATCTATATGCTTTCCTTAATAACCTCACCTTCTTAGAATGGTTTTTTTCTTCTTAGTGAGAAGAAGTGATATTTCGTAAGAAGCCTTCACTATGTTTTTAATTTCTTCACTTATTTTAACAAATAAGTTTTGCATGCAATGAAGTCATTTCTTTTTCTTTGAGATGCAGTCAGTTCTTAAAAGCAGAGACAGGAGGATATGATTTGTTGAATGCATCATGTGTTTGAAATGCCTTTCCAGGTTGTATTTTTTAGGGACTGCCACTGTCGTTGAACAGATCAAACAAATTGGTTTCGAAGCACTTCCCATTGTGAAGAGAAACTGTTCTTCCTATTCTTCATTAAATGGTCGGACACCCTCTTCACTTTCACTTTTTTTCGTTGACAAACCATGCTTGCTTAAAGGCATCTTAACTAACACTAACTGCCAGCACAGCGCAACTCAAGCTGCAATAGAGTGTTCCAACCTCACAAAGAAAAAATAATGTATTGACAATTATTTAGAACCGAATAGGTAAGATTGCACCATCTGTTGCAAGAAATATTATTACTAACAAACTACATCACAAATTCACTGCAAATTACAAAATAAGAAATATAAAGATTCATAATAAACTCCATTTTGATTTATTCAATCTAAAATTCACAGGTGGTGAAGGATTATCAATTTTTAAATTGTTAAATCTCCATGACGACTAGATCTAGAAATTTACAGTGTTGCTCACACGGATTATCAACCTTAGATGTATTTCCGGGCCAGTTCAAGCCAAGGATAGGCCTATCAATTGATGCATTTTATGGAAAATTTCAGAGACCAGTAACGATGGCAGACTAATGGTGGCTAACAGCACCTTGACAGAAGGAAGGTTATACTTGAAAATCGGCTTCTATGAATCAAACAGTCTGATAGTGATAAACAGGTTCGCATCGGATCTTGAGCCAATCAAAATGTCTTGACAGGCCATTTCTTGACCCATGGGTCTAGCTAGGGTTGGCCACCCCTGTTTTAGGCAGTCTATAAGTTGTTTATGGTGTATTCTGTCAAAAACTTTGGTGTAATCTATGAAGCAGGCTTATATTGGTTTGTTTACAGAAGTAAACAAGTAGTAGTAAACTTTTCAATTAACATCCTCATGCAGAATATGGCTTATTTTGTCTCATTGTTTTTCTTAAATCAAAATTATTGTTCTTCTAATTCCAAATAGCAGCGATCTCTGCAATATGTGACATTTTGGCACTCGAGGTTTCTGTTTTTAAGATTGTGGTTCTGCCCTATGTGCTGACTTCGGCTCGAAAGGACAATAGATAGATAGATTGTTTGTATAGCTTTTTTTCACTTCAGATTTTAAGATTTTATAGCCTGGCTTACATTTTATAGTTGATGCCTTTTCCTTGTCACTTTAAAATAATTCTGTTATAAATTTCTCCCATCTATTGATTATATCTTTAATATCTGTTAGCATTTTTCCTTTTTTGTTTGCAATACATCCGCTTTTTGTGGCTTTTTTTATGTTAAGAGTTATTCTCTTTATTAAATAAGACACTAGATAAGACTATTTAATAACTAACAGTCCTATTATATAGTTCAAAGACAAGGATGTTGAATCTCTCTCTCTCTCTGCAATCAGGACCCAATCAGAGTAGGATTCCAGCTCCTCACATGAACTCAGCTGTCAGGTTAGGTGTGTTACAAACAGAACATCACAATTAGAGTCTGCCAGATCCACTCTGATTGAACACCCATTAAAAACATTGCACTGTGTTCTGCGCCAGTGGCCAGTGCATCCGATTTCAGCCAGCATTTTATTCAGGTTTGCTTTCCCTAGCCTTTGATTGTCCCCAATCTTCCTGCAAGGCAGCAGGTGATCTTTTCTGTAGGGGGATTCTGCCCTTAGATGGTCGGCCCTCCCAGGTTTACGAGCACCATCTGCCAGAGTCACTAGAGGTGACTAACACAGACATGCACACACAAAGATATGAGATGTGACAAACACAGACATGCACATAGCGATACGAGGCATGACTAACACTGACATACATCAAGATATATAACACATGACTAACATAAACATGCACATAAAGATATGAGATATGACTGACATAGACATGCACCCACAAAGAAATTACACATGTCTAAAATGGACATGCACACAAAGATATGAGATATGACCAACATAGATAGGCACACACAATGATATGAGATGTGACTAGCATAGCCATGCAAATACAAGGATATGAGATGTGACATACACAGACATGCACACGCAAAGATATGAGATATGACTAACATAAACATACACACAGAGATAAGAGATATCACTAGCCCAAACATGCACACACAAAGATATGACACATGACTAACACAGATACATACTAAGATATGAGATATGACTAAACACATACACACTTAAAGATATGAGACATGATTAACACGGACACTCCAAGATATGAGATATGACTAACATGACACACACCAAAATATGAGCCATGGCCAGCACACACACACACACACACAAGCCAAGATATGAGCCTTGGCTAGCAATGAAACACGCCAAGAACTGAACCATGTTCAGCACAGAAAGAAAATATCCAGTACACATTAAGGTATCCATATGCTTGGGTTTGTTGTAGTCGGCATACTCTTCTTAACGTGGGAATCATTGACATACGAGACGCCGGCCCCCATGAACTGTTAACAGATATCGTCCAAACAGTTGTATGGAGATTTGAGAGTGCAGTCTGACCCGTAGAACTTTCCCTTGCATGAACAGATCCCGGTTGACTGTTCACAGGTGTCGTTGAAACAGTGGTCAGGACATTTGAGAGTGCAGTCTGGCCCGTAGTACGCTTCCTTGCACGTACAGTCTGCTCTTTCTGTGTCACATATGATGTCACAGCCATCAGAACACCATTCTGTTCGCACTGTAGCCCAAAATTACCATCAGGACAAGTGTCATCACAGGTATAGCCAGGATGTTTGCAATGTTGGCATTTTCCGGATTTTCGTCACATAAAGATGTTGAATAATACAACTAAACAAAAGTTACAGACAAACAACTGTTTGACAAACAAACAGATAAACTGTTTCAGGAATTTTCTGAACAATAGATGATATGACAAGATCAGAAATGAAGTATCTGGGAAAGAACCAATTATGCAGTCAATTATAAACAGAAAATGGAGTTGAATTGGACACGCACTAAACATACCTGATGCCAGCATGGCAGGACAGATACAATCATGAAATTGATGGGTAAAGAGAGAAGATTTGGAAAACACAGGGTTATGGTTATGGAAGGCCCAGGTATCACTGCCAATGAAATAAAATCCATAATTGCTCAACCGCCCGTGCCAGTTGAATCATCTGAATTACTATCTCATCTCCCAAATAAAGAAAGGTAGCTGCAGTCCCCATCATAGCAGTCTCAGCACACACCAAAAGACATAAGGCGAAACCACACAGAAAGTGAACACAGCCATCTGTTCTCCATCATACAATATCATCATTCATCGTAAACAATTGAAACATGATCAAAACAGATGGAACGCACAGCTCACAATGTGCACAAAGCACTTAACTCAGTAGCTCCTGCAACAAGCCGGACTTGGAATATGAGGAAACTGCAACAAGGAACACTTTTCAGATGTAGCCTTTAATGGTTCCTGCCGCCTATCCACCATATTGACCAGAAGCTCACATCCTCTTGAAAATGATGATCATCATAATTTTTTTTTAATGTATAGCACTTGATGACGTTAGGACATCACTTTGACTCCAAATCCGAACATATGAAACACAGTTAGTCGTCGGATTATCCCCATCGCACATCAAACAACAGACTGTAAGATCTCCCTGCAATTTGAATTTGTGAAATTATAAATTCCTCCTGACTAACATGAACCTCCGGGAGTCACCCCGGTGCTGCAAAGTCATGAATAAATTAATTGTTCCATTTTGCCTTTCATTATTAGCGTACGGCCATTTGAGGGATATACAATCAGCCATTATGATGACGAAGCACACACAACGATGTCTGCGCCCATACAATCCTGATTACTCTAATAAATGCAGCCAACAACGCACGAAAAGAGGATGCAAAATCTCTAAAGTGAAAACTTCGGTTGACTTGGCAGAGCAGTCAATATTAATGAGTTGTAACATGTAAATACTTGGTGTCAAACAATTCCAACAATGGCCTTGGAACAGCACACAATGTGTTGACGTAAACCGCATATCAACTCTAGACAGGGGAAGGTCGCATTCATAAAACTGGACTTAACAAAGAGGAACTTGGATGAAGATACCTCATCATTGGCCTTTGTTCCCAAATGTGGACTGAAGGGTTTTGTTTTATTGATTGACCTTGGTATTTTGGTTTTTATTTCAAAAAAGATTTATTGATTTTCAGACATTCATTGACTCATTTAATCATGCATGAAATCTGGATATATCCAAGCAATATGAACATTTGGCTGTGCCACTTGGAATGGGAATAAAAATGTTCAGGATACTAGTCTTTTCAATATGTTTTCCCCAGTTCCAGTCCAAGATGGATTATTTTTCTTCATCTTGCTATGGACAGTTGATCAGTCCCACCAAAAAAGCCACCATCATGAAACATCTATTGCTATTGAAGCAGAAATCTCGACTCTTACATAGAGGATTTTAAAATCAGATGGATCATCTACCCTTATATATGCATGCAAGAGCTGGAAAACAACTAAGAAATATAAAATAAATTAGATGAATTTGAAAATAAATTCTTCAGGAAAATACTTTGTATACCTTGGAATAAATTCAAGACTAGTGCAGAAATAATAATGGTAATTGGAATTATCATCTCTAATCAATGAGATGGACAGGAGCAGGATTATTACAACGCGACAGTGGAAATGTAATTTACTCTGGGGGAACCACACATAAAAGAAGAGTAAGCATCATGTTAGATAGAGAAAGAAGCAAAACAGTGAAAGGATTTTGGCCAGTATCAGACAGAATTCTGCTAGTAAAATTGAGAGGCAGACCAATGGATATCAACATAATTCAAGTTCATGCACCAACAAGTAATAGCGAAGAAGACATTGACACTTTTTACGAGGAGCTAGAGGCGACCATGGAACAGTGTAAACCACAAGAAATAACTATTATATTGGGGGATTTCAATGCAAAGTTAGGAACAGCTAAAGTGCAAAATGTGACTGGGGGGCATGGCCTTGGAGAGACGAATGACAGAGGGGATAGATTGGGCAAAGACACATGAAATGATTATAGGTAACGCCTGGTTCAAACAACACCCTAGGTGACTATGGACATGGCAAAGCCCAAACAAAAAAGTACACAATCAAATTGATTTTATACTGGTACAGAGAAGATTCAGGAATGGACTAACATCGGTTAAAACAAGGCCAGGAGCAGATTGCAATAGTGACCATGTACCAGTAGTTGGAAAGATAAGAATAAAACTGCGGAAGGCATAGAAATCACCAAGAAATATCAAATTAGAACTAGATATGCTAAGAGTAGATAAACAAATGAGTGATAAGTACAACACGATAGTACAAAATAAATTTAATGCTATTGAGAAAATACAGGACATCCAGGAGCAGTGGGAAATGCTCAAACAATCGATTCAACAAACATCACAAGAAGTAATACCAGTGACTAAAAGAATCAACAACAAAAATGGATGACAGAAGAAATATTACAACTAATGGACGAAAGAAGAAAACATAAGAAAGAAGAACGGACATACACAATATTGCACAAAGAGATCCAAAACAAGTACAGTGAAGCAAAGGAAGGATGGTTAAAACAGAAATGTGAAGAAATGGAAAAATAACAAAACAAAGACTCAAAATTTATGCACAATCAGTTAAATGAATTAACAGGAAGAAAAGAAGTCAAAGTTTCAGGATGTGTGAAATCAAAGGAAGGAAATATAGTAATGGGACAGGAGAAGACAATGAAAAGATGGACAGAATATATCAGTCAACTCTATGATGATGAACGACCAGAATTAAACAATTTAAATGAAGACACAGGACCACCAATAATGCAGAATGAAGTGGAGGATGCAATTCAACACATGAAAAGAGGCAAAGCTCCAGGTCCTGACAATATAACAATCGAAGAGATAAATGCATTAGGAGAGCTGGGAGTACAAGTCATAACAAAATTACTCAATGACATATATAACACTGGACACATACCCGAAGATCTACTAAAATCTATCTTTGTAGCCATACCGAAGAAGTCAGGAGCCACTGATTGTGAAGACCATCGTACTATTAGTCTCATGAGCCATATGACTAAAATATTATTAAGAATAATAATGAGACGTATAAGGAACAAAATAAAACCAGAAATAAGTGAGGAACAATGTGGATTTGTGGAAGGAAAGGGCACCAATAATGCAATATACATCTTAAGAACATTAATAGAGAGATCTATAGAGGTAAAGAAAGATCTATATATGTGCTTTATAGACTACACGAAAGCATTTGACAAAGTAAAGCATGTGGAAATAATCAATATGCTGGAGAAATTAAACATTGATGGCAAGGATCTGTGAATCATAAAAAACATGTACTGGCATCAAACAGCATCTATATGAATTAACAACCAAACAGGACAATTCCAATATATAAAGCAAGGAGTCAGACAAGGCTGTGTTCTGTCACCAGATTTGTTTTCACTTTACAGTGAATATATTATGAGATCAATAGTAGACAAAAAAGGAATTGAAGTCAACGGTCACAACATACGTAGGGAGGTCAAAAAGTAATGCACACCAATTTTTTTCTCGGCTAATAATAAAGATAGGAATATGAAATTTTGCACACTTGGAATATGACATGTTCCAATTATGTGCACCAAATTGCACAGCATTCTGAAAAATATTACGCAATCTATGAACCGTTAAAATGGAGCTTGTCAACAATATCAGTTACAAACAGCGAATTGTCATAGAATTTCTGGTTGCGGAAAAAGAAGCTGTGGCAAACATTCATAAACGACTGTGTGCAGTGTACAAATGTTCTGCAGTCGATAGGAGCACAGTTAGTCGCTGGGTTCAGAGAATTAAAGCTGCAGAAAGTGTACGAGTGGAGCTGCATGATTTACCGCGTTCTGGACGTGTTGCCTCGGCTACCAGCACAGACATGTTAAACCGGGCTGATGCCATTATTCGTAAGGATAGGCATATCACTAGTCAGCAATTGGCATTGCAGCTTACAGTCAGCAAGGGAAGTGCAATCGCAATTTTTAAAACTCTCGGATATTCAAAGATTTGCGCTCGATGGGTTCCTCGGTGCCTAACAAATGATCACAGAGTTCAAAGGAAAACATTCTGTTCTGAATTGTTGGAGCGTTTCGGTGTTGAAGGAGAAATGTTTTTGTCAAAAATTGTTACCGGTGACGAAACGTGGGCACATTATTATGAGCCTGAAACAAAAATGCAGTCAATGGAATGGCATCATCCGCAGTCACCAAAAAGAAAAAAATTCAAAACATCTCCATCAGCCGGAAAGGTGATGATCACTGTCTTCTGGGACATTGATGGTGTGATTCTTGTTGATGTAATGACAAGAGGTGAGACAATCAACTCGACAGCTTACATCAATACACTGACAAAACTCAAAAATCGGTTCCACAGAGTTCGGCCTAATAAGCCATCTGCAGATTTGTTGCTTCAACATGACAATGCACGCCCTCACACAAGTCTGGTAACACGGGAAGCAATCAACAAATTTGGTTGGACTGTACTGCCCCATCCTCCTTACAGCCCTGATCTGGCTCCCTCAGATTTCCATCTGTTTGGACCACTCAAAAAATTCCTGCGTGGGACACACTTTAACAATGATGAGGATGTGATCCGTGCAGTTAAAAATGGCTATGCAAGCAGGACAAAACTTGGTACAAACGAGGCATTCATGACCTAGTTTCGCGTTGGCGTAAGGCAATACGCTTGGACGGAGATTATGTTGAAAAATAGGTAGTGTAAAGGGGATGTTCAGCTACAATCTGTGAAAATTTCACACATTTTGCCCGAATAGTTTCCGAGAAAAAAATTGGTGTGCATTACTTTTTGACCTCCCTTCAGTAAATAATTTGCGATATGCGGATGACACAGTCTTACTAGCAGAGACAGAGAATGAACTACAAGAAATGATTGACATAATAGTAAAAGAAAGCAATAAGAAAGGTCTCAGTCTGAATAGTAAGAAAAAAGAGGTAATGGTTATATCGAAGAAACAATCACCACCATCATGCAGCATAAAAATAAATGAGACAAACCTGAAACAAGTGCAACGTTTCAAATACTTGGGCACAATAATAACTTCAGATGGAAGATGCACCACAGAAATAAAAAGCAGAATAGCTCAGGCCAAAATAGCATTTCAGAAAATGAAAAATATCTTATGCAACAAATCTATGTCAATAAAAATGAGAAAGAGAGTTCATCGGTGCTATATAGAACCAATTCTGACCTATGGAAGCGAATCATGGACAGTAGACAAACAAATGAAAAGACGATTAGAGGCCACAGAGATGGGATTTCTCAGAAGAATGTTGAAAGTTCCCTGCACAGCTAAACAGACCAATGAGGAAGTTCTCAAAGAGGCCAATACAAAAAGGGAGCTCTTAAAAAACATCAGAAAGAAGCAATAAACATTTTTTTGGCACATCATGAGAAGATGAAAGTTGGAATACTTGGTTACAACTGGCAAAATAAAAGGAAAGAGAGATCACGGACAACAAAGAGAGAAAATACTGGATCGCTTGGTGTCATGGCATGGAAAACAGTCAACAACAGAACTGATACGATGCACTGTAGATTGAAGATTGTGGAGGGACATGATCGCCTACGCCAACCGGTATGGCACATGATGATGAATCAAGAGAAGAAGATGGTTATATGTTGGCCATGTGATGAGAAGAAGCAACAAGATAATCTCAAAACAAGTCCTCAAATGAAAAACACGGTAAAAGAAAAAGAGGACAACCAAGAGAAACAATAAAAAAAACATTGAGATGAGACAACAACAGGCATCAACTTCCTTGCCAAAATTGAACGACTTGTCCAGAACAGGAACATGTGGTGAAATACAATGCACATCCTGTGCAAGGTCTGAAACTTGATAACAAAGATCGTCAGACAGAGAGAGTGCAGAATTTCTACCCGTTGTGCAGTCTTTGGCTCAAAAGGACAATAGGTAGATAGATAGTCCTTTCAATAGCTAAAGGTTAATCTAGTCAACAAGTCATCATCATTACACATCAAAATAAGTCCATATGTGCTCAGATGTCTTAAGTGTATCCCTCAGCCTGCAACAACTAATGACACAGGCATTGTGTTGATTCACAAGCCTTCTTTGACTTCCTACCCATAACTCTCATATGGCATCTCCCACATTGACATGATATTCATGCAGTCTGTTCATGGCTGCAGATTCAGAGTAATTTTTTTTTGTTGGTCTTTCTTCCAGATTCCTGAGAGTATTAAGAATGTCAGCACAGTCCATTGCTCTTTCACACCCCACATCAAACTGCAAGCCTGTCACCATGCTCATTAACTCTTGTGTCTGCATTCCCTGGCAGAAAATAAAACAAACTTTTGTCAGGCTAGACCTCCCTAGAAACTCTAACCATTGCTATTAAACCAATTCAGTTGCAGTCTTTCTAAGCTTACCACTGAGTCACTAAGAAAATATGTCTTTGTCTCAAGAAAAGCTAATGCTTTGTATAAATTGTATTAATGTAGTTACAGCCTTAACTTCCATATCCAGATTACTAAATAGTGTCAAGTTTTTTATTTTTTCTTCCTCCTGAATGCCTCATGGTAACCGCTTTGGACAAGTAGCCTTTCTGCTGTAGAAGTGCTCCTAGCACATCCCAGAAATTTGGATAAGTGCCATATAGATACTTTTTAAACTATTCAAAGGGTTGATCTGGCTCTGTTATTTGGCACATACGGAGCTCGTGACCGACCATCTAAGGGCAGAATCCCCCTACAACAAAGACAATCTGCTGCCTTGCAGGAAGATTGAAGACAATCAAAGGCTAAGGAAAGCAAACCTGAATAAAATGCTGGCTGAAATTGGATGCACTGGGCCACTGGCGCAGAACACAGTGCAACGTTTTAACAGGTATTCAATCGGAATGGATATAACAGACTATAATTATGATGCTCTGTCTGTGGAGTCTCCCCAGGCATGTGGAATGCTGGGCCACATGCCACGTAGGGGTCCACCCCAAATTATTGGTGGTCACCCCGACCCATTTTGGAGTGCTAGGAAATGGGACCAGAGAGAAAGAAACTATCGCTGACTGGAAAGGCTTCAAGAAACAGCTGAATATATTACACTGGAATGCGGGGGGGGGGCATATACCACAAAAAATAAGCCCTAACAATCAGACTAGCAGAGGAAGAGATCCAGGAAACTCACCTTAATCCTCAGCACAGATTTATGATCAGGGGCTACCAAACATTTAGACAAGACAGGGAAGGTCACAATGGTGGAATTCTTATACTTATTAAAAATTCCATCCCAGCAAAACTGATAGAGGTAGTCACAAACGGAGAGGCAGAGATCATTGGTACAGACCTATACATTAACTCCGCTAGTATAAGGATATTTAACATTTACTGTCTTAATGACAAATTGCTGAAGCTGGAGTCAATGGAAATATCACCATCAAAGTGTCTGGTAGTAGGAGACTTTAACAGCCACTCTGAAAGATGGGGATATAAGGAGTCCAAAGCTCGAGGTGAAGAAGTAGAAGAATGGAAAATAGACAACCTATTTCTCATAAACTCTAGAGAGGACCACCTAAAACCTAACATATCTTGGCGTCACCATGAATCGCAGAATTGACTTGCAAAAATCAGATAGACAGAGCAAGAAAAAAAGCCAGAAAACGAACTAATATTATGAAGAAATTGGCAGGAACGGACTGGGGAGCAGACAGCAATATCTTGAAGCGGCTATACGTAGGAAGAGTCAGACCATTCTTAGAGTATGGAGTCACAGCCTGGGCTATGGCTTCCAAATGACACCTTAGCAAAATTAACAGAACACAGAACCAAGCTGCCCGTACATCACTGGTGCTATGAAATCTACACCTATCAAGACTCTAGAAACAGTAACATGTTTACAACCCTTAGATGACACTAAATTATTGCAACAAGCGGAGAAATATAGAAGGCTCCTTAGCCACCCCATGCACCAAAGAATTACTGGTTTCGGAATTGTACGACTAAAGAGGAGCAACTTCACTGCAATCGTCAATGAACTAACTACTGGAGATCCAGTGCTTTCCCAAACAATACCGAAACCATTGGGCCTATCTGATATGTCTCCTCATGGGAAACATAAAATACCAGAACTTAAGGAAAATATAACAGGAATCATAAAAAAAGGCACCCAAACAGACACAGAAAGAAAACATGTAGCTGAAAAACACATACACGATACCTACCCACAGGACTCTTGGTCCCACATATACACAGATGGCTCTGCTACAAATGCCACCAGAAATGGAGGGGGCGGTGTGTTCTTGACTCTGAATAATCAGGACAAGATCACCAAGTCAATAGCTACTGGGAAATTCTCAAACAACTTTAAAGCAGAAACTGGGGCCCTCAGAGATGCTGTAACACTGGCTACTCAACACAAAAATAACATGCACAATAAATTGGGGATTCTGACTGATGCACTGTCAGTACTATCAGCTCTAAAAAGCCCCAAGAACAATGAACTAGATGACTTGAGAACAGCCCTGGACCAACTATGCAATAACTTCCAGAGAGTAGTCATTCAGTGGATACCATCACACTGTAATATACATGGGAACGAACGTGCAGATAAATTAGCTAAAGAGGGAGGGAGATTACCACAAGAGAACCATCCGCTCAGTTATGATGAAGCCTAATCCATCCTCAAAAGTCAGTTCCATGAAAAATGGAAACGAGAACACCCAAAGCATAACGAAAGTGACGGATACCACCAACTATCAAGGAGGGATCAGGTCATCATACTTCGCCTACGCACTGGCCACAATAGAATGAGAAATCACATGTTCTCCAAATTCAAAATAGGTACAACCAGCCTATGCCACTGTACACTGGACAATATGACTACAAAACATGTTCTACAGGATTGTCCCCAGTACACAGACCTGAGAAGAGCAATGTGGTCCAAACCCACCTCCCTGGAAGAGAAACTATATGGGGCAATCGAATCACTTAAACTGACAGCTGACTTCATAAGAGAGTCTGGAATCCTACTCTGATTGAGACTTGATCACACACAGAGAGAGAGAGAGAGTCCCTATATGTTGATGGATATTCTTTGGAAGAGATCTCAGCACTTATAGTCTTGTGCAACTAAAGGGTTGATCTATTCAGCTGCACAGTTCAGTTCTTTTTATTTGTCTTTTTTTTTTCATATCAGATTCCAAGTGATTAGTTAGTAGAATTAACTTTATTGTAATTGTAGCAACCCTGAAGTTGTTCAATAGCTTTCAATGGACAATCAGGATTTGTATATAGATGGTTTCCTTTGGTCTCCAGTTAACACTCTTCCTTAGATATTTTCTTTAATTCATACTATGGTTCTTTTATGAAATTTGTGACACACACACTTGACAGTTTAACTGTTTGGCATGGTAGATAAGGACAAAATTGCCAGTTATTCCTAGGGATACAATTTAAAGAAATCCAGTATCACTTTTATTATCAGACACAGACTTCATAGTATTGTGGTACATTTTTTTAAAATTCATTTACTCTTTCTTTTAAACTATACCTTGGAGCTTTATACTCAGAGGAGATTTATATTTCATTACTGAAACTTATAGCTGTAATTTTTTCACTTGTACTGTAAGAACAACAGATTTTCACACACACCCCCATCTAGTGATATCAATTAAGCAATATCCTAGCAACTATTTTTGTTACTTTATAGTGTCTTATGGTATGTTATATAGTATAATATATTCTGAAGATGGGTTGTGATGTTTGTTTTTTATTTTATGTTTTTGCTCACAGTTTTGTTGTTTTTTTACTGTGCTTCTTTTACCAAAGTAGATGAACATTCATATATACTTTAGAAACATTAAGCTGCTGAACACTTTAGAAGATCTAATTAAAGTTCTTGGTAATAAATTTATTTATGTCATGTCTGACAATAGAACCTAACATGAAGGGCTCCAAATGCTCAGAAATGAGTAAATTTAAGAGTAAATTTGATATGACTGATGAAGCCAATGCAAACCCTAAAGTGTCTGTTGCAAATAGGATGAATATGTTGAGTTTTTACCTAACAAGAGGATGATGTGTTAAAATTTGACATGTAAAGTGATCATTTTAAAATGGCATCATTTATTCATTTTTTAACACACAAATTGTCTTTCACTCAGCAATCTTGCTGCTGTTTAGCAGCAGTGCTTTTCCAAGCTGCAGTGTTTTAGTAAAACTCTAGTATATCTTTGAATTTGTTTCTCTTTTCTCCATGATGTGATCTTCTGCCACTTGGAATTCACCATAAAAAAATGTCTTTGCTGATTTTTTTTTGGCATGTTAACCAAATGTTCAGCCCATTTCAACTTAGCATGGAACTTATTCTTGTCATACCAGATTGGACCAACACATCTTTGTCTGATGTTGTCTAGCCATTTATCTTTGGCAATTTCTATAGGCTGAGATCCTCAAGGCAATTGATAGCCATAATTTAATACACCTCCAGAAAATGTTCAACATCATTTGGAAAACAGAGAAGGTTCCTCATAAGTGGAAAAAAGGAATCATTGTTAAGATTTCTGAAAAAAAAGGGCAATCTTAGAGATTGTAACAACTGGAGAGGCATGACACTTTTGTCAGTTGGCTCAAAGTTATTCTGCAAAATCATCCTGAATAGAATAAAGGATTCAATAGATACAGTAATGCGTGAAGAACAGGCTGGGTTTAGAAAAGGGAAAAGCTGCCTTGACCACATTTTTACTCTATGACTTATATTGGAAGAACACATTGAAAAGGAAAAACCTTTTGTACTTAACTTCATCGACTTCAAAAAAGCATTCGACAGTATTCATAAAGATTCTTTGTGGAAAATTCTGAAGCAATATGGCTTACCATAAAAAAATCATAAATATTATTAAAGACATATATGATGGCTATACATGTGCAGTTCGAACAGAGGAAGGACTGAGTGAATGTTTCCCAATAGAAACTGGGGTTAAACAAGGATGTATTTTATCGCCCTTGTTATTTGGAGTTGTTATGGACTTCATAATGAAGAAATGTTACACTGGTAATAAAGGCATCGAATGGATACAATGAGATCATTTGTAGGACCTTGAATTTGCTGATGACATAGTCTTCAACAGCAGTCAGATAAAAATGATGCAGTAAAACACAAATGAACTATCATCAATAGCCAGCAAAATTGGGCTTGAGATCAATCATGAAAAGACTAAGGTCATGAAAAACTTAATTCCAAAAGACGACAGAGTATACATGGAAAACAAACCAGTGGAAGAGATCAATCACTTTATCATTTTTGGAAGTAACATTGATTGAGAGGGGGATACAAGTAAAGAAATTAGAATCAGAAAAGCAATGTCCTTCAAAAGTTGTGGAATTTGAAACTCATCAGCACAAACACAAAACTTAGACTATTCAAATCAAATGTACTATCAACCCTTACCTACGCGTGTGAAAGCTGGAAAATAACAAGAGACGTAGAAACAAAGTTGAACGCATTCAAAAATAAATGTCTAAGGAAAATACTTAGTATAGCATGGAACAAATTCAAAACAAACGAGGAAATTAGAGAAATCGCTAATCAACTACTAATATCTTCAATATTCAAGAAAAAACTATGGTTATATGTTGGACATGTGATGAGGAGAGATAATAACCGAATAGGAAAGCAAGCCCTCATGTGGGAAACAACAGTTAAGAGGAAAAGAGGAAGACACAGAGAGACACTGAGAAGAACATTGATGAGAGAGGCAAGAGCAGCAGGAATCGGCTCCCTCAGTGAGACAGAGCTGCTTGCACAGAACAGAGACAAATGGCGATATTTGAGAAAAGATCTTTACAAGGATTGAAAACTGCTAGAATAAAAATTTAGATAAGAGGAGGAGTATCTGGGTCTACGCCCTATAGGCTGTCTATGGCTCGAAAGGTCAATAGATAGATAGTTTCTATAGGCATTTTGTTTGGAAGTGATTCAGCTTCCTTACTGTAAACAATACATGTTTCAAGTATGTATATTTAATAGTGTCTGCAGAACAGATGCAGTGTGACCTTTACTTTGGTTGAGAGAAAGTGCTTCATAGGAATGTGAATCTGCCAACTGTTTTTAAAACTTGATCTTGTACAGTGAAGGATAACTTTTGAATTGGCCCTCTTTAGAGCTGCTTGATGTTGGACCTCAATATTTAATATGAAGATGGAAATGTCATAGTTTGTGCAGAATGTAACAAAGTCAACTTATATATATATTTCTGTGTTTGCATTCATGGTTCAGTAATACTGAGTAGAGCAGATCTTATACTGTCTCTTTATTAGACTTGTTTTAGACTTGATGAATAGTAAGCATAGGCCCTGCTCTCAAGAACTTTCTTTTTGCATAAGTAATGAATATGAAATAAAATATGCAGGAATATGAATATTTTAATAGCTCTCAGAAAAATTCACAAACAGTAGCAGATATAGAAAAACAAGATCAACTTGAATCAGGATATGAACACTAACCTTTGACACAGAAATGACCTAATGTCAGCTCATTATCTTAAAAAAAAAGGGGGTAATTTTGCTGACAAGTCATTCATGCTTGCAAAATTCAATATGACTGGAGAATAAGCAAACACCTACACAGGAAGGACATCAGAACCTGAGTACTTTGGCTCAGGACTACTACAAGGCATTTCAGTGTCACAAGTGCTATTAATTTTATACACAGTAAATTTGACAAAATACAACCTTCAGAGTTTAGAAGATCTCTAACTATTGTAGATAACACATTATACATAGGACTGGATCAAAGATGAAATTATTTCTGAATTACAGAAGACTTTACAGGTATTTGCAATGTGGTATAGAAAAATAGATTTCATGATCAGTCCCAACTGTCAACACTTGTGTTCATTTGTTTCAGGCCCTTTCATGAATGCGAAAGAGATAATAGAAGCATACCTATAATTGACAACAATAGATGAGCACATCATCCTCTAAATGTGGAAATTTAAAATTCAAGACAAGTCAATTGAAACAAATACAGGAAGGAAATTTTATATAAATGTACAACCACCAATGTGCAGTTAAAGGCATCATATATTGCATCATATATTGTATGCGAAAAAGAGAGCTCCTAAAAAACATCAGAAAGAAACAATTAACATTTTTCAGGAACATCATGAGAAGAGGAAAGTTGGAATACTTGGTTAAATTGGCAAAATAAAAGGAAAGAGTGATCGTGGATAACAATGAGAGAAAATACTGGATAGCTTGGTGTCATGGCACGGAAAACAGTCAACAACAAAACTGATATGATGCACTGTGGATAGAAGATTGTGGAAGGACATGATCGCCTACGCCAATCGGTATGCCCAACGACAGCACATAGCTCTCCACAAATGATAATCTGCTGCTAGTTCTTGTAGGTCTTGGTTGTTTCTTAGTCCCAATATTGAACCTTTCCGAGTAATTGTTCTGCATAGTGTTTCTTTTGGTCTTTCTTATTTTCTTTTACCAGATGGTTTCCATGTAAATGCCTGAGGGGGAAGTCTTTCTTCATCCATCCTGAGCACATGACCAAAATATTTCTAACACTTTCTTCTTATAAAAGCTCAACACATACTCATATTATTTTTTTTGTCCTTTGTCATTTTTCATGATGATTATAATCGTAATAAAAAATAAAAAATATTCAGCTCAAACATCATCTTCTTGGATAAGTTGTTGGGTATTGGATATATAGGGTTTTTCATAGTACCTTGTCTTAAGAGGCTAATGACAAAATGTTGTCTAATGGGCTTTTTTAAGATTTTATTTTTATCATCTTTAGTATTAGTGACAAAAAAATATATATTTTCCAGTGTACACGTTAGAAAATCAGTCTTGTCAAAGCTGTGTTAGGCATATTACTATTTATATTATTATTATGCTTTTGTGAACATGTACATTCAGATTCACCTGAGCAGCAATAGATGAATGTTGGGATATATCCATATGTGTTTCACAATGTGAGAAAGTTTACTTATGAAATATTTCAAAATATTAAAGCAGCCATTGTTATCACATTTTCAAGTGTAAGACTAGTTCTATAATAATATAATATGTAATATCCATACATATTTTTATAGTATATTTGTAATATGAAATTAATTTTCAAACTAATTTTGACGGGATTTGAGCGAAGTGAGAGTATTTCACTGGAGAAAGATATGAGACATTATTATTGAATAATGCAGATATTTATTTCACTTGCAGATTTAAAGCATATAGTTTACATCTAGAATTTAAAGCTACTATCCACATGTTTTAAAATAATTTCTTAACATTTACGCTGAAATTAGTTTATTTTATTTTACTGTATATCTCTGATAACTGTCTGTAAATCTTAAAGTTTATACTGTCATATAACTGTGGGCATTTATAGGATAGTAACTTAGTTATATATATGTGGGAAACATTAGTTTCAAGTGTACTAGAGAAATTACTACTACAGTTGTCTCATAATTATTCTCATTAGCTGATGGGCTTAAAACCTACTGTTATGTTTACAGTTACTCTGTGAGTGGCAGACCTTCTTCCAACAACAATACTTCTACTTCCAGCAGTCTCCCCACTCCTTTAGACCCTTCTGCCCCACCCTCCATTGAGGTTACAGCCCCCACTCCCACAGAGAAGCGGCAAGCCAAGGCTTTGTATGATTATGATGCTGCTGATAGCACAGAGTTATCTCTTCTAGCTGATGAGGTAATGGGCCTATGTTACACCCTCCACTTTGATAAATTTCCTTATTTTTAATTTTGTTAACAAATATATAGTGGTTAAATTAACCAAATAACTATTACAGATAGAGCAAGACTATACTATTTTTGCTTTAATAAATAAGACTGCCTATTTCTCATCATCATCATCATCGTGTGCCATGCCGGTTGGCATAGGCAATCATGTCCTTCCACAATCTTCTATCTACAGTGCATCGTATCAGTTCTGTTGTTGACTGTTTGCCATGCCATGACACCAAGCTATCTAGTATTTTCTCTCTTTGTCGTCCGTGATCTCTCATTCCTTTGTCTGCTGCCATGATTCGCTTCTATAGGTCAGAATTGGTTCTATATTGCACCGATGAACTCTCTTTCTCACTTCTATTGATGTTGCATAAGATATTTTTCATTTTCTTAAATGTTATTTTGGCCTGACCTATCCTGCTTTTTATTTCTGTGGTGCATCTTCCATCTGATGTTATTATTGTGCCCAAGTATTTGAAATGTTGCACTTGTTTCAGATTTGTCCTGTTTATTTTTATGCTGCATGATGGTGATGATTGTTTCTTTGATATGACCATTACTTCTGTTTTCTTACTGTTCAGACTGAGACCTTTCTTGTTGCTTTCTTTTACTATTATGTCTATCATTTCTTGTAGTTCATTCTCTGTCTCTGCTGTGTCATCCGCATATTGCAAAAACATATATATGTTTTGACCATTGACTTCAATTCCTTTTTTGTCTACTATTGATCTCATAATATTTTCACTGTAAAGTGAAAACAAATCCGGTGACAGAACACAGCCTTGTCTGACTCCTTGTTTTATATATTGGAATTGTCCTGTTTGTTTGCTAATTCGTATAGCTGCTGTTTGTTGCCAGCACATGTTTTTTATGATTCGCAGATCCTTGCCATCAATGTTTAATTTCTCCAGCATATTTATTATTTCCATATGCTTTACTTTGGCAAATGCTTTTGTGTAGTCTATAAAGCACATATATCGATCTTTTTTTTTACCTCTATAGCTCTTTCTATCAATGTTCTTAAGATGTATATTGCATTATTAGTGCCCTTTTCTTCCACAAATCCACATTGTTCCTCACTTATTTCTGGTTTTATTTTGTTCCTTGTACGTCTCATGATGATTCTTAGTAATATTTTTGTCATGTGTCTAATAATAGTGCGATGGTCCTCATAATCAGTGGCACCTGACTTCTTTGGTATGGCTACAAATATAGATTTTAGTAGATCTTCAGGTATGTGTCCAGTGTTATATATGTCATTGAGTAGTTTTGTAATGACTTGTACTCCCAGCTCTCCTAATGTATTTACCTCTTCGATTTGCCTATTACTTACATGTAGATAAGATGTGTACATCATGTTAACAATGTTTTCATGACTTAAAACTATTAATTATAACAACATCTTGAAGAGACAACTTTTTACATGTAGGATCTCATTCAGAAAATAACTGAATGATGCTGATTGCTTTATTTCTTGAGTATATCACAGAAATCTTACAATTTAAAATAGTCTGTGATGCAGCTATGAGCGCTTTATTGTGTTCTCAAAATATCTGTTTATTGCAATCATAAATCAGATACTCTGTTATATAGAAATACTCATAAATGACTCATCTTTGTAGATGATAAAGCACTTAAAAAATTAAACAAACAACATTTAAATGATTTGAATGCAACATGCAAATATTACAACATAAAAAGTGACAACAAAACAAAATTTGTGATTATAGCAAGCGAAGAAATTCACAGAAGCACAAATTGTCATAAAGAAAAAACCTGAAGTAAATAACATATTTCAAATAATTAGTCAAACTAACAAGCACAAATCAGCAAAAGATATTGCAAAGCAAATCAAGTGATTTGGATAGTTCGATATTACAATACAAACAGCTTACATCAGATACAAGATAAGTACAATTCAACACAGTATCACTCAAACATTGCAATAAATGCTAAATTTGGACATTAATAGTCAAATCATTGGACAGTTATCACCACTATTGTCCAAGAAGGAAATAACTCTAGAGGCAAAACGAGCACTATACAATACAACCTTCATCCCAACGTTGTGCGACCAATGGCAGACCTGGACCCTAGATGTGCAAGAACAATTATTGTAAAAATAAACTCCACTGAGTTAAAATATGTTAGACAAATGACAGGAAACAGTCTGAGAGATAGGATCAGAAATGAAGAACTGAGAAAAAAGCTAGGAATAGCCCCCACCATAGAATATATAAAGAAACAACAGATAAAATGGTTTGGCCACATGACAAGGCAGAAATATCAAAACGCAACACAACGAGCCTTCAGCAAACGTTGTGAGAATACCAGACCCAATGGTCGACCACGAAAAAGATGGATGGATGGAATATTAGAAGCACTAGGAAACATAACAGCAGCAGAGGTGAACAGAAGAGCAACAGACCGCAAATAATTATATCTCTTCTCGACGCTGAAAGGCAAATGAGGAAGGAAAGAAGAAGAATAGTCAAAAAAAAGAAAGAAAAATTGTCATAATGAATATTAGAAAAATAATGAATGGTATAAACAGAAATTGAGATATGAGGGTAAAGAGCTGGATTACACTAATGCCGATACATATTATGATGACAGCTAATCAAATAGTTTGAACTGGTAATGTGATCACCACCAGACAATATCCCTCAGAAATGAAATGGCTTTATCAGACATCACAATGAGCATCACGCACAAAGCACACTGCATAGCATTGATCAGATAACAGAGGTAGAGGGAAGAAATATTTTATGATTTTGAAACCTGAAGTATTGTTCAACGTTTAGATAGCTTAATATGCCACCAGGCAGCTTAGAGTGCTAACAGAAGTATAATAGGAAAACATCATTGTGTGTGTTTTTCTTTACAGTGATATCTCACAACTGTACTAATAACTATAATAATTGACATATATTTTCAATTTGTAATGTTGCTACCTCTACTCAAACACTAGGGTAATCTTATCTCATTCTCCGCCTCAAAAGTTATTTCATACCTTTGTATACCTAAGTGTTTATCTCCAATAATGGCCATAGAAATGTAATGATAGTCAGTATTCACAAGTCTTTGGAAAAGTTTGTTGCAGTATAGAAGCTATATTTTTTTTAAACAGTTAGAAATAACTAAATATGATATATGTTCTAGTCTTGACATTACTATAAACCACACCATTGCTTTAAGATTACTTCACTCATGTGGCCCACAAAATGTGCTTTTGTTTCATATTTATCTCATAGTTTATTTCTCAGTGTGACAGCTTGCCATTTATGTTTCTGATGTGCTTCTTTTAGATAGAAACCTTTAGAATTTCAATGTTTTCGGCATGATTTAAAAACATGTCTCTGGGCTTGTAGTATATTTAAATGGTATTGCATTTTTTTTCAGTGAATGTTTTTTGTTTTTCAGAAGCTGTTTGCTATTTACATTTTTCTGTATCTAAAATAACCTTCCATTCTTGTGTTCCTTTTTTTTATTATGGGCTAGTTTTATTTTTTTCCTCATTTGAATAAGTTTATTGTCAATTTTTCTGTATATTTATCCATCACTGCATGACAGTGTAGACTACTGATAAAGACAACAGTTGATAGTGACATTTCATTTCATTTTAAATATGATCTTTGTTGATGTGGACTCTGGGTATAAAATGAGTCAAAGACCATAATGCAAGTATGTAGCTATAATTATATTATAATTATAGCAATTGTGACAAAGCTAAGTTTAAAGCCAGTCTAAAGATATAACAAGGACAAACTAAGCACAAAAAAGAACTGATATATAGTAAAAACTGTATACAGAGCATTGAACAGAAAGTAATATAATTATAATATAATTATCTGACCATTCATGAAGAGATGACTTAACACTTTAGCCTCCTTACACTCTAAAGGAATGGTGGTCCATCTGGTCTGGAGCGTGATTCTTAAATATATATATATATATATATATAATAAAAATAATAATCATTTATTATTATTTGTCTTCTGTGATCCTTAGTCCATAGTAAATTATCTAATACATTTAATGCCCATAAAAGTTAAAAATACAGTACTTTATTGTTCAGTTACTTGGACTTCCATCTGCAGCTCCAACATTTGCATTGCTGATCATTACATCTAACTAGTTCTTCATCATACTCTTTTCTCGCCTTAAAAATCTTAAATACAAGATCAAAGATATTGACCACTCTTAATATCATTTGGGTTATGACTTGTGATTAGTTGGTGTAATTTTAGAAAGTCAATGTCCATTCAAAACAACATTATTATATGTATTATATCCTCTCTAATAGTGTCAGAAATGGGACAATAACAATCCAAAGAAAAGTATCATTTGAATATAGTTCAATCTCTACCAAAATTCTGTACATTAATGTTCTATTACTGCAATAAAACACCAGTATATTAAAATGCACTAGTACACACCAGGAAGGAAAGCTGCAGTATGCAGTAAAGGTGATGTTAGCATATTTACTTACCTTTCTTGATTGTTGTGTGAATATGCTGCTTTGTTAAATGATATATAGCATGCACACATTGTATTAAATCAAATATTTCACTGAGACATGTATATATTTTACATTTCTCATGTAGTATTTCTTATGTAATTTCAGTGCAGTTGACAGTACTAATACAGTTGTTTTGGTTGATTTTGTCATTTCAGCTAATTATGGTGTACAAAGTTCAGGGTCTTGATCCTGATTGGTTAATGGCTGAGAGAGGATCACAGCGAGGAAAAGTTCCTGTCACATACCTGAAAGTCTTAGAATAAGATTAATTTTATGTTTGGACTCATCTTTTAAAGATTACTGTTGTTATTATTGATAGTTCTGTCTAATTGATAATATGTAACAGATAGTCATTTTTGTCCATTTGCTTTTTTTTTTTCCTTCAAAGCTTTTGTTGCAAAAGTTAAGGAGATATGATATTTGTAATAAACAGTCAAACAGACTGTGATAAGTATGATATTTGTAATAAACAGTCAAACTGACTGATAAATTTAAGATTGCATGTTACATAGCACAGTCATAGATGTTTCAGTAGATGCTGTAGCAATTAACGTTGGTGGTGGAATTATTTTACTAGTGTTCATTTGTCATAATGAGTAAATGGTGTGTGTGGCCAGTTAGATTAAATTGGCCTGTTATGATTAAATGTTCTCAACACTTGACACTTTATGTTATACAATATTATCCATATTTAAATGCCTCAAATTCACCCACCCCTTTAGTTTTATTATGTTTTTGTTTCTTTCTCTTTCCCAAGTTAATGGTATTTAAATATCAAGTTTGTAGTATAAACATTTTTTTTAAAAGAAAATATGCCTAATTTCATATTCCAAAGTCTAGTCTTTTTTCTATATATTTATTATTTATGAAGGTTTTTGCAGTCTTATCATGCAACATTATGTTCATGCTATAGAAACATCATATAATATATAAAGGAGAGAAGATTAAGCAGCTTTCATATGCATTGCCTTTGTAAGAAAATGAACATCAAATGGCAGGACAAAGAAACCAACTCAAATGTCTTACAATGAGCCAAACTCCCATCCATCATGACGACACTTGAGAGTTGGGGACTACGGTGGCTAGGTCATGTGAGAAGAAATGACAACAATCATATTCTCAAACAATTATTGTATGGCGAACTTAGGGACAGAAAGAGACCAAAGGGCAGACCAGTGTTGAGATATAAGGATGTTTATTGAGTTTCCTTGAGTGAATTCTCTATCAGAGAAAGAAACTTGGATAGTCTGACCTCAGATTGTAGCATGTGGAGAACAACAATAAAAAAAATTGCACAGCAACATTCAAGGAAGAATTGATGTCAAATTCAGAAAATAAAGGCACAAAAGAAAGGAGATGAGGCCGGGCACCATAAATGCATCTTGTTCATTTTACTGTCAGATCTGTCTATCCAATATTGACAGATTCAAACACAAAAGAAGCTACTGAGTAAAACAACATCCATTATAGTACACTAATATTACTAACAAATCACAATTCTTTGTTGTCAACTGTATGTCAAGATGCCAAAAGCAATATATTATATATATGTGTTTGTGTGTGTGTTTGATATAATTCAGTGGGGAACCAGACAAGTTGTATTAAAAATTGTGCGACCAATATTGTGTCGGCATGACCTTGAACTACCATGAGATGACACTGGAATTCAGCAGGGAAACAGTTTGACAAGTTGACCCTCCCTTTCATTGACTCAATATTGCACCAAACAAGAGGAGCAAAGTATTGTGAGACTTTTGTTTAGTGAAAGCATGAAATCTGTGGAGATTCATCATTGGTGGAAAATTTCATACAGTAATAGGTGTATGAGTCATACACAAGTGTATTAATGGACTGAGAAGTTCAAGAACAGTGTACTAGTGTAGAGGATTCACCTCGCCCAGGTCCAGCGCACACAGCAAGTCATGGAAAACAACAATGTAGCTGTGGAGAACATGATACAGAAAAACCAGCAGGTCATAGCCAAGGAGATGACATTACTATTGAACATTTCCTTTGGATCAGCCCATCACATCTTTCATGATGAGCTGAAGATCCAAAAATGTGCAAAATGGTATGCCCAAACTGCCATGGATGTGTGACTGTGCACCCATCCAAAAAAAATATATTTCTGCTGTATATACACATTTTGTCAAGTGCTAGCATAAGTGCATTGAACTACGGACTGTTGAATCATAGCCATCTATAGATTTACAAAGGCTCATGAGCAGAAAATAAAACCAGAAAACCCTTTTAATTAGCTTGATGTTTTCAGCCATTGGAGCTATAGACGACTGAAGTCATGCTATCCACAATCGCACCTGCTCACAAAGCTGAAAACATCACGCTAGTTGGAGGTTTTCCAGGAATTACCTCTTAACCCGCAGGCCTAAGTAAGTCTAAAGTTGGCTGTAGGTGGACAGTGATAATATAAATATTTCAGTTTTTTTGCAATAAATGCACTGTAAACAAAAAAATCTGGTTTTCCTTTGAACATATCATATCTAATGATGTATGTGTTTGTGCGAGTGTATATATATATATATATATATATATATATGTATGTATATATATATGTATGTGTGTATATATATATATATATATATATATATATATATATATATATATATATATATATATATATATATATATATATATATATATATATATATATATATATATATATATATACATGTATATATATATATATATATATATATATACATGTATATATATATATATATATATATATATATACATGTATATATATATATATATATATATATATACATGTATATATATATATATATATATATATATATATATATATATATATATATATATATATATATATATATATATATATATATATATATATATAGATATATATGTATATGGCCTTTGGTGTTTTGACAGACAGTTGGTAGCAAGCAATCATGATAAGCAAGTAGTTTGGCGAATTATTAGTGTTTTATTCACGTTGCTGAACAGTTTCTCTCGTGGTTGAATCTGTCAATTATTGGATAGACAGATTCGACTGCAAAATGAACAGGATGTATTCATGGTGCCTGGCCTCATCTCCTTTTCCCTACGCCTTTTGTCTTCTGTATTTGATAACAATGCTGCCTCAAATGCTTCTGTGCCATTTTTTATTTTTATTTTCCATGTGCTACAATCTGCAGCCAGATCCTCCCAGTTTCTTTGACTGATAGATAATTCCCTAAAGGAAGCCCTGCAAACATCCTTATATCTCAACACTGGTCTGCCATTTGGTCTCTTTCCATCCTTAAGTTTACCATACAATATTTGTTGGGGAATACAATTGTTAGGCATTCATCTTACATGACTCAGCCACCTTAGTCTCTGACTCCTAAGTGTTGCCATGTGTTGCCATAGGAGATGGGTTCGTTGTAAGACATTAGTGTTGGTTACTTTGTCCTGCCACTTGATGTTCATAATCTTTCGAAGGCAACCCACATGAAAGCTGTTTAACCTTTTCTCCTGTTCTGCATATGTAGTCCAAGTTTCTGATCTGTATAGAAGAGTAATAAGCATAAGTGGTATATACTGATTTTGGGGTCTGGGCTACCGCTGACATAATAAATAAAGACATACAATATATTCTGTAGGCTAACATGAAGTAATATTTGCTAATGACATCACTACATTTTAAATTACTTACTTATTTATATGTAAACTCTATCCGTCCTATTTGGGACGAAAATGTCTCAATGACTTTGTCATTGAGAGTACTGTTGGATTGGTTTCTAAGTTTCTGAAGGAATGATTTCTCAATGGACATTATTGCCAAACCAGATAAGTGTTCTTGTGTCTTGAGTTGAGCGACAATAAGATTTTATTCTCTTGAGAGCAGAAAAAGTTCTTTCTACAGATGCTGATGTGCATAACGTAGCTTTTAAATAGATTAGGAAGTTCCGGTAATCAGACCTAGTTTCAATTTCAATTTGTGACGATTATGATTGGCTAGAGCTAAAAATAACCCATGAAACCACATTTTGTATAGGTAGCTCTCGCCCGTATAATTTTGACGGGAATTTTGTAATGTCAAGGTCATTAATTCTAAGTCGGAGAGAAGTGAATCGTACTGCTGCTGATTAGCGGTTTCATGTACTATTTTTTTTATAGTAGTTTCGGCTTCATTCACAAACATAATAGTAGTAAAACCTTGCTTTAATAACTGCAAATCAAAGCAAATAAGTCATATTGGCCTACAAAATGTGTAATAGAATATTCTAAAATTTGTAATATAATTATGAAAAAAATATAATAAATTATCATTTCCTTTTGTATTTCGTTAATATGTTCAGGCTACTGGTGGTAGCTGTGGTAGCATAGAGAATATGCCACTGATAAGCATACAACTTTGACAAATTTGAATCTTAGTCCTGAGGGCATAAGTAATATAGGTGGGAAGCCAACATTTTTCAGCACCCTGTACAGACCTGCTTTGCTCACTGTGTCAAAAGCCTTTGTGAGATCAGTGAAGAATAGAGGTCTTCTCTGTTCCTTGCACTTCTCCTGCAGTTGACAGAGAGTAAAAATCAAATCGGTCATTGACCATCCAGTCCTAAAACCGCTTTGGATCTCAGGAGGGATATGTTCTGCCAGTTGATGTAGACACTTCAGAACAATTCTTGTGAATACCTTTCCAGTTCTACTCAAGAGGGTGACACCCCTATTATTTATATATACATACATACATCTTTTATATTTAATGCAGCATGGCACCAACAACAAGCCCCAGAAGACTGGCAACAGGCAATCATCATACCAATATGGAAAAAGAAAGGTAGCAAAAGAGACTGCAATCAATATAGAGGTATATCTCTTCTCAGCCATGTAGGAAAGCTATATGCCAAAATCTTGGAAAAAAGGCTGAGACCAATAATAGAACTACAGTTAAGCGATTCTCAAATGGGGTTACGAAAAAAACTGAGGATGTACCGACGCACTATTCACATTAAAACATCTTGCAGAAAAAAACGACAGAACACAATCAAAACTTATACATAGCCTTCATTGACCAGAAAAAAGCATTTGACAGAGTAAAAAGAGAACAACTGTGGGAGATAACAACATACGGAGTAAGCCAACATCTAACCAACCTTATTAAAAGTCTCTACGTCAACAGCAGCTGCAGGGTCAGAACAGCAGCAGGCTACACAGACCACTTCGAAGTTAGATCAGGTGTAAGACAGGGATGCGTACTATCCCCCCTACTGTTTATTACATACATGGACCATATATGCAAGCTAGCCAACCCATCAAAGACAGAGGAGATCAACGAGCTTTTATTATTTGCAGACGATCAGGCACTAATACATGAAACAATAGAAGACCTACAAGAACACTTAAACAAACTCAACATCTCAGGCACAAAATACAACATGAAAATCAACATCAACAACACAGAAGTCATGAATGTCGCCAAAAATAAACAGAACATCAACATAACTATAGTTCAACATAACTATAGAAGGCAAGCAACTAAAAGAAGTAGAGGAATTCAAATACCTAGGAGGTCTATTGACAAACAATAATTCTCAAACAGCAGAGATAGAATCAAGATGCAGCAAAGCTTGTCAAATCATCAGACAATTATCACCACTATTGTCCAACAAGGAAATAACTCTGGAGGCAAAATGAGCACTATACAATACAATCTTCGTCCCAACATTGTGCTACCAATGCCAGACCTGGACCCTAGATGCAAGAGCAATAAGAAAAATAACCTCTACAGAGATTAAATGTGTTAGACGAATGACAGGAAACAGTCTGAGATATAAGATCAGAAATGAAGAACTGAGAAAAAAATCTAGGAATAGCCCCCGCCATAGAATATATAAGGAAACAACAGATAAAAAAAATGGTTTGGCCACGTGACAAGGCAGAAAGAACAAAACACAGCACAACGAGCCTTCAACAAACGTTGTGAGAACACCAGACCCAAGGGTCGACCACGAAAAAGATGGGTCGATGGAATATTAGAAGCACTAAGAAACATAACAGCAGCAGAGGTGAACAGAAGAGCAAAAGACCGCAAATTATATCTCCCCTCGACGCTGAAAGGCAGATGAGGAAGGAAAGAAGAAGCAGAAGACGATATATCTTTTTTTTTTTTTATGCATCGAAGAAAGATTACTTATGGAAAGGTGCTTATAAATTACAACCAAATGGCGTACAGGGAAATATGGTGTTAGTGACCCTATATTTTACAGACCTTCAGCACATGATTTTTTGGGTAAAGTGGTCGGTATTACGCCCGTGCTGCTTTACTTTCCCAGAAAAAAAACCGGTACCCATTTAAGGCTGGGTGAACCCGGAAGCCATCGGTTGGGATCGAATCCTACCCCTTGTCCTTTGTAGTCCTGTTCACTAACCACTGAGCTATCGCGGCTCCCAGCAAATACAATTATTTCATCAAAAGTTTTTTGGTTATGGAAGGCCCCAGTATCACTGCAAAAGAATTCAAAATCCATAATTGCTTAACTGCCCGTGCCAGTAGAATCATCTGAATTACTATCTCATCTCCCAAACAAAGAAAGGCAGATGTAGTAAATTTTACCTATTAAGCCACAATATGTTGCAAAAGATGCCAGTGTAGAGTAAACCTCATTGCCAAGACCTATTGATGCAGTTATTCATTTTTTTTTTTTTAAACAAATACAAAATTTTAAAAGTTAGGAAGCAATTCTTAAAAACTGGGGGGGGGGGGGGTGAAGAGGAGGAAAGGTTAATGTGAGGGAAAAAGTATTCATAGGAAAATATATAACTGCATTAGCAGACACCATAATTGCCTTATGTTTTGTGTTCATTATGTAAAATATGTTTAATTCAATTCATGCGAACATTCTAGATAGCAGAAATACAAAATAAACAGCATTTGATAAGAGTCAATAGCCATTTTGAGAACTTTAGTTTTGGTTTCATCACTGCTCTCAGAAATTGCTTTACCTGCTCTACTGCTCTTTCCTAATGCCAATTTCAACACTGATCGTTCTTGATTAATGTAAAATTGTGAGTTGTTATTTCCATCCTCAGAGCATGCTTGTTCTTCCCCTACCCATTCTCAAACCCAGATCATTCAATAGATGATGTGGAGGTTAATCTCCCATTCTGTTTAACCTTCTTTTGATAAGGTGTATCTAATGGTCTTTAGTAAATCCAAAAAATCCAAAGTCAACAATTTTCTGTATTGAGACCTTTCCAGCCAGCCTGCTTATTACCATGCATACTAGACAATATATCCACATAAGAGTAGTGGGCTGTGACTTTTCAAGTTGGTAGGTCCATTCTTTGCACAACATGCATCATTAAATTTTCCTAAAAATACTTTAAGAGCCTGTCAAATGGTCACACATTGGGTTAGTTGTTCAAAAAGCCACCTGATTACTGTTGAGGCAGCTTTGACCTCCATCCTCATGCTGCTCAGATGGATCTTGACCTTAGTGAACATTTGCATATGTTAAGAGATATCTGACCCTGACATTATAGACAGTGCATAATATTTCCTCTGCTAAATTGAAAAAAAAGAATTTGGAAATTGTCTTAATCATTTTTGGATCCATACTTCTATGTGTGGCAAGAAATCAGCTGGCAGACTTAATGTTAAAACTTGAGAAATTAGGGGGCTGGATAGTCTAGAAGTACAACATCGGCTTCAGAACAGGAAGGACTCAGATTCTAAGCCTATCAGAAGCAGTGGTAATTTTTTTGAAAATAGAAAAAATAAATCTATGGTTTCTTTATGACATTACCCTCCCTGATCTCTTGGGTAGTGAGATCCAATGTCTAGCCCTCTTGGATAAGGCAATAAACAGGAGGTTCCATGTTCACTTACTCATGCTAAAGAACCCTTGGCAGTTAATCGAAAAGAGTGTGTAGGCCATAAATAAGGCCACTGCCTGGGCAAAATTGTCAGCAGGAAACCTACCCGCCCAGTAGATCCCAGGCCGTGCTACATTCATGCACGTGGGCCAGTATTCTCCTCAGACTTTCTTGAGGGGATATCAGAGCAACTGGATTCATCTAGTGTACAGTGATGATGATCCAAACAACAACCTGAGAAATCCCAATGGTGCAGTCTTAATACTGAAAAGTAAAGAAGAGCAACAACTAATGATAATAAGTAAAGAAAGCAAGAGTAAAGGACTTGGTCTAAACAGTAGAAAGATAGTTATCTCGAAAGAAAGGCTCCTCCATAGTGTGCTATAGACAGTTTTGAAACAGGTCAATCAATTTAAATACCTGGGCACAATAATAACCTAGGATGGAAGATGTATTTCTAAAATTAAAAGCAAAATAACCCAGGCAGCATTCCAATTCCATAAAATAAGAAGCGTTTTGATCAACATATTTTTGTCATTAGAAGTAAGAAGATGAGTTCTCCAATGTTGCATAGAATATAGAGCCAATCCTTGCACATGAAAGTGAGTCCATGAATGATCATAAAGAAAATAAGAAGGTACTTGGAGGCCACAGAAATATGGTTTTACAAAAGAATGTTAAAAATACAATTGACAACTAAAAAGAGCAACTAAGAAGTCCTTAGAGAGGCCAGAATTAAAGAAAGCTTTTAAACTCTTATCAAAAGACAGGCCTGTTTCTTTGGGCATGTGATGAGAAGAGAAAAACCCAAAAATGTAGATACATTATAAAAGATTACTAGGAAAAAGAGACAGAGGAAAACAACAACAGAAGATAGACAGTTTAACAATATGGCACAGAAAGAAATCAACAGGGAAATTGGCCACAAGCACTGGTGTACAAAAAAGAAACAGAAAGAAATGTTGGTGGCCAACACCTCCAAACATGGCACCCGATGATGAAGAATTTTCCACCCCTTCCTTCTCACTTTGTAAAGTCTCATCTACTGGCTTAATATCTCTTCATGTATGGTCTGTATTGATTGATATTTTATATTTGTGACATTAGAAACTGTTAACAAAGTACCTACGCCAGAAGGCACGGTACTTGATGATGATGATGATATAAATTAATCTGAAACAAACCTGGTGAATTCATTTAGAGATGGAGGAGACTGACAAATTGTTACAATGCAAGTCTTTTAATAAAATTAGATGTTTTATCTTCTAGAAATTTTTTTTCTTCAATAAAATTACAACTTTTACTCAGAACATTTTATTTTTGTTTGTCCTCCAGCCAATATTGATAACTCATGTGCATATTATTGGTCATCGCATTTTTCATATTAACTAATAATAAGAAGTGATGAAATTATATCTATCTATCTATTGTCCTTTTGAGCCTAAGACGGCACATAGGGCAGAACAACAATCTCAAAAACAGAAACCTTGCGTGCCAAAATGGCACATGTTGCAGAGATTGCTGCTTCTAAAATCTATGGCGATGGAATTATAGCCTTCCTAGAAATGATTTATTGATCGAGAAGGGGATACAAGCAAAGAAATTAGAATCAGAATAGCTAAAGCAACAATGTCTTTCAGAAGCCTTGAAAAGTTGTGGAAATCAAAACTCATAAGCACAAACACAAAACTTAGACTACTCAAATAAAATGTACTATCAACCCTTACGTATGCGTGTGAAAGCTGGAAAACAACAAGAGATATAGAAACAAAGTTGAACGCTTTTTAAAATAAATGTCTGAGGAAAATACTTGGCATAGCATTGAACGAATTCAAAACAAACAAGTAAATTAGAGAAATCGCCAATCAACCACTAATATCTTCAGTAATAAAGAAAAGACGATGGTCATATGTTGGACATGTGATGAGAAGAAATAATAACCGAATAGCAAAGCAAGCCCTCATGTGGGAAACAACAGGTAGGAGAAAAGAGGAAGACCCAGAGAGACACTGATAAGAACATTGATGAGAGATGCAAGAGCAGCAGGATTCGGCTCCCTCAATGAGATAGAGCTGCTTGCACAGAACAGAGACAAATGGTGAGATTTGATAAAATATCTTTAAAAGAATTGAAAACTGCTAGAACAGAAATTCAGATAAGAGAAGGAGTATCTTGGTCTATGGGCTGGCTACAGCTCGAAAGGTCAATAGATAGAAATTATTTTCTTCTTCTTTCTTTGTCCACAGACCAAAAAAAGCAGATTATGTTGTGCAAAATATTCTAAATATTCTCCTCATGTGGGTTCTATGATGAATGCTGAGAGTTCTGATATTTCCTTTTCTTTTTCTTTGTAGCATGACTTTGAACAGTGTAAAATTCAGTTCCAACTATATTTTCAGATTCCTGAATTATAATTTCCCATTGCTTAAAGTGATTGCAAACTAAAAGTTTTGAAGCATTTATGAAATAAACATGTTTGACATTTATCTTATTTGATATTTATTTTATAAGGCTATGTTAACTGACAAATAGTTTTGTAAACATGATCACTATGTATGTTAAGATTTGACAGTTACATCAATTCTTTTTAATTAATTAAAAGTCAATTTATGTCGCAAAACAAGACACAAACCCCTACCCATCTCATAAAATAAGCATCAACAGATGTGAGTGACCACCCAACTGCAAGACTGCAACAGAATGGAATAGAAAAACAATTTAAATCTCTCTCTCTCTCTCTCTCTCTGCGATCAGGACTCAATCAGAGTAGGATTCCAGACTCTCACATAAAGTCAGCTGTCAGGTTAAGTGTGTTGATCGCCCCCACAGACGGAACATCACATTTAGAGTCTGCCAGATCCACTCTGATTGAACACCCGTTAAAAACGTTGCACTGTGTTCTGCGCCAGTGGCCCAGTGCATCCGATTTCAGCCAGCATTTTATTCAGGTTTGCTTTCCTTAGTCTTTGATTGTCCCCAATCTTCCTGCAAGGCAGCAGATTGTCTTTTCTGTAGAGGGATTCTGCCCTTAGATGGTCTGCCCTCCCAGGTTTACGAGCACCATCTGCCCGAGTCACTAGAGGTGACTAACACATACATGCACGCACAAAGATAAATTAAGACAATTTAAATCATCTTTAACATCCAAAGACTGAGTTTTCTACCTGTGCAGCAAGGGACTCCTGTGCATACAGCTGCCAGGAAAAAATGGATTAACACACAAAATTCAGTTCCTAGTCTCTAGGGGCTTCACCAAAGGTGAAAGCTCATGAATGCAACAACAAAATCACCTTCCCCCTCCCATATAACACTATCAGATTTTATGAATCAAATGCAACCACAGAGATTCACTGCAAACATTATATATGAACAGATGAGACCAAAACAAACAAAAAAGCAAAGCATGAATATTCTGTTCCTTATTGATGTGAAGAGTAAAAGCTATAAAAATGAAAGAGTGAGAGTGTGTGTTTGTGTGTACTAAGCACTCAACATAATTTCATCACAGTTTGAGGAAATGGAGTGTTACTATTGTGTAGTTTACAGTTCTCAGAACTATTTTTGATTGTTGTGTATTGAGCCACTAGTTTTAAAGATTGTATTAGATAGAACAGCTTGCCAGCAAATAAAAAACTAAAATTATAAATTACAATGTTTATACTCATTAAGTTTATCATAATTACAAAACTAAATCATAATTATCCTTTCAGATGTTGCAATTCTACCTTGCAGTAAGCTCCTCTTTTCTAAGAGCTTTTAAATTTCAATAATGGTGTAAATGCCAACTATCCTTGCCTTTCTAGTCAGTTTTCTTTTTAGTCTCTCTCATGGTCTGCCTTTTTGTCTTTTTCCTGTTGTTTCCAATTTGAGAGCTTGTTTTGTGATCCTCTTATTTTTTCTCCATCACATGACCAAAATATGTCCACCTTCTTTTATTGATTTAAGATAAAAGGTTGATAGTTGCAAGGTCACATCTCATATTTCTGCACTACTCTTGAATTTGTTCCATCGTATTTTCCTGAGACATTTGTTTAACACTGCAACCTCACCCAGAGACCCAGTTAGGGTGACCCTAGATGAAGAAACTTAATCATTATAGAAAATAACTGTTAAAATTTTTGTGGAATTATTTCTCATTAGTTGTCATGGTGTGTATATTGTCAACATGAGCAAGGCCCATCTATAGAGTATTCATCACCATGTGGTTTTATTGATTGCATTATTTTAAATGTTAAGAATGACAGTTGACAAATCCTCAACACGTAGAAACTGACAACTCTAGTTATATGTTAATTTATCAGTCTTCTTTGCTTTCTTGTATAGGGCTAATGTCTGATATCAACCCTTTTGGGTCATCATGGTCTTTCAGTCTATTCAAGGTTGTAGATTCACATTCCTTTCACTAAATCACTTACTCATCCTACCTCTCTGTGAACGCTTAGAGCACTTAGTCCATTGCTTCCCCATTTTCTACAACAACAGCCAACCCATCAAGTCTGTCTGCTCATTCATTTCCTCTTAAATCTGAAAGTTCTGGCACAAAAATGCAGCAGATTTTAATCAGCCTTGACATTTTAAATATAATACAGATTCAAACCACTGCCTTTGAATCTAGCCCATTTTTATCTTCCTGAGCTACCATTGAGTTACTGTGAAAGCAAATGGTGAAACCCCTAACCAAACTGCTGCCTTAGTTACTTACTAGACTTCCCTCATCAAACTATTTAGAGTCAAGTGCACCACTAGTTACTTTCCTTGATGATTCTTCCCCCTTCCCCTTCCCCCGCCCATTCCCTTGACCTGAGCTGTAAAAGCCAATGAACTTTGGGTATGCCAAACAACAAACTCATCTGTATACATATAACTAATTCAGAAAGATTCATAGATGTAATATTCATTACAGTTTATAGTGACACTGGAGCAAGTAGAATAAGAATTGCTGTCAATTAACAACATTTTACTTATGTATCTATAGGGACGTATAAGTTAAAGTAAACAAATTATATTTATTAGGTATTTTTTTTCATGTGATCCATTAGTTGTTTACACTTGTACATAGTCTGATGCTGTCACTGATTTCAGTCAATAAACTGATTTGGGATTAAATAATATACCGAGTTGTCTTACAAAAAGTGTACATTTATGACAATTTAATACCATACAACATTATATAACATGAATATTTTCCAACATCTTCTACATCTCCTCTACTTTTCCCACCACATTTAAGAAAGGTATATACATATATATATATATATATATAGCCTTTGGCGCCTTGACAGATGGTTGGTATCAAGTAATCATGATTTGTCAGTAGTTTGGTAATATTTGTGTTTTAAACTGTTTTGCTGAGCAGCTTCTCTTGTGACTGAATCTGCAAATTTGCAATTTGTGGTGTCTGGTTTTATCTCCTTTTTCCTGTGTGTTTTGTTTTCTGACTTTGAAAACCATCTTAGTCTCAACTCCTAAGTACTACAGTCTTTCGGACAATTTTTTTATAAGAAGAATAAGTCACATGATCCAGCTAGATTGTCATTATTGACATCGGGACAGTTTTGTCATGAGTAACCAGTGCTGCATCATCAGTGAATAGAAGTTTCTTGATTAGGGTCTCCTTTTATTTTATTCCTTAGATGTGCTAGATTAAATAAGGAGTTGTCAGATATTAATGAGGATGGAGCTGACATTTCCATTTGGTTATCATGCCTGCTTGAATAATATAGAGATATCAGATTGCTTTGCCTAAAATGTACTAACCCCTCTCTCCCACCCCTCTCTGGCTCCTCTTTGAAGCGTTCCGAAGGAGGGACAAAGTTTTTGCGACTTATGTTCAGACCCATAGTTGAGCTGCAGGGTATGCCAGAGTGTGTATAATACACAACCGACTGCCTTAGGGTCCCTCTGGTTTTTCTGTCTGTATTTACTCCTGTAGCCTTCGAACTCTACAAGTCTCCTCACAAGGTATTGATCAAATTAGACACAAAAACTGCTGTAGAAATTGCATGAAGTTTTGTAGTAACCAAAACATTATTATATAAGTGTTCGTGTTAGTAATTCACAAGTATGAGTTAGTAGAACGACAATTGGAAAATAAATGTCCAAGGAAAATACTTGGTATTGTGTGGAACAAACTCAGAAATTATATAAATCTCCAATCAACCATTAATATCATCAGTAATCAAGAAAAGACGATGGACATATGTTAGACATGTGATGAGATGATAACTGAATAGCAAAGCAAGCCTTCAAGTGGAAAACATGCAAGAGAAAAAAAGACTGACCCAGAGAAACACTGAGAAAATTGATCAGAGGCAAAGACAGCAGGAATCGGCTCCTTCGATGAGATTGAGATGCTTGCTCAGAACAGAGACAAATGGCGAGATTTGATAAAAGATCTTTGCAAGGATTGAGACTGCTCATCCATTGAGGTGTCGTCCCCGCATCGAGGTTGTCTACGACAGAGCGTCATTCCACTCTGTCTCTTGTGCTTTGATGGTGCAGATTGACATAGGCTGAGTTGTCCCTCTTGATGTTACCGTCCTTGTTAGCTCTGTTCTTTTACCTTGTATTTTCCCTTCTAATATTACTTTTAGTAGGCTGTTGTGTCTTTTTAGCATGACCCAAAAAATTCCTTTGTTTTGTTCTAATTGTGTTTAGTAGTTCTCTTTTAATTTTTTAGTTGTTTTAAAACTGTATTGCTTGTTTTGTTTTCTTTCTATCCAATTCTACATTTTCTTATATAAATCCATATTTCAAAGGCTTCAATTTTTTGTTCTGTTTTCTTGTTTAATGTCCATGTTTCTGCACCATACAGGAATATTGAGATGTAACATTTTGCAATTCTTAGTTTTAGCCCTGTTGTTTTGATGTTAGTATGAAACAGTGTATAGAGGGGGTATGGCTGAAACAGACTATAGCAATAGTAAGTTTGAAACAGGAGATAACAGCGATAGGAAATTAGTGAGAGAAGGGCAAGATGTAAACAAAGGGGGGATAATTAGGAAGGAGGGCTGATATGTGTTCAAGGGCTCGAGAAGGTAGTGAGTAAGCAAGAATCACGGGGGCAGGACAAAAGCCAGAGGTGAGTGAACAAAGGATTAAGTTGAGAAGTTAGTGTCGAGGGAAGAGTTGGGGAGTTGCAAACTGGCAGTGAGTCTATGCGGACATCTGTTAGTGTGAGACAGATCGGTACCGTAAACTCGGAAGAGTAGTCAACAAATAGTAGGACAGTTGGTTTATTTTAGTGAGTTAGGGCGAGACCTGTAAACTGGTCTATGTTAGGAATTCCAGGAGATGTGATTCTAGCAGTAGTTATTGTGATACTAGAGTGAGCTAGTCATAATAAAGCTAGGCAGCAGTAGCATATAGAAGTTAACGTTACGACTATTTGCAGAGACTGTAGTGAATCATGTGTGTTCGTAACATGATAAGACTGAGTGCAAGTCTTGAATGAACAATCGCAGAGCGATTAGAGCTCCAACTGTTACTAGAGACCTTACTAGATCCTGAGGGATCATCCTACTAAAGACTTCGAGGAAGTCTTGAATGAACCTTCGTAGAGCTATGGTAGCTCCAACTGTTACTAGAGACCTTACTAGATCCTGAGGGATCGTCCTACGAAAAGACTTCTAGGAAGTCTTGAATGAACCTTCGTAGAGCTATGGTAGCTCCAACTGTTACTAGAGACCTTACTAGATCCTGAGGGATCGTCCTACGAAAAGACTTCGAGTAAGTCGTGAATGAACCTTCGCAGAGCTACGAGAGCTCCTTACTTCGAGTAAGTCTGAATTGCTGAGCTGTGAGAGATCCAACTGTTACTAGAGACCTTGTTAGATCCTGAGGGATCGTCATACGAAAAGACTTTGAGTAAGTCTTTAATGAACCTTTGCAGAGCTATGAGAGCTCCAACTAGTTCAAAGAGACGTTAATAGATCCGGTGTGATCATCCAAGAGAAGACTTCGAGTAAGTCTTGAATGAATCTTCGCAGAGCTATTAGAGCCCCAACTATAGTAACGAGACGTGTAGGTCCTGTATGCACATCCAACTATTAAAGAGACTGTAGGAGATCTGATATGATCGCCCTAAGACAAGACTTCGAGGAAGTCTTAATGAATCTTAGCAGAGCTAGGAGAGCTGGGCTTCATGTGTAGTAATGTAGATCAAATGAGTAAAGCAGTGTTGGCAGAGCACTGCATGAGAGCCTCTTAAGAGACTGTTATTGTGTAGTATTGACGGTGTACAGGAATGGTCCTTGTGTGTGTATTAAATTGTTACATGTTACCATTCATTGTTGTTGGTCATGATTTGCGGAATGCCAGCTGTATGGATAACTAGTGTTGAACGAATTGTGGGGTCGCCACCAATCAGAAAAACACAACGCGAAGTAGTTTAAGAATCACGACAACAGCAGTCTGATAAGGAAGGCTGTACTCTTATCCAGGAGGCTGGTAGCCTACTGGTAATCATCAGCCTGTCTGTCAAGTCATCAGCCAGGCAGAACACGTGGTGTGGGCCGGGCCGTACTGTTGTGGCTCAAGTCAGCTCTCGATCTTTATGACAGCATCAAGGCCGCTGTCATGGTGAACCTCAGGACAGTTAATCAGTTCTGAATCAAGTTCAATCACGTAATTCAAGTAATCTGAGAGGTCAAGGTCCTTTCTGTAATCAACATCATCATCAATTATCGCAGTGTCGCAGTGTCGCAGAGATAGGAGCAGAGCAACGATCTCGAGGCCAGGTCCGAGTCAGTGTGACCGACAGGGCCATGTGAGGGCAGTGTGTCGACAGCAGTGGCGGCATAAGACGAGTATCCGGCTGTGTGACGGCCGGGAGAGGGGGAAGGAAAAATAACCCCTTTTACATTGGGCTTGTGACCAGCGCTAGGTCGCATCCGATAAATGAAACAGTGGCGGCAAATCTGAAAATAAATTCCAAGGATCATCGGAGAAGTGATGTGTTCATTAATTAATTAAGAATAGTAAGGAATGAAAGGTGAGTGAAAGAATGATTAAACAAACAAATGGAAAGAAACAATTGTGATAATACAGAAGTATTGTAGTCGTGTGTGTCATAATAACTTTTTTTAGTTAGAAAATGAATAACGATTGAAGAAGGGAAAAAGGGAGTAGAATAAGGACACGAGTAGGATTGAAAAGAAAGACACACAGGGCTAGAATACAGGAAAAAAATGAGAAAATTATTATGCAATGTTGTAAATGTATTGAAAACAAATTGGTTGTAATTCATTGCATAAATTGTTGTATAATTACAGGTGAATCCAAGTGACTTAAATGAGTATAGGTTGTGGAGTCAAAGGGAGATAGAGACAGTAAGGTTATAAGAGGTGATACGTGTGGAAAAGAATTTAACAGGAAATTAGTGAGATAGGACAAGAAGTCAAATAATTGAATATTGGTGTAGGATATCAGCACAAGTGGGGTGGGGGGGACGTTGAGACAAAGAGCAATAGCAGGGTGAGGAATAGAGTAGAAAATAGACATAAATACAAGGAAAGGAACAAGGTAGTAAGAGAAGGGTAGTGAGAAATAGAAACAAAGATGGAGGGGATGACACAAGAGGGATATATGTGGCAAGCCATGCAAAAGATGGGGAAGTAGTGGAAAAATTAGGGAATAGTTTACAAACTCAGGAAATAACAAGAAGGATTCCCATTTTTACAGGAGAGCCAGACAAATTTGAAGAATGGATACACGCCATTGAATTCTGGTCAAAGAGCAAACAATTAAGTCAAATAGAGTGGAAGTAGCTACGAGTCAGAGTGCAGTAGCGAAGTGCGTGAGAAGAAGAATAGAAGAAATAAAAGAAGAGCCATGGCAAGAGTTTAAACTGTACTTAGCAAAGAGGTATGGAAAATTCAAAGATGAGCAGCATGCCATCATGAAATTGACAGGGGCTCAGCAAGGAAGAAGGGAGACAATAGAAGAATATGGAGAAAGGATAAGAGAAATGGCAGAACAAGGGTTTGGAGCAGGAATAGAAACAGAACAGGTCAATAAGTTGTTAATAGCAACATTCATAACAGGGATAAGAGATAAGGGGCTGAAAGTAATGCTAACATGAAGAAGAATGGCAACAATCTCACAAGTAATCAATGCAGCGATAGAAGAGGAGGGTATAACAAAAAGATTTGAAGAAGAACAAGGACAAGAAAGAGAAGCTGGTAGAGGGGGTAGGCAAGAAAGCCCCATGGAAATAGACCACATGAGACAGAAGGATACAACAGAGAGAAACACAGATAGTCAATATCATTCAGGAGACAAGAAGGTGTTACAGGTGTGGGAGGATAGGTCATATTATTAGACAATGTAGAGAAACAACTAGTAGACAGAAAAGAGGAGGAATGTACCGAGCAACGGGAAACGGAAACAGTACTCAAACAGGCAGGCGATTTTGAGTACAGAAGAGAAGCCTGACCAATTTGGTAGATACGGTAGAAGAGAGGATCCATGTTCTTGCATAGTACAATATTAGACAGGCAGAAATATAGGGCTATTATAGACACCGGTGCCAGCGTGAGTGTGATAAAAGAGACTGCGTATAGAGCAATAAAAGGGTACAAAGGAAGAATGAAGATGACAAGGAATAAACTGGAATCAATAAGTGGGCAATTGTTGGAAGTAATAGGAGAAACATGGATACACATAAAGGTAGGAAAATGTCATATGCAACAAAGGTTTATGGTAGTTAGAGGAATGAATAGGGTTATGGTATTATGTAGGGACTGGATGAGGAAAAATGAAGTTATAGTGAATTACAAGACGCAAACGTTAAGGATAGGAGGAGTGGAAATACAAATGGAGGATGACATACATATTGCAACATTGGCGAGAGCAAAGGAGGATGTAATATTAAAACCGCACCGCGTACACATCACTTTAGCGAAAATAAAGCAAAATGATTATATTACACCAGGAATGACGATAGAAACAACGAGAACAAAGCCAGAATTAATGGAAGAACTGAGCATAAGAGTGATTGATGGCATAGCAACAGTAAGTAAGGGGAATAGTTTGCCAGTGATGTTAATCAATTATTCGGGAAAAACAATTAAAATAAAGAAGGGAAAGGTCATAGCTCAGATTAAACGGGGACATAGGAATAAGCTGGATGCAGGGAGGAAAGAGCGAAGAGGAGGGGTGCAACAGGAAAGAAAGGAAAAAGAGAGGAGAGAAGAGGAAAGGCAAGAGTACCTACGTTGGGTGAGACAAAGATTTAGGCAGGAACAAAGAGAGATAACAAGGAAAGTAGAAAGAAATAGGGGACTAAATAGGAACACAAAAACAAAACAAGGCACACTAACAAAAGAGAGACGGGAACAGTTAGAAAAACAAATACATACAAATGAGGGCGATAGGAATCAAGTACAGAAATTAGTATTCAACAACCATGAAATGTTTGCGTTGACAGACTATGAACTGGGGAAAACTAAAACAGTAGAATTAGAAATAGATACTGGAACAGCGCAACCAACAAATGTAAGAACGTATAGGACGCATTTAAAGGATAGAGAGGTAGTAGAAGCGACCATAGAAGAAATGTTAAAAGCGGGAATAATTGACAGGACAACGTCACAATGGTCATCACCGGTTGTAATTGTACAGAAGAAGGATGGAACAAAAAGATTCTGTTGTGATTACAGAACGCTGAATAAAGTGACGAAGGATATCAGTTATCAAATGCCAAGGGTAGACGACATAGTGGCACTATTTCAGGGCACAGACTTTTATACAACATTGGATTGCAAGAGTGGCTATTGGGCAATCCAAGTAAATCGGAGTACTAGGGACAAACTTGCGTTTAACACACATTTAGGAACTTTCACTTGGAATGTAATGCCGTTTGGATTAAAGGGTTCACCAGCAACATACATGAACTTGATGAACCAGGTGTTACAAGGATTAGGGACATTCGCTCAAGCTTACGTAGATGACATCATAATTTTTACAAAAGGAACAAAAGAACAACAGCTAAAACACGTTAAAATGGTATTTGACCGACTACGTCAACATGATATAAAATTAAAACTCAATAAATGTCAATTTCTAAGAAAGGAAGTGAAATATTTAGGCTTTGTAGTAAATAGAGAGGGGATATTACCAGATAAAGATAAAGTACAAGTGATTAAAGAAATGAAACCACCAACTAAGGTAAGGGAGGTACGGAGTTTTCTAGGTATGTGCGGCTATTATAGAAGATTCATACCAAAGTTTGCAGAAGTGGCAGAACCACTAACGACATTGACGAAGAAATTTGTGAGATTTCAATGGTCAACAGGATGTCAAAGAGCGTTTGAGACGCTAAAAGAAGGGTTGGCAAAAGTGCCATTGTTGGCACACCCGAATAAGGAAGGAAGGATGATTCTATATACGGATGCGTCAGATGTGGCAATAGGTGCGTGTCTGGTATGTGAGAAAGTAGAGGTGGACAAAGTAACAGGAAGAAATAGGGTACAAGAATGGCCAATATATTTTCTATCCCACAAGTTAAGCAGGACTCAAATAAGGTGGCCCACTATAGAAAAAGAAGCATTTACAATCCATTATGCAATTCAAAAACTCCATTTCTACATATACGGACAGCAAGTAGTAATAAGGACAGACCATAAGCCACTCAAAGCAATACTTGAGGCGCCAATTAAGAACAGGAAAATAGATATGTGGTCGTTAACATTGCAAAATAGTGGAGCCAAAGTGGAGTATATAGAGGGAGCTAGAAACATTTGTGCGGATTGGTTATCGAGAATGCCAAGGAAGGAAGGGGAAGAAATAGAACAGAACGAATCAAATACGGATGTGGGTAAATAGAACATTCCAAATAAATATAATAGATACCAATATAGTAAGCCAAAAGGGAAATGAGACAGAAGAGGAAGAGGAATGGGAGAATATACAGAGAAGGAAGAGGTAGACATAACAAGGGAAGCACAAAGTAAAGATAAAGAGTTAGGGGAGAGTTAGTGCTATGACGATCATCATTTTCGGGAGGACGTGAACTCCCATGGTATATGGTGGATAGGTGGCAGGAACCATTGAAGGCTATGTCTGAAAAGTGTTCCTTCTTGCAGTTTCCTCATATTCCAAGTCCGGCTTGTTGCAGGAGCTACTGAGTTAAGTGCTCTGTGCACACCGTGAGCTGTGTGTTTCATCCGTTTTGATCCTGCTTCGATATCCCGCTTGTTTACGATGAATGATGATATCGTATGACAGGGAACAGTTGGCTGTGTTCACTTTCTGCGCGGTTTCGCCTTATGTCTTTTGGCGTGTGCTGAGACTGCTACGATGGGGACTACAGTTACCTTTCTTTGTTTGGGAGATGAGTTAGTAATTCGGATGATTCCACTGGCACGGGCGGTTGAGTAATTATGGATTTTAATTCGTTTGCTGTGATACCGAGGCCTTCTATAACCAATAACCAATAAGTTAGGGGAGATAATAAGGGACATAAAGAGTGGAAAGGCGAAGAAATGGAGGAAATTTAGTATCGATGAGAATGGGGGAATATTATTATATATAGGCGATGAAGACGAAGTACAACCAAGGGTGTGCATCCCACAAGTATATAGGAAGCAGTTGCTATCAATGTATCACGTGGAAAATGGGCACATGGGGAGAGATAAGATGCTAGATGCATTGAGAATAAAATACTACTGGCCGGGCTTGTATAGATCGGTAGACGAGCACGCTAAGAGATGCAGAGTATGCAAGACAAGAAACTTACTACAGAAAGGGGGACCGATGATGACAATGGAGAAGCAGTATTTTGCGATGCAAAAGATGAGCATGGATATAACGGGGCCATATCCAACGACAATATCGGGGAATAAATATATACTCCATGTAACAGATTCTTATAGTAGATGGCCAGAGAGTGTGCCAATACCGAACAAAAACACGGACACTATAATAGATATACTACTGAATGAAATTATTCCGAGATATAGTTGCCCACAGTGCATATTAACAGACAATGGAGGGGAGTTTACGAGTAGCAAGTTTCGACAAACATTGAAGAAATTAAACATCCAACATATAAGAACGTCAGTATATAACCCGCAAGCGAACGGGATCAACGAAAGGCAGCACAGAACGCTAAATGACATAATATCCAAATTGACAAGAGGGAGAGAAATGGAATGGGATGTAAAATTGAACCATGCGTTGGCAGCAATTAGGATGAATAAGAACGAGAGTACACAATTTTCACCATTTTTCTTGTTGCATGGTAGACATCCAATGTTGCCACTTGATAATGTGTTGCAACCAAGAAGAAGGTATATGGGGGAAGAGATACACGAAATAATCCTGCAACAAATGCACGACACACAAAGAATGGTGTGGAGAAATTTAAAAAGAGCAGAAAAGAAGAACCAACAAAAGAGTAAAGATAAAGAAGGGATAGAATACAGAGTAGGGGACAACGTATATTATAAGAATCAGACAGCCACGTCAAAAATTAGTCCAAAATGGAAGAAAGGAAATGTAATAATAAAGAAAACAGGAGAGGCAAATTATATTATAAAGCACATGTATGGCAAAAGGGGGATACGAACACATAGAAGAAACATAAGGAAAGATGACTCGTTATGGTCAGAAAACGAACAAGAGCAGAGGGAGAGGCCAAGGAGGAAATGTACGATGTATGGAGGGAAAGAGTCGACAGAGTACACCGGGAGTGAAGGTGAACAGGAGGTTTTACGAATACGAGATACGAAACAGGAAAAGGGGCAAAGAGAGAACAAACATGGAAGCAGTAATGAAAGTGAAGAAGAACAAGGGGAAAGTAGTGAAGAGGAGGGAAACAGCACGGAAGAGGATCCACCGTATAGGAACACGAGGAGTCAGTGTAGAAGAAGACAAGAACGAAGGGTACAAAGAGAGAGGCAAACGTCGTCAGAGGAGGAAGACATGCCAATACCGGAAAGACGACTAAGATTAAACCAAAGACAACAAGAAGGGGAAAGACAAGAGGAAACAAGAGAAAAACAAGTGGGAGGAAGGATGGAGCAGGGGAATAGGAGCGTCGTTAGGAAGAGACAGGGGAGGTGGTCTTCAGGAGAATCACCAGAAGAAAAAAAAATAGAGAACAGGAGAGTGAACAATGGGAGAGAGTTACCAAACAACAGAAGAGAGAAGCCAAGAAATGATAGGGGAGGTAGAGTAGAGGACATAGAGAAAGGAAGATATAGTAGAGAGGAGCAACCTTCAGAAGTTCTGTAGGGGCCCTATCAGAAATTGTGGAGGAGGCTCCGATGAGGGTAGAGGATATCCAGGATAGGAGCTGAAGAGGAGTGAGTGTAAATAAGAGGGGAATGAGAGTTAAAGAGTTATTAGAGGTGGTTAAATAACTCGGAGAAGGTATAAGGCAGTGAAACAGTGTATACAGTGGGTATGGTTGAAACAGACTATAGCAATAGTAAGTTTGAAACAGGAGATAGCAGCGATAGGAAATTAGTGAGAGAAGGGCAAGATGTAAACAAAGGGGGGGGGGGGATAATTAGGAAGGAGGGCTGATAGGTGTTCAAGGGCTCGAGAAGGTAGTGAGTAAGCAAGAATCACGGGGGACAGGAGAAAAGCCAGAGGTGAGTGAACAAAGGATTAAGTTGAGAAGTTAGTGTCGAGGGAAGAGTTGGGGAGTTGCAAACTGGCAGTGAGTCTATACGGACATCTGTTAGTGTGAGACAGATCGGTACCGTAAACTCGGAAGAGTAGTCAACAAATAGTAGGACAGTTGGTTTATTTTAGTGAGTTAGGGCGAGACCTGTAAACTGGTCTGTGTTAGGAATTCCAGGAGATGTGATTCTGTAGCAGCTTTTTATTTATAATGTAACAGGTTTATGAACACAGGAAGGCGTGATCACACTAGTTGAACCGACTTCTCCCAGAAGCCTGCCCTGTACTGTATGCACTAGGACGACATGGTGAACACCACATCAACGCCCCCTATGCAACCCTACACGTGGTGGACGCAGGCCTTGCCTCGCCTGTGACGCTCCTTCACTGCCGATATGGACTGTCGGAAGTGTCGTAGGCAAGTCCCTCTTGCCCGCATTGACTTGACCGCTGCTCTGCTCTACTGGAGGAAGGACTTGCCACGCCTTGCCTCCGGTACGCCTTACACAGAAGATGCAGACAAACAGCTCACTCCATTTTGAGCCATCCCCTGCTTGACTTGAAGAACTCGTCTTACCGCTAAAGGCGGTCTGACTCTCCTTCGACCTTCCTCTGTGGATATCTGGACGGAAGCTCGTTGAGATCTGAGCCCTCGTGAATCCTACCCGCTGCTAGAACACCAGCCGGTTACACTGGCCAACGACTTGACCACCTGTTACGACTTGACCACCTGTTGACCGTTAGCAGTACTTCGCGCTATTCAATCTATGGTTCAGGACAACCTAATCCGTTCGTCGTCAGGACAAGACAACAAGAACACAGCTAGCATTTCCAACATGTTTCAACACCATTGGAGTTAACAGTTAAACGTTTATTAAACACTAACAAATCCATTCCCAGAAATTTACAAAATGTCCACTGTCACTCTTATAGTGACCTCTCATTCCGACCTGACTCTCGCACTGACAACACGTTCAATGCTCCATAATATTTGTCTCCTCAACATGAGTGAGACCTGCAATAATACAACAGTCTCTGCACTTGTTTAGTGCCAGTGACACTCACAGTTAAATTAATTCCACCGTCTCTGTTCTATGCTAAGTATACACTCATAATGATTCAAAGTCTCTGTTCTACGCTAAGTGGAACACTCAGATAATAATTCACATATGTTCTAGGTGAAATTGAATACTCACAATGATACAAAGTCTCTGAGTTATCAGAAGCTACCAGCTTCATAGTCAATTCTCTCCATGACTACATCTACTCTAAGTCACTGAAGTTTCGGTGAGAACACTCACAATTTATATATACGTCCCTAGTCTATGCTACTTGAACACTCACAATAATTCACAACCTATTCTAGGTAAACTTGAATACTCACAATGATTCAAAGTCTCTGAGTTATCAGAAGCTACCAGCTTCATAGTCAATTCTCTCCATGACTATATCTAGTCTAATTCACTGAAGTTTCGGTGAGAACACTCACGATTAATATATACGTCTCTACACATGTGGTGAGCTCTCCACGCTCTGCTAATGTCTCGATGGAATGATTGATATTCAATCTTCCGATGTAGGTGATTACACATATCTCCTAAATCTCATGATACTGTACCCACCTGATTCACAATCAAGTCCTTGCGATAATTGTAACACGAACATTTATCTGTTATTCATAGTACAGCCCTACTGTGCCTAGCTTAATCTGGCATCACAACTAATCACATCTAACTGTCCAGTGTCCAGGAAACTCACACAACTAACTTGAGGGGCTGTCGCCCTCCAACTAACATAGCTACTAACTTTCTCACCAACCTAACTAGTTCACGGTACCGACTGTATTTCTACAGACGTCCGCATCTGGACCCACTTCTGAATCGAATGACTTCAACCCTCCTCTCACCAACCTGACTTGCGCACACTGATCTCTTAACAGTCACCTCTCAATGTTCTCCTTTGTTCACTAACCTCTGGCTTTTTTCCTGTCCCCCGTGATTCTTGCTTACTCACTACCTTCTCGAGCCCTTGAACACCTATCAGCCCTCCTTCCTAATTATCCCCCCTTTGTTTACATTTTGCCCTTCACTCACTAATTTCATATCGCTGCTATCTCCTGTTTCAAACTTACTATTGCTATAGCCTGTTTCCACCATACCCCTTCTATACCCTTTTTCACTGCCTTATACCTTCTCCGAGTTATTTAACCACCTCTAATAACTCTTTAACTCTCATTCCCTTCTTATTTACACCCCCTCCTCTTCAACTGCTATCCTGGATTTCCTCTTTCTCTACTTTTGTAGCCTCCTCCTATTTCTTATATGGCCTACCTTCTGTTCTACCAATTATCCCATCTGTCTCTTGATTTATAACTATTATATCTTCGAAAACTTCTCCTATCTATTCTATATCCATAATCTTCAGTTTGACCCTCTCTTCGAATACCTTTCCTATGTTCTCTGTATTCATCATCATAAGTTTGACTCTCATGTATCTCGTCTATATCCTTATATAATTTTTCCTCTTGCTCTCTTGTTAATCTCTCTATGTCTGCTGCTGTTAATTTCCATAGACTATCCTCACTTTCTGCCTTTTCTATGTTTTCTGTTTTCTGTGATTCCCTGTTGTGTATCATTTTTATTGTCTGTATCCTATGGGTTCTGTCTAATTTATGCGTGGTACTTGGCAACCTACGCTCTATGTCGGTCATGTACCTTCCTAACATCTTTAATATTTTGTCCCCCTTGTCTTTAGTTTGCCCTTCTTTGTTCCCTTTTTCTTCCACTACTAATAAACTTCCGTTATTATCTACCTGTGTTCCCCTATCCTCTGTGTTTATTTGTTTGTCCGTCACTGTCCCCCTATTCTTAGTTCCCTTCTCTATCATTTGTGTTGCACTATCTGTGCATTCCGTTTCAGTTTGTGTAAACTTTTGTTCTTTTTCGTTCTGTCTAACTATGTCATTGTCTGGGCCTACTCCAATATTAATATATCTTTTTATATCCCTATCTTCCAACCTTGTCTTTGTCTCCCTTGTCTCATGTGTCTTCCTTGCTTTCCTTCCCTTTTTAGTTTTCTTACAGTCTAACTTTCCTACTCTCTTCATGTCTTCATCTGCCGTCAAAAACTCTTCGTTATCTGATGTATCTGCTATTGTATCTGTTGCCCTCATAAATTTATAATTCTGTTCCCTAATCCTCTTATTTACCTGGAGCCCATACCATCTATAGTTTATCCTCTTATCTAGTCCATCTCTTCTTCCTCTACTATCGGTTAAATAAGCTGGTCTTGTCTTTCCGTTATCTTCCTGTCTCCTCTCCATGGGTCTAAATACATCTACTCCTATCTTATTATTTACTATTTTATGTTCTTGATTTATAATATTATTTACTATTTCGCTATTTCTGTATAGTATTATGGCCTTATTTTTCCCATCAAGTCTCTCTATGTATCTATAAAACATTATCTCCCCAAACTTACTAAAATACCTTCTAATCTGTTCGTCTGTAACATACCTCCTTAATTCCCCTACTATTATCTTGCAACTGTTAGTTTTATTTTCCCTTAATCTAGACTGATTCATTCTGTTTACTATTTCTCACTACCCTTCTCTTACTACCTTGTTCCTTTCCTTGTATTGATGTCTATTTTCTACTCTAATACTCAACCTGCTATTGCTCTTGTCTCAACGTCCCCCCCACTTGTGATGATATCCTACACCAATATTCAATTATTTATCTCCTGGGACTCTATCTGATCTCTTTGTTCATCACCTGTTTATATTTCCATTCATGTTTGTTCATAATACAATTTCCTAGAACCAAAATATATGACACACAACTCTGTTTACCACAATACCATCATTGCCCACACAAAAATTACACAATGTATCACAATATCACTCTTTACAACAATTGGTTCATCACCTTCACCCAAAACACAAATCTCTCTCTAACCTTGTATCCCAGCCATGTGTGTCATTTGTTGTAATAATATTTGTTCCTTATTTTACTCCCTCTTCCCTTAATTACTATGTCCCTATTCTATCTAAAAAAATATGGTTGACACACACGACTGTGATAGCACTCTTTATAAATTTCTCTCCCTTTGTTCTTTAAACGTGTGGCCACACACTTTACACTCTTTACACTTCTCTTTAATATCTCTCACTCAATACTCCTTCCACTCGCTAATTAATATACTACTTAATTAACTAGTAACACACTTTTGAAGATCCTTTGAATTTTCTCCCCGCTTTGCTACCACTGTGTCTCACTTGCCTGTCTTTGACCTAACGTTGGCCATTGCCCAAAAATGTAGCAGACCAAAAAATGTAGCAGGCTTTTATTTACCTATATTGTAGCAGGTTTATGAACACAGGAAGGCGTGATCACACTAGTTGAACCGACTTCTCCCAGAAGCCTGCCCTGTACTGTATGCACTAGGACGACATGGTGAACACCACATCAACGCCCCCTATGCAACCCTACACGTGGTGGACGCAGGCCTTGCCTCGCCTGTGACGCTCCATCACTGCCGATATGGACTGTCGGAAGTGTCGTAGGCAAGTCCCTCTTGCCCGCATTGACTTGACCGCTGCTCTGCTCTACTGGAGGAAGGACTTGCCACGCCTTGCCTCCGGTACGCCTTACACAGAAGATGCAGACAAACAGCTCACTCCATTTTGAGCCATCCCCTGCTTGACTTGAAGAACTCGTCTTACCGCTAAAGGCGGTCTGACTCTCCTTCGACCTTCCTCTGTGGATATCTGGACGGAAGCTCGTTGAGATCTGAGCCCTCGTGAATCCTACCCGCTGCTAGAACACCAGCCGGTTGCACTGGCCAACGACTTGACCACCTGTTACGACTTGACCACCTGTTACGACTTGACCACCTGTTGACCGTTAGCAGTACTTCGCGCTATTCAATCTATGGTTCAGGACAACCTAATCCGTTCGTCGTCAGGACAAGACAACAAGAACACAGCTAGCATTTCCAACATGTTTCAACACCATTGGAGTTAACAGTTAAACGTTTATTAAACACTAACAAATCCATTCCCAGAAATTTACAAAATGTCCACTGTCACTCTTATAGTGACCTCTCATTCCGACCTGACTCTCGCACTGACAACACGTTCAATGCTCCATAATATTTGTCTCCTCAACATGAGTGAGACCTGCAATAATACAACAGTCTCTGCACTTGTTTAGTGCCAGTGACACTCACAGTTAAATTAATTCCACCGTCTCTGTTCTATGCTAAGTATACACTCATAATGATTCAAAGTCTCTGTTCTACGCTAAGTGGAACACTCATAATAATTCACATATGTTCTAGGTGAAATTGAATACTCACAATGATACAAAGTCTCTGAGTTATCAGAAGCTACCAGCTTCATAGTCAATTCTCTCCATGACTACATCTGCTCTAAGTCACTGAAGTTTCGGTGAGAACACTCACAATTTATATATACGTCCCTAGTCTATGCTACTTGAACACTCACAATAATTCACAACCTATTCTAGGTAAACTTGAATACTCACAATGATTCAAAGTCTCTGAGTTATCAGAAGCTACCAGCTTCATAGTCAATTCTCTCCATGACTATATCTAGTCTAATTCACTGAAGTTTCGGTGAGAACACTCACGATTAATATATACGTCTCTACACATGTGGTGAGCTCTCCACGCTCTGCTAATGTCTCGATGGAATGATTGATATTCAATCTTCCGATGTAGGTGATTACACATATCTCCTAAATCTCATGATACTGTACCCACCTGATTCACAATCAAGTCCTTGCGATAATTGTAACACGAACATTTATCTGTTATTCATAGTACAGCCCTACTGTGCCTAGCTTAATCTGGCATCACAACTAATCACATCTAACTGTCCAGTGTCCAGGAAACTCACACAACTAACTTGAGGGGCTGTCGCCCTCCAACTAACATAGCTACTAACTTTCTCACCAACCTAACTAGTTCACGGTACCGACTGTATTTCTACAGACGTCCGCATCTGGACCCACTTCTGAATCGAATGACTTCAACCCTCCTCTCACCAACCTGACTTGCGCACACTGATCTCTTAACAGTCACCTCTCAATGTTCTCCTTTGTTCACTAACCTCTGGCTTTTTTCCTGTCCCCCGTGATTCTTGCTTACTCACTACCTTCTCGAGCCCTTGAACACCTATCAGCCCTCCTTCCTAATTATCCCCCCTTTGTTTACATTTTGCCCTTCACTCACTAATTTCATATCGCTGCTATCTCCTGTTTCAAACTTACTATTGCTATAGCCTGTTTCCACCATACCCCTTCTATACCCTTTTTCAATTCTAGCAGTAGTTATTGTGATACTAGAGTGAGCTAGTCACAATAAAGCTAGGCAGCAGTAGTATATTTAAGTTAACGTTACGACTATTTGCAGAGACTGTAGTGAATCATGTGTGTTCGTAACATAATAAGGCTGAGTGCAAGTCTTGAATGAACAATCGCAGAGCGATTAGAGCTCCAACTGTTACTAGAGACCTTACTAGATCCTGAGGGATCGTCCTACTAAAGACTTCGAGGAAGTCTTGAATGAACCTTCGTAGAGCTATGGTAGCTCCAACTGTTACTAGAGACCTTACTAGATCCTGAGGGATTGTCCTACGAAAAGACTTCGATGAAGTCTTGAATGAACCTTCGTAGAGCTATGGTAGCTCCAACTGTTACTAGAGACCTTACTAGATCCTGAGGGATCGTCCTACGAAAAGACTTCGAGTAAGTCGTGAATGAACCTTCGCAGAGCTACGAGAGCTCCTTACTTCGAGTAAGTCTGAATTGCTGAGCTGTGAGAGATCCAACTGTTACTAGAGACCTTGTTAGATCCTGAGGGATCGTCATACGAAAAGAGTAAGTCTTGAATGAACCTTTGCAGAGCTATGAGAGCTCCAACTAGTTCAAAGAGACGTTAATAGATCCGGTGTGATCATCCAAGAGAAGACCGAGTAAGTCTTGAATGAATCTTCGCAGAGCTATTAGAGCCCCAACTATTGTAACGAGACGTGTAGGTCCTTTATGCACATCCAACTATTAAAGAGACTGTAGGAGATCTGATATGATCGCCCTACGACAAGACTTCGAGGAAGTTTTTATGAATCTTAGCAGAGCTAGGAGAGCTGGGCTTCATGTGTAGTAATGTAGATCGAATGAGTAAAGTAGTGTTGGCAGAGCACTGCATGAGAGCCTCTTAAGAGACTGTTATTGTGTAGTATTGACGGTGTACAGGAATGGTCCTGGTGTGTGTATTAAATTGTTACATGTTACCATTCATTGTTGTTGGTCATGATTTGCGGAATGCCAGCTGTATGGATAACTAGTGATGAACGAATTGTGGGGTCGCCAGTAGTATACAAGGGTCCAACTGATTAGCATTTGGCCCGTAAATTAACAAAGATATATAGTAGGTGCGCGGCGCACCTAATGTACCGTAGGTGCAGGGGGAGTTAACCATGCCATTTCGTGTCGGGATGTTGACCTTTAGTCCCGGTGACCCGGAAGTGACGTGTTTATGTCTGGTGTGTGCTGACTTTGGAGTTCTTTATGTACTTGATCGTTAGTGATAGGTTAGTAGATTATACAACATCATTGACAAACAATCAATATAAAACAGAAGACAAAGATATATTTTATTCTTTTATTATCTCAATAGGTGTATAACATACATTGATATTATATAGCATTACAAAAACATTCAGTACATTGAGTCAATATATAGTACATGGATAACATTTATTTATAGATAGGTAGTTGGATGTCTGCTTAGCGTTGTGTCATAAATGATTCATAAGGGGTGAAACTGTTAGAGATTCCTGGTTAGGCTAAGCTGGTAGTGTAAAGAGTTAAATATCTAGAGGCGTAGTCGAGACGTTATCATCAGCTACCTTTCTTTTTATATAGAAATAGGAAAGAGCATTTCTTGTTTGACTGTAGGAAAATATAGAATTATTTAAGACTTTGAAACCTACATTTTTTCCACCCTTGGCCTTTTGCGTGGCGAGAACCTCTAAAAACATATCTTTATCTAATTTGTTGTGTTGCTTGCTTAGCCCTTTACAACTGATTTTATCGTAATCCCCACTACAATGGTACGTCTTACTACATAAGCTAACAAGAGCTGTCCCTTCGTACTCTAGTTTAAAAAGCCCGGGCGTTCGTTTGGTGTATGCTTTAACACCCTTACAGTTTATACAGTCTGTTTTGCTAATATGTTCATCGCAGCGATAGGTGTATGGAGGTCGCCTAGTGTGTAATAAGGGCTGTATAGGGGTCGTCTAGTGTGCCGTGATGGGTCAATGGAGGTCGGCTAGTATGTCGTGATGGGTGTACGGAGGTCGTCTAGTGTGTCATATTGGGTGTATAGAGGGCGTTTAGTGTGTCATGATGGTTGTATAGGGGTCGTCTAGTGTGTCATGATGGTTGTATAGGGGTCGTCTAGTGTGCCGTGATGGGTGTACGGAGGTCGTCTAGTGTGTCATATTGGGTGTATAGAGGGCGTTTAGTGTGTCATGATGGTTGTATAGGGATCGTCTAGTGTGTCATGATGGTTGTATAGGGGTCGTCTAGTGTGCCGTGATGGGTCAATGGAGGTCGGCTAGTATGTCGTGATGGGTGTACGGAGGTCGTCTAGTGTGTCATATTGGGTGTATAGAGGGCGTTTAGTGTGTCATGATGGTTGTATAGGGGTCGTCTAGTGTGTCATGATGGTTGTATAGGGGTCGTCTAGTGTGCCATGATGGGTGCGTGGAGGTCGGCTAGTATGTCGTGATGGGTCAATGGAGGTCGTCTAGTGGGGTATGATGGTTGTATGGAGGTCGTCTAGTGTGTCATATTGGGTGTATAGAGGGCGTTTAGTGTGTCATGATGGTTGTATAGGGGTCGTCTAGTGTGTCATATTGGGTGTATAGAGGGCGTCTAGTGTGTCATGATGGGTGTATGTAGGTCGTTTAGTGTGTCATATTGGGTGTATAGAGGGCGTTTAGTGTGTCGTGAGGGGTGTATGGAGGTCGTCTACTGTGTCGTGAGGGGTGTATGGAGGTCATCTAGTGTGGTATGTGGGGTGTATGGCGGTTGTCTGGTATATCATACTTTAATCAACCAATAAGAAAAATGAAGGAACATTACATTCAACATTACTTATCTTAACTACTTTACATCAATACAGTTGAATAACGTGTTATCGTTAAGTCTTACCATACTTTAAGAGAAAACATTCAAACTTACAGCGTAAAATATAGTCTCAATCATCTACACCGAATATAACCTGTTATCGATAAGCCTTAACATACGTTAAGAGAAAACAAGCCAACTTACTGTGCAAAAATCCGCTAGTGTGAACAGTAACTTTCCTTGAATCAACCAAACTTATAACGCCGTCTAGTTTAAATATAACCTGGTAAGAAATGAATAAATTAACCAATCAGCGAGTGACTATGCCAACATCGCTTGATATCGGGATTAACCAATCAGAAAAGAGTATTAACATAGGAGGCGGGGCGAAGAAATGGCTGACAGGTGGATTAACCAATCAGAAAAGCGCGTTAGCTCAAGCGTAGGTAGTGGCTGTCGGGTCAGCAGTGGGGGAAAAATGCGGGGTGGTGGGTTACTTGAACTCGTTTTGACCCCTGAGGCAATTCCAGAAGAGTTCTATGACCTCATTTTGACCGCTGAAGGCTTTAATACCAATGTTTCCCACTTCAACGAACGACATACATCATTAAAGGTGATTACTTCAGCTCTTAGACTTTGGAGTTCCATATCTTTATCACTTCAACGAATGACAGACAACAGTAAAGATGATCATTTCAGGTAAGAAAACTTAGTTCCAAACCCTAAAATTTCGTTTCATAACCAAAAAGTTGAACTCAAAACCCTAAAAATTTAGGCCCAAAGTTGTAATTGTTAGACACGAAAGTCGTAAATGTTATATGCAAAGTCCAAAAGTTTGTCAAGACAACCCAAACTCAAAATAGTTAGACACAAAACCCAACAATTTATAGGCAAAGTCCAAAAAGTTACTCCAAAAGACAACTAATGTAACTCTTAATCCCAAAATTTCGGCTCATATGCACAAAGTTGAACACGAACTCTACAAATTTAGTCCCAAAGTCGTAATTGTTAGACACGAAAGTCGTAAATGTTATATTCAAATCCAAAAGTTTGTTAAAAAGACAACCCAAACTCAAAATAGTTAGATGCAAAGCTCAAAAATGTATATGCAAAGTCCAAAAAGTTACTCCAAAAGACAACTAATGTAACACTTAACCCCAAAATTTCGGCTCATATGCACAAAGTTGAACTCAAAACCATAAAAATTTAGTCCCAAAGTGATACTAGTTCGACACAAAAGTCGTAAATATTATATACAAAGTCTAAAAGTTTGTCAAAAAGACAACCCAAACTCAGAATAGTTAGACACAAAACCCAACAATTTATAGGCAAAGTCCAAAAAGTTACTCCAAAAGACAACTAATGTAACACTTAACCCCAAAATTTCGTCTCATAACCAAACAGTTGAACTCAAAACCCTAAAAATTTAGTCCCAAAGTGATACTAGTTCGACACAAAAGTCGTAAATGTTATATACAAAGGCCAAAACTTTGTCAAAAAGACAACCCAAACTCAGAATAGTTAGACACGAAAGTCATAAATGTTATATGCAAAGTCCAAAATTTTGTCAAAAAGACAACCCAAACTCAGAATATTTAGACACAAAAGACCAAATAGTTACATTCAAAGTCCAAAAGTTTGTCAAAAAGACAACCCAAACTCAAAATAGTTAGACATGAAAGGTCAAAAAGGTATACTCAAAGTCCAAAAGGTTACTTCAAAAGACAACTAATATAACAACAAGCCCCAAAACTTCGTCTCATAACCAAAAAGTTGAACTCAAAACCCTAAAAAGTGTCCACTTATCAACCAAAGTCTTTAATACAGCTGAGAAAACCCTAATAAATAATTACAATTTACTAAAAATGTTGCCCTTGATGATAGTTGCGACTGTGTCTAAATCATTATTGAAAATATTCATAGAACTCTAGTAAAAACCAAGCACACTAAAACACCACATTGAAAGAATGAACTTAAAGTTCACGCCCCTGTCACAACTCTGCTAAGAAAAGTACTGCGAAGCATGAAAGTTATGTCCCCTGCTATAACTCTACTAAACGAAAGTATTACCAAACACGTAGGTTACACTCCTACCATAACCCACTAAGAAAAACAAGATTTTGCTTAAAATACCACATTTATGATTGTTACGCCCCTTGTCCCTTTATGAGGGGACGCCCATGAAACTGTTAGAAATAGTAAATTTAACCTAGTGGCATACCCCAGATGTTATATTAGACATCCCCGTATCAAAAATTTAATTAAAACTCACTTTTAGGGTTGTTACGCCCCTTGACCCTTTATGAGGGGACGCCCATGAAACTGTTAAAAATAGTAAATTTAACCTCTAGACATACCCCAAACTTTATATTAAGCATCCCATATCAAGAATTTACATAAAAACCACTTTTGAAATTACTATCCCTGTACCCATTTTTGATAATTACGCCCATGAAACTGTTAAAAATAGTCAATTTAACATATAGACATACCACAAACTTTATATTAAGCATCTCCGTATCAAGAATTTACATAAAAACAACTTTTGAAATTACTACCCCTGTACCAATTTTTGGCGGTTACGCCCATGAAATCGATAAAAAATTGAAATTTAACACCTAGACATACCCCAAACTTCATTTTAGTCATCCCTGTATCAAGAATTTACATAAAAACAACTTTTGAAATTACTACCCCGGTACCCATTTTTGGCGGTTACGCCCATGAAACTGTTAAAAATAGTAAATTTAACATCTAGACATACTCCAAACTTTATATTAAGCATCCCCATATCAAGAATTTACATAAAAATCACTTTTGAAATTACTACCCCTGTACCCATTTTTGGCGGTTACGCCCATGAAATCGATAAAAAATTAAAATTTAACATCTAGACATACCCCAAACTTTATATTAAGCATCCCCATATCAAGAATTTACATAAAAATCACTTTTGAAATTACTACCCCTGTACCCATTTTTGGCGGTTACGCCCATGAAATCGATAAAAAATTAAAATTTAACATCTAGACATACCCCAAACTTTATATTAAGCATCCCCATATCAAGAATTTACATAAAAATCACTTTTGAAATTACTACCCCTGTACCCATTTTTGGCGGTTACGCCCATGAAATCGATAAAAAATTGAAATATAACACCTAGACATACCCCAAACTTCATTTTAGTCGTCCCTGTATCAAGAATTTACATAAAAACAACTTTTGAAATTACTACCCCTGTACCCATTTTTGACGGTTACGCCCATGAAACTGTTAGAAATAGTAAATTTACACTCTAGGGTTACTCCAAACTTTACATTAAACATCCCCATAGCAAGAATTTACATAAAAACAACTTTTGAAATTACTACCCCAGTACCCATTTTTGGCGGTTACGCCCATGAAACTGTTAAAAATAGTCAATATAACACCTAGACATATCCCAAACTTTATATTAAGCATCCCCATATCAAGAAGTTACATAAAAACAACTTTTGAAATTACTACCCCTGTACCCATTTTTGGCGGTTACGCCCATGAAATCGATAAAAAAATTGAAGTTTAACCTATTGGCATACATCAAACATAATATGAAAAAAAATCAACCAAAAATTTGTAGTATACTATGTCAATTAGGGACCCCAAATGTTCTTCCAGAAGCACCTAAATCCTTATATAAATAGTCTACCCTCACATGGAAGCACATTTTTCCTTATATGAGAGTCTACCCTCACATGGAAGCACATTTTTTCCTTATATGAGAGTCTACCGTTTTTCCTTATAGTCTATCCATCCTAATTGACATTGTATACTACTAATTTTTGGTTGATTTTTTAGGCAAATTTGATACATGGGCGTGTCACATATTATGTTTGATGTATGCCAATAGGTTAAACTTCAATTTTTTTATCGATTTCATGGGCGTAACCGCCAAAAATGGGTACAGGGGTAGTAATTTCAAAAGTTGTTTTTATGTAACTTCTTGATATGGGGATGCTTAATATAAAGTTTGGGATATGTCTAGGTGTTATATTGACTATTTTTAACAGTTTCATGGGCGTAACCGCCAAAAATGGGTACTGGGGTAGTAATTTCAAAAGTTGTTTTTATGTAAATTCTTGCTACGGGGATGTTTAATGTAAAGTTTGGAGTAACCCTAGAGTGTAAATTTACTATTTCTAACAGTTTCATGGGCGTAACCGTCAAAAATGGGTACAGGGGTAGTAATTTCAAAAGTTGTTTTTATGTAAATTCTTGATACAGGGACGACTAAAATGAAGTTTGGGGTATGTCTAGGTGTTATATTTCAATTTTTTATCGATTTCATGGGCGTAACCGCCAAAAATGGGTACAGGGGTAGTAATTTCAAAAGTGATTTTTATGTAAATTCTTGATATGGGGATGCTTAATATAAAGTTTGGGGTATGTCTAGATGTTAAATTTTAATTTTTTATCGATTTCATGGGCGTAACCGCCAAAAATGGTACAGGGGTAGTAATTTCAAAAGTGATTTTTATGTAAATTCTTGATATGGGGATGCTTAATATAAAGTTTGGGGTATGTCTAGATGTTAAATTTTAATTTTTTATCGATTTCATGGGCGTAACCGCCAAAAATGGGTACAGGGGTAGTAATTTCAAAAGTGATTTTTATGTAAATTCTTGATATGGGGATGCTTAATATAAAGTTTGGAGTATGTCTAGATGTTAAATTTACTATTTTTAACAGTTTCATGGGCGTAACCGCCAAAAATGGGTACCGGGGTAGTAATTTCAAAAGTTGTTTTTATGTAAATTCTTGCTACGGGGATGTTTAATGTAAAGTTTGGAGTAACCCTAGAGTGTAAATTTACTATTTCTAACAGTTTCATGGGCGTAACCGTCAAAAATGGGTACAGGAGTAGTAATTTCAAAAGTTGTTTTTATGTAAATTCTTGATACAGGGACGACTAAAATGAAGTTTGGGGTATGTCTAGGTGTTATATTTCAATTTTTTATCGATTTCATGGGCGTAACCGCCAAAAATGGGTACAGGGGTAGTAATTTCAAAAGTGATTTTTATGTAAATTCTTGATATGGGGATGCTTAATATAAAGTTTGGGGTATGTCTAGATGTTAAATTTTAATTTTTTATCGATTTCATGGGCGTAACCGCCAAAAATGGGTACAGGGGTAGTAATTTCAAAAGTGATTTTTATGTAAATTCTTGATATGGGGATGCTTAATATAAAGTTTGGGGTATGTCTAGATGTTAAATTTTAATTTTTTATCGATTTCATGGGCGTAACCGCCAAAAATGGGTACCGGGGTAGTAATTTCAAAAGTGATTTTTATGTAAATTCTTGATATGGGGATGCTTAATATAAAGTTTGGAGTATGTCTAGATGTTAAATTTACTATTTTTAACAGTTTCATGGGCGTAACCGCCAAAAATGGGTACCGGGGTAGTAATTTCAAAAGTTGTTTTTATGTAAATTCTTGATACGGAGATGCTTAATATAAAGTTTGTGGTATGTCTATATGTTAAATTGACTATTTTTAACAGTTTCATGGGCGTAACCATCAAAAATGGGTACAGGGATAGTAATTTCAAAAGTGGTTTTTATGTAAATTCTTGATATGGGATGCTTAATATAAAGTTTGGGGTATGTCTAGAGGTTAAATTTACTATTTTTAACAGTTTCATGGGCGTCCCCTCATAAAGGGTCAAGGGGCGTAACAACCCTAAAAGTGAGTTTTAATTAAATTTTTGATACGGGGATGTCTAATATAACATCTGGGGTATGCCACTAGGTTAAATTTACTATTTCTAACAGTTTCATGGGCGTCCCCTCATAAAAGGACAAGGGGCGTAACAATCATAAATGTGGTATTTTAAGCAAAATCTTGTTTTTCTTAGTGGGATATGGTAGGAGTGTAACCTACGTGTTTGGTAATACTTTCGTTTAGTAGAGTTATAGCAGGGGACATAACTTTCATGCTTCGCAGTACTTTTCTTAGCAGAGTTGTGACAGGGGCGGGAACTTTAAGTTCATTCTTTCAATGTGGTGTTTTAGTGTGCTTGGTTTTTACTAGAGTTCTATGAATATTTTCAATAATGATTTAGACACAGTCGCAACTATCATCAAGGGCAACATTTTTAGTAAATTGTAATTATTTATTAGGGTTTTCTCAGCTGTATTAAAGACTTGGTTGATAAGTGGACACTTTTTAGGGTTTTGAGTTCAACTTTTTGGTTATGAGACGAAGTTTTGGGGCTTGTTGTTATATTAGTTGTCTTTTGAAGTAACATTTTGGACTTTGAGTATACCTTTTTGACCTTTCATGTCTAACTATTTTGAGTTTGGGTTGTCTTTTTGACAAACTTTTGAGTTTGGGTTGTCTTTTTGACAAACTTTTGGACTTTGAATGTAACTATTTGGTCTTTTGTGTCTAAATATTCTGAGTTTGGGTTGTCTTTTTGACAAAATTTTGGACTTTGCATATAACATTTATGACTTTCGTGTCTAACTATTCTGAGTTTGGGTTGTCTTTTTGACAAAGTTTTGGCCTTTGTATATAACATTTACGACTTTTGTGTCGAACTAGTATCACTTTGGGACTAAATTTTTAGGGTTTTGAGTTCAACTGTTTGGTTATGAGACGAAATTTTGGGGTTAAGTGTTACATTAGTTGTCTTTTGGAGTAACTTTTTGGACTTTGCCTATAAATTGTTGGGTTTTGTGTCTAACTATTCTGAGTTTGGGTTGTCTTTTTGACAAACTTTTAGACTTTGTATATAATATTTACGACTTTGTGTCGAACTAGTATCACTTTGGGACTAAATTTTTATGGTTTTGAGTTCAACTGTTTGGTTATGAGACGAAATTTTGGGGTTAAGTGTTACATTAGTTGTCTTTTGGGGTAACTTTTTGGACTTTGCCTATAAATTGTTGGGTTTTGTGTCTAACTATTCTGAGTTTGGGTTGTCTTTTTGACAAACTTTTAGACTTTGTATATAACATTTACGACTTTCGTGTCTAACTAGTATCACTTTGGGACTAAATTTTTATGGTTTTGAGTTCAACTTTGTGCATATGAGCCGAAATTTTGGGGTTAAGTGTTACATTAGTTGTCTTTTGGAGTAACTTTTTGGACTTTGCATATACATTTTTGAGCTTTGCATCTAACTATTTTGAGTTTGGGTTGTCTTTTTAACAAACTTTTGGATTTGAATATAACATTTACGACTTTCGTGTCTAACAATTACGACTTTTGGACTAAATTTGTAGAGTTCGTGTTCAACTTTGTGCATATGAGCCGAAATTTTGGGATTAAGAGTTACATTAGTTGTCTTTTGGAGTAACTTTTTGGACTTTGCCTATAAATTGTTGGGTTTTGTGTCTAACTATTTTGAGTTTGGGTTGTCTTTTTGACAAACTTTTGGACTTTGCATATAACATTTACGACTTTCGTGTCTAACAATTACAACTTTGGGCCTAAATTTTTAGGGTTTTGAGTTCAACTTTTTGGTTATGAAACGAAATTTTAGGGTTTGGAACTAAGTTTTCTTACCTGAAATGATCATCTTTACTGTTGTCTGTCATTCGTTGAAGTGATAAAGATATGGAACTCCAAAGTCTAAGAGCTGAAGTAATCACCTTTAATGATGTATGTCGTTCGTTGAAGTGGGAAACATTGGTATTAAAGCCTTCAGCGGTCAAAATGAGGTCATAGAACTCTTCTGGAATTGCCTCAGGGGTCAAAATGAGTTCAAGTAACCCACCACCCCGCATTTTTCCCCCACTGCTGACCCGACAGCCACTACCTACGCTTGGGCTAACGCGCTTTTCTGATTGGTTAATCCACCTGTCAGCCATTTCTTCGCCCCGCCTCCTATGTTAATACTCTTTTCTGATTGGTTAATCCCGATATCAAGCGATGTTGGCATAGTCACTCGCTGATTGGTTAATTTATTCATTTCTTACCAGGTTATATTTAAACTAGACGGCGTTATAAGTTTGGTTGATTCAAGGAAAGTTACTGTTCACACTAGCGGATTTTTGCACAGTAAGTTGGCTTGTTTTCTCTTAACGTATGTTAAGGCTTATCGATAACAGGTTATATTCGGTGTAGATGATTGAGACTATATTTTACGCTGTAAGTTTGAATGTTTTCTCTTAAAGTATGGTAAGACTTAACGATAACACGTTATTCAACTGTATTGATGTAAAGTAGTTAAGATAAGTAATGTTGAATGTAATGTTCCTTCATTTTTCTTATTGGTTGATTAAAGTATGATATACCAGACAACCGCCATACACCCCACATACCACACTAGATGACCTCCATACACCCCTCACGACACAGTAGACGACCTCCATACACCCCTCACGACACACTAAACGCCCTCTATACACCCAATATGACACACTAAACGACCTACATACACCCATCATGACACACTAGACGCCCTCTATACACCCAATATGACACACTAGACGACCCCTATACAACCATCATGACACACTAAACGCCCTCTATACACCCAATATGACACACTAGACGACCTCCATACAACCATCATACCCCACTAGACGACCTCCATTGACCCATCACGACATACTAGCCGACCTCCACGCACCCATCATGGCACACTAGACGACCCCTATACAACCATCATGACACACTAGACGACCCCTATACAACCATCATGACACACTAAACGCCCTCTATACACCCAATATGACACACTAGACGACCTCCGTACACCCATCACGACATACTAGCCGACCTCCATTGACCCCTCACGGCACACTAGACGACCCCTATACAACCATCATGACACACTAGACGACCCCTATACAACCATCATGACACACTAAACGCCCTCTATACACCCAATATGACACACTAGACGACCTCCGTACACCCATCACGGCACACTAGACGACCCCTATACAACCATCATGACACACTAGACGACCCCTATACAACCATCATGACACACTAAACGCCCTCTATACACCCAATATGACACACTAGACGACCTCCGTACACCCATCACGACATACTAGCCGACCTCCATTGACCCATCACGGCACACTAGACGACCCCTATACAACCATCATGACACACTAGACGATCCCTATACAACCATCATGACACACTAAACGCCCTCTATACACCCAATATGACACACTAGACGACCTCCGTACACCCATCACGGCACACTAGACGACCCCTATACAACCATCATGACACACTAGACGACCCCTATACAACCATCATGACACACTAAACGCCCTCTATACACCCAATATGACACACTAGACGACCTCCGTACACCCATCACGACATACTAGCCGACCTCCATTGACCCATCACGGCACACTAGACGACCCCTATACAGCCCTTATTACACACTAAGCGACCACCATACACCTATCGCTGCGATGAACATATTAGCAAAACAGACTGTATAAACTGTAAGGGTGTTAAAGCATACACCAAACGAACGCCCGGGCTTTTTAAACTAGAGTACGAAGGGACAGCTCTTGTTAGCTTATGTAGTAAGACGTACCATTGTAGTGGGGATTACGATAAAATCAGTTGTAAAGGGCTAAGCAAGCAACACAACAAATTAGATAAAGATATGTTTTTAGAGGTTCTCGCCACGCAAAAGGCCAAGGGTGGAAAAAATGTAGGTTTCAAAGTCTTAAATAATTCTATATTTTCCTACAGTCAAACAAGAAATGCTCTTTCCTATTTCTATATAAAAAGAAAGGTAGCTGATGATAACGTCTCGACTACGCCTCTAGATATTTAACTCTTTACACTACCAGCTTAGCCTAACCAGTCTCTAACAGTTTCACCCCTTATGAATCATTTATGACACAACGCTAAGCAGACATCCAACTACCTATCTATAAATAAATGTTATCCATGTACTATATATTGACTCAATGTACTGAATGTTTTTGTAATGCTATATAATATCAATGTATGTTATACATCTATTGAGATAATAAAAGAATAAAATATATCTTTGTCTTCTGTTTTATATTGATTGTTTGTCAATGATGTTGTATAATCTACTAACCTATCACTAACGATCAAGTACATAAAGAACTCCAAAGTCAGCACACACCAGACATAAACACGTCACTTCCGGGTCACCGGGACTAAAGGTCAACATCCCGACACGAAATGGCATGGTTAACTCCCCCTGCACCTACGGTACATTAGGTGCGCCGCGCACCTACTATATATCTTTGTTAATTTACGGGCCAAATGCTAATCAGTTTGACCCTTGTATACTACTGTCGCCACCAATCAGAAAAACACAACGCGAAGTAGTTTAAGAATCACAACAACAGCAGTCTGATAAGGAAGGCTGTACTCTTATCCAGGAGGCTGGTAGCCTACTGGTAATCATCAGCCTGTCTGTCAAGTCATCAGCCAGGCAGAACACGTGGTGTGGGCCGGGCCGTACTGTTGTGGCTCAAGTCAGCGCTCGATCTTTATGACAGCATCAAGGCCGCTGTCATGGTGAACCTCAGGACAGTTAATCAGTTCTGAATCAAGTTCAATCGCGTAATTCAAGTAATCTGAGAGGTCAAGGTCCTTTCTGTAATCAACATCATCATCAATTATCGCAGTGTCGCAGAGATAGGAGCAGAGCAACGATCTCGAGGCCAGGTCCGAGTCAGTGTGACCGACAGGGCCATGTGAGGGCAGTGTGTCGACAGCAGTGGCGGCATAAGACGAGTATCCGGCTGTGTGACGGCCGGGAGAGGGGGGAGGAAAAATAACCCCTTTTACAAGTATACTTTTCATGGCATTAAAATTACTTTTTGCCATTCCTATTCTTTTGTTTATTTCAGTTTTACATTTTCCATCACTGGTTATAGTATGTCCAAGGTAGTTATAGCTCTGAACTGTCTCCAGGTCTATTCCTTTAATTTTGATATGCACTTGTGGGTTTTGAGTATCTTCTTTGTTTATGACCATAGTTTTAGTCTTTTTGATATTCATATCTTGTCCATATTTTTTGCTTGTCATGTTTAAGTACTTGTTGTAGATCTTTAGGATTTTCTGCTAGTAATACAGTATTACCAGCAGATCTTAGGATTATCTTTCCATTTTAGTGTTTAGGCCTGGCATCTCTGTGATGTTTTTGAAGATTTGCTCAGTGAACAAGCTTGGTGATAGGATGCATCCTTGTCTTACTCCTTTTTATATCAATAAAGCTCTCTTTGTTATATTTTATTATTTTGCTGTTTGCTCCCAGTATAAATTACATATTATTCGTATGTCTGTGTCGTCCAGATTTATATCTTTTAGGCAGTCTATAAGTTGATTCTATATGTATTCTATAAAAAGCTTTGGTGTAGTCTATGAAGCAGTTTGTTTACTTCTATGTACTTTTCAATCAATGTCCTCATGCTGAATATGGCTTCTTTTGTCCCGTTGTTTTTCCTGAATCTAATTCAGTATTAATTTTTATTCTGAATCCTTCCCTGTATAACTTTTAGTAAAAATTTTTTTACCTGGCTTATTGTTCTAAAATCACTGCATTCAACTACAACACTCTTTTTAGGCAATGCAATGAAAGTTGATGTTTTTATTTCCTTTGGTATATATCCTGTGTAATATATGTCATTGCATATGTATGTGATCACTTCAATGCCAAAATCTTCTAGTGTCTGTATCATCTCTATCTGTATATTGTCGTCCTGCTGCTTTTCCATTGTTTTAAATAGCTTTTTCCACTTCAGATTTTATAGCTGCAGCTGGATATTTAACCTATAGATGGCAGGAATATATAACAGAATTAATTCACGACGAAAGGGGCAAAAAACCATTTATAAAATATACATTTGTTGTCTGTTAACATTCTTCATTCTTTGTTTGCGATAAATCCGCTTCCTTCTTGACTTTTTAACCATGGATGACAGAATCAAGATCTGGATAGCACGAGCATACATGAAGATTAGTACAGATACAGAGCATCCATTGCACCACGTGCTCAACACAGTGAAAGGTGCCAGGCTAAAAATAGGCAAATCATGGGTGGGCCGAGCAGAAGATGTCATCAAACAGATCTGTGGGCTTTACCAATATCTGCGTGGATACCGGTGCCTACGTCATTCAAGGGGACTTTCTCGTGTATTGTCACACTCAACAGGAAAAGTAGGGAACAGAACCCGGTCGTGGTTAATGCCGAGGTCAACGGTCTCATCTGCGATAACACCGATGAGAAAGATGCAGTCATCTATACAGACGGATCTGTAATACGACACCAAAGAAGTGCATGGGCATTTAGAGAACGCTCGGCAGGCAAAATAGTCAAACAAAACAGTGGTGCATACGTCATGACCACGAGTAGCATGGCAATGGAGGCGATGGCAGTGACCAAGGCATTCAAATGGTACGGGGAAATGCGGATAGGCATTCTGCGCTGTCTGCGCTGTCGTTGAGGACGGGCGGACATCATCAATGCCCTCCGAGATGTGGGAAGAGCACAGGACTTCGACAAACACAGATCCACGTCACTACTTCGGATGATGGAAATGGGAGTTAAGATGGGCACAGCCAGAAATGAGAAACTTAGTGGCCGTGTAAGAAGACTTATCAACCAACATAGAACTGGAGTTGTCAGTCACTGGACACTGAGGGAATTGCTGAGGAGGGGATCTAAGCACCTATGAACACGTTCGGAGTGCAATGATGATGACCCGCAAATAATAACTCAATCCGTTTCCTGCATCTTTTTTGTTTTTATTAGTCTTCTAATTCTCTTTATTTCTGTGTGCATCCCTCTTTAAATTTTGTTTACTTTCCATAGTTTCGACGAATATGGCAGACCACCGTGAAAGAGATTGAAGCTTCATCATGTAACATTTCAAAGAAAGCCATGGAGAGAAATCCTATTGTTTTAAGAATTTTGTTGCTAAAAATCATCATCATATTTACACCCCAGAAAGAAATACTGAATATAACAACATCATATGCCGTCTGTGATATTAATGACCACAAACCAGGAGCCTCCTGTATGATTGATACAACTGTTGCACCAAGCACTTCATCAGCAGAGCCAGATCTATGGAATGTTAATCTGACATTGTTCTTGAATGATGTCCAAGTTAATGAGACATCAGAATCGTGTGGCAGCAGCTACAAGAAGGGAGCGGAGAACAAGTTCTGCTGCTATAAGGGAGACTTGCCTTGCTATCCCAGAATTACCTTAAATTACTGTAGTTGAAAACTTCTCTTGTGTAAACTACACATTCACATCCAAGAGTGAATCAGTGAAGGTCACAAAATCATATTCTCTCTGTGGTTTTACTAACTACAGGTCAGGTGGCTTCTGTTGGATTGGAAATGATAACTTACCACCACTGTGTGTCTATATGTTTGGAATTGGAGTCATCAACGATGGCCTAACATCATCAAGTGCTACGACGATCATCATTTTCGGGAGGACGCGAACTTCCATGGTATATGGTGGATAGGCGGCAGGAACCATTGAAGGGTATGTCTGAAAAGTGTTCCTTCTTGCAGTTTCCTCATATTCCAAGTCCGGCTTGTTGCAGGAGCTACTGAGTTAAGTGCTCTGTGCACACCGTGAGATGTGTGTCTCATCCGTTTTGATCCTGTTTCGATATCCCGCTTGTTTACGATGAATGATATCGTATGACAGGGAACAGTTGGCTGTGGTCACTTTCTGCGCGGTTTCGCCTTATGTCTTTTGGCGTGTGCTGAGACTGCTGCGATGGGGACTACAGTTACCTTTCTTTGTTAGGGAGATGTGTTAGTAATTCGGATGATTCCACTGGCACGGGCGGTTGAGCAATTATGGATTTTAATTCGTTTGCAGTGATACCGAGGCCTTCCATAACCAATAACAATAACAATAACATCATCATCATCAAGTACCGGGCCTAGTGGCGTAGATGATCATGTCTCTCCACAGACAAAAAAGGAAAAATGCTAACAGACAATAAGGATATCATAGATAGATGGCAGGAATATATAACAGAACTATTTCATGATCAAAGGGACAAGAAACCAGTTATAAAATGTACATCAGGCTATAAAATCTTAAAATCTGAGGTGGAAAAAGCTATAAAAACAATGAAAAGGGGAAAAGCAGCAGGACCTGAAAGCATACAGATAGAGATGATACAGGCACTTGAAGATTTTGGCATTGAAGTGATTACAGACATATGCAACGACATATACCACACAGGATACATACCAAATGAACTAAAAACATCAACTTTCATTGCATTGCCTAAAAAGAATGGTGCAGTTGAATGCAGTGACTTTAGAACAATAAGCCTAATGAGCCATGTTACAAAAATCTTGCTAAAAGTTATACAAGGAAGGATTCAGAATAAAATCAATACTGAATTAGATGAGCAGCAATTTGGATTTAGGAAAAATAGCGGGACAAAAGAAGCCATATTCTGCATGAGAACATTAATCGAAAAATACACAGAAGTAAACAAACCAATATATGCCTGCTTCATAGACTACACCAAAGCTTTTGATAGAGTACACCACAAACAACTTATAGAATGCCTGAAAGAGATACATCTAGATGACATGGATATACGACTAATATGCAATCTATACTGGGAGCAAACAGCAATAATAAAATATAACAAAGAGTTCTCTACACCCATTGATATAAAAAGAGGAGTAAGACAAGGATGCATCCTATCACCAAGCTTGTTCAATCTATACACTGAGCAAATCTTTAAAAACATCATAGAGATGCCAGGCCTACAAATTAATGGAAAGATAATCAATAACCTAAGATATGCTGACGATACTGTACTACTAGCAGAAAATCCTAAAGACCTACAACAATTACTTAATGAAATAAACACGACAAGCAAAAAATATGGACTAGATATGAATATCAAAAAGACTAAAACTATGATCATAAACAAAGAAAATACTCAAAACCCACAAGTGGATATCAAAATTGAAGGAATAGACCTTGAGACAGTTCAGAACTATAACTACCTTGGACATACTATAACCAGTGATGGAAAATGTACAACTGAAATAAACAAAAGAATAGGAATGGCAAAAAGTAATTTTAATGTCATGAAGGACATACTAACATCAAAACAAATAACACCAGAGCTAAAACTAAGAATAGCAAAATGTTACATCTTCTCAATATTCCTATATGGTGCTGAAACATGGACATTAGACAAGAAAACAGAACAGAGAATTGAAGCCTTTGAAATGTGGATATATAGAAGAATAGGTAGAATTGATTGGAAGGAAAAGAAAACAAATGACAAAGTCTTAAAACAACTAAAAATGAAAAGAGAACTTCTGAACACAATTAGAACAAGACAAATGCGATTCTTAGGCCATGTTAAAAGACACAACAGCCTACTGAAAGTGATCCTGGAGGGGAAAATACAAGGTAAAAGAGGCAGAGGCAGACCAAGATTAACATGGACGAGTAACATCAAAAGATGGACAAATCAACCGATGACAACCTGCACCATCAAAGCAAGAGATAGAGCAAAATGGCGCTCCATGGTAGCCAACCTTCGTTGCGGAGACGGCACTCAATGATGAATGATGACTCTTATCCAGGAGGCTGGTAGCCTACTGGTAATCATCAGCCTGTCTGTCAAGTCATCAGCCAGGCAGAACACGTGGTGTGGGCCGGGCCGTACTGTTGTGGCTCAAGTCAGCGCTCGATCTTTATGACAGCATCAAGGCCGCTGTCATGGTGAACCTCAGGACAGTTAATCAGTTCTGAATCAAGTTCAGTCACGTAATTCAAGTAATCTGAGAGGTCAAGGTCCTTTCTGTAATCAACATCATCATCAATTATCGCAGTGTCGCAGAGATAGGAGCAGAGCAACGATCTCGAGGCCAGGTCCGAGTCAGTGTGACCGACAGGGCCATGTGAGGGCAGTGTGTGGACAGCAGTGGCGGCATAAGACGAGTATCCGGCTGTGTGACGGCCGGGAGAGGGGGAAGGAAAAATAACCCCTTTTACAAGTATACTTTTCATGGCATTAAAATTACTTTTTGCCATTCCTATTCTTTTGTTTATTTCAGTTTTACATTTTCCATCACTGGTTATAGTATGTCCAAGGTAGTTATAGCTCTGAACTGTCTCCAGGTCTATTCCTTTAATTTTCATATGCACTTGTGGGTTTTGAGTATCTTCTTTGTTTATGACCATAGTTTTAGTCTTTTTGATATTCATATCTTGTCCATATTTTTTGCTTGTCATGTTTAAGTACTTGTTGTAGATCTTTAGGATTTTCTGCTAGTAATACAGTATTACCAGCAGATCTTAGGATTATCTTTCCATTTTAGTGTTTAGGCCTGGCATCTCTGTGATGTTTTTAAAGATTTGCTCAGTGTATAGATTGAACAAGCTTGGTGATAGGATGCATCCTTGTCTTACTCCTTTTTATATCAATAAAGCTCTCTTTGTTATATTTTATTATTTTGCTGTTTCTATCTATCTATTGACCTTTCGAGCCGTAACCGGCCCATAGGGCGTAGACCAAGATACACCTTCTCCTATATGAAATTTTGTTCTAGCAGTTTGCTCCCAGTATAAATTACATATTATTCGTATGTCTGTGTCGTCCAGATTTATATCTTTTAGGCAGTCTATAAGTTGATTCTATATGTATTCTATAAAAAGCTTTGGTGTAGTCTATGAAGCAGTTTGTTTACTTCTATGTACTTTTCAATCAATGTCCTCATGCTGAATATGGCTTCTTTTGTCCCGTTGTTTTTCCTGAATCTAATTCTGTATTAATTTTTATTCTGAATCCTTCCCTGTATAACTTTTAGTAAAATTTTTTTAACCAGGCTTATTGTTCTAAAATCACTGCATTCAACTACAACACTCTTTTTAGGCAATGTAATGAAAGTTTATGTTTTTATTTCCTTTGGTATATATCCTGTGTAATATATGTCATTGCATATGTATGTGATCACTTCAATGCCAAAATCTTTTAGTGTCTGTATCATCTCTATCTGTATATTGTCGTCCTGCTGCTTTTCCATTGTTTTAAATAGCTTTTTCCACTTCAGATTTTATAGCTGCAGCTGGATATTTAACCGATAGATGGCAGGAATATATAACAGAATTAATTCACGACGAAAGGGGCAAAAAGCCATTTATAAAATATACATTTGTTGTCTGTTAACATTCTTCATTCTTTGTTTGCGATACATCCGCTTCCTATCTTCTTGACTTTTTAACCATGGATGACAGAATCAAGATCTGGATAGCACGAGCATACCTGAAGATTAGTACAGATACAGAGCATCCATTGCACCACGTGCTCAACACAGTGAAAGGTGCCAGGCTAAAAATAGGCAAATCATGGGTGGGCCGAGCAGAAGATGTCATCAAACAGATCTGTGGGCTTTACCAATATCTGCGTGGATACCGGTGCCTACGTCATTCAAGGGGACTTTCTCGTGTATTGTCACACTCAAACCGATGAGAAAGATGCAGTCATCTATACAGACGGATCTGTAATACGACACCAAAGAAGTGCATGGGCATTTAGAGCACGCTCGGCAGGCAAAATAGTCAAACAAGACAGTGGTGCATACGTCATGACCACGAGTAGCATGGCAATGGAGGCGATGGCAGTGGCCAAGGCATTCAAATGGTACGGGGTAATGCGGACAGGCATTCTGCGCTGTCTGCGCTGTCGTTGAGGACGGGAGGACATCTTCAATGCCCTCCGAGATGTGGGAAGAGCACAGGACTTCGACAAACACAGATCCACGTCACTTCTTCGGATGATGGAAATGGGAGTTAAGATGGGCACAGCCAGAAATGAGAAACTTAGTGGCCGTGTAAGAAGACTTATCAACCAACATAGAACTGGAGTTGTCAGTCGCTGGACACTGAGGGAATTGCTGAGGAGGGGATCTAAGCACCTATGAACACGTTCGGAGTGCAAATAATAACTCAATCCGTTTCCTGCATCTTTTTTGTTTTTATTAGTCTTCTAATTCTCTTTATTTCTGTGTGCATCCCTCTTTAAATTTTGTTTACTTTCCATAGTTTCGACGAATATGGCAGACCACCGTGAAAGAGATTGAAGCTTCATCATGTAACATTTCAAAGAAAGCCATGGAGAGAAATCCTATTGTTTTAAGAATTTTGTTGCTAAAAATCATCATCATATTTACACCCCAGAAAGAAATACTGAATATAACAACATCATATGCCGTCTGTGATATTAATGACCACAAACCAGGAGCCTCCTGTATGATTGATACAACTGTTGCACCAAGCACTTCATCAGCAGAGCCAGATCTATGGAATGTTAATCTGACATTGTTCTTGAATGATGTCCAAGTTAATGAGACATCAGAATCGTGTGGCAGCAGCTACAAGAAGGGAGCGGAGAACAAGTTCTGCTGCTATAAGGGAGACTTGCCTTGCTATCCCAGAATTACCTTAAATTACTGTAGTTGAAAACTTCTCTTGTGTAAACTACACATTCACATCCAAGAGTGAATCAGTGAAGGTCACAAAATCATATTCTCTCTGTGGTTTTACTAACTACAGGTCAGGTGGCTTCTGTTGGATTGGAAATGATAACTTACCACCACTGTGTGTCTATATGTTTGGAATTGGAGTCATCAACGATGGCCTAACATCATCAAGTGCTACGACGATCATCATTTTCGGGAGGACGCGAACTTCCATGGTATATGGTGGATAGGCGGCAGGAACCATTGAAGGGTATGTCTGAAAAGTGTTCCTTCTTGCAGTTTCCTCATATTCCAAGTCCGGCTTGTTGCAGGAGCTACTGAGTTAAGTGCTCTGTGCACACCGTGAGATGTGTGTCTCATCCGTTTTGATCCTGTTTCGATATCCCGCTTGTTTACGATGAATGATATCGTATGACAGGGAACAGTTGGCTGTGGTCACTTTCTGCGCGGTTTCGCCTTATGTCTTTTGGCGTGTGCTGAGACTGCTGCGATGGGGACTACAGTTACCTTTCTTTGTTAGGGAGATGTGTTAGTAATTCGGATGATTCCACTGGCACGGGCGGTTGAGCAATTATGGATTTTAATTCGTTTGCAGTGATACCGAGGCCTTCCATAACCAATAACAATAACAATAACATCATCATCATCAAGTACCGGGCCTAGTGGCGTAGATGATCATGTCTCTCCACAGACAAAAAAGGAAAAATGCTAACAGACAATAAGGATATCATAGATAGATGGCAGGAATATATAACAGAACTATTTCATGATCAAAGGGACAAGAAACCAGTTATAAAATGTACATCAGGCTATAAAATCTTAAAATCTGAGGTGGAAAAAGCTATAAAAACAATGAAAAGGGGAAAAGCAGCAGGACCTGAAAGCATACAGATAGAGATGATACAGGCACTTGAAGATTTTGGCATTGAAGTGATTACAGACATATGCAACGACATATACCACACAGGATACATACCAAATGAACTAAAAACATCAACTTTCATTGCATTGCCTAAAAAGAATGGTGCAGTTGAATGCAGTGACTTTAGAACAATAAGCCTAATGAGCCATGTTACAAAAATCTTGCTAAAAGTTATACAAGGAAGGATTCAGAATAAAATCAATACTGAATTAGATGAGCAGCAATTTGGATTTAGGAAAAATAGCGGGACAAAAGAAGCCATATTCTGCATGAGAACATTAATCGAAAAATACACAGAAGTAAACAAACCAATATATGCCTGCTTCATAGACTACACCAAAGCTTTTGATAGAGTACACCACAAACAACTTATAGAATGCCTGAAAGAGATACATCTAGATGACATGGATATACGACTAATATGCAATCTATACTGGGAGCAAACAGCAATAATAAAATATAACAAAGAGTTCTCTACACCCATTGATATAAAAAGAGGAGTAAGACAAGGATGCATCCTATCACCAAGCTTGTTCAATCTATACACTGAGCAAATCTTTAAAAACATCATAGAGATGCCAGGCCTACAAATTAATGGAAAGATAATCAATAACCTAAGATATGCTGACGATACTGTACTACTAGCAGAAAATCCTAAAGACCTACAACAATTACTTAATGAAATAAACACGACAAGCAAAAAATATGGACTAGATATGAATATCAAAAAGACTAAAACTATGATCATAAACAAAGAAAATACTCAAAACCCACAAGTGGATATCAAAATTGAAGGAATAGACCTTGAGACAGTTCAGAACTATAACTACCTTGGACATACTATAACCAGTGATGGAAAATGTACAACTGAAATAAACAAAAGAATAGGAATGGCAAAAAGTAATTTTAATGTCATGAAGGACATACTAACATCAAAACAAATAACACCAGAGCTAAAACTAAGAATAGCAAAATGTTACATCTTCTCAATATTCCTATATGGTGCTGAAACATGGACATTAGACAAGAAAACAGAACAGAGAATTGAAGCCTTTGAAATGTGGATATATAGAAGAATAGGTAGAATTGATTGGAAGGAAAAGAAAACAAATGACAAAGTCTTAAAACAACTAAAAATGAAAAGAGAACTTCTGAACACAATTAGAACAAGACAAATGCGATTCTTAGGCCATGTTAAAAGACACAACAGCCTACTGAAAGTGATCCTGGAGGGGAAAATACAAGGTAAAAGAGGCAGAGGCAGACCAAGATTAACATGGACGAGTAACATCAAAAGATGGACAAATCAACCGATGACAACCTGCACCATCAAAGCAAGAGATAGAGCAAAATGGCGCTCCATGGTAGCCAACCTTCGTTGCGGAGACGGCACTCAATGATGAATGATGACTCTTATCCAGGAGGCTGGTAGCCTACTGGTAATCATCAGCCTGTCTGTCAAGTCATCAGCCAGGCAGAACACGTGGTGTGGGCCGGGCCGTACTGTTGTGGCTCAAGTCAGCGCTCGATCTTTATGACAGCATCAAGGCCGCTGTCATGGTGAACCTCAGGACAGTTAATCAGTTCTGAATCAAGTTCAGTCACGTAATTCAAGTAATCTGAGAGGTCAAGGTCCTTTCTGTAATCAACATCATCATCAATTATCGCAGTGTCGCAGAGATAGGAGCAGAGCAACGATCTCGAGGCCAGGTCCGAGTCAGTGTGACCGACAGGGCCATGTGAGGGCAGTGTGTGGACAGCAGTGGCGGCATAAGACGAGTATCCGGCTGTGTGACGGCCGGGAGAGGGGGAAGGAAAAATAACCCCTTTTACAAGTATACTTTTCATGGCATTAAAATTACTTTTTGCCATTCCTATTCTTTTGTTTATTTCAGTTTTACATTTTCCATCACTGGTTATAGTATGTCCAAGGTAGTTATAGCTCTGAACTGTCTCCAGGTCTATTCCTTTAATTTTCATATGCACTTGTGGGTTTTGAGTATCTTCTTTGTTTATGACCATAGTTTTAGTCTTTTTGATATTCATATCTTGTCCATATTTTTTGCTTGTCATGTTTAAGTACTTGTTGTAGATCTTTAGGATTTTCTGCTAGTAATACAGTATTACCAGCAGATCTTAGGATTATCTTTCCATTTTAGTGTTTAGGCCTGGCATCTCTGTGATGTTTTTAAAGATTTGCTCAGTGTATAGATTGAACAAGCTTGGTGATAGGATGCATCCTTGTCTTACTCCTTTTTATATCAATAAAGCTCTCTTTGTTATATTTTATTATTTTGCTGTTTCTATCTATCTATTGACCTTTCGAGCCGTAACCGGCCCATAGGGCGTAGACCAAGATACACCTTCTCCTATATGAAATTTTGTTCTAGCAGTTTGCTCCCAGTATAAATTACATATTATTCGTATGTCTGTGTCGTCCAGATTTATATCTTTTAGGCAGTCTATAAGTTGATTCTATATGTATTCTATAAAAAGCTTTGGTGTAGTCTATGAAGCAGTTTGTTTACTTCTATGTACTTTTCAATCAATGTCCTCATGCTGAATATGGCTTCTTTTGTCCCGTTGTTTTTCCTGAATCTAATTCTGTATTAATTTTTATTCTGAATCCTTCCCTGTATAACTTTTAGTAAAATTTTTTTAACCAGGCTTATTGTTCTAAAATCACTGCATTCAACTACAACACTCTTTTTAGGCAATGTAATGAAAGTTTATGTTTTTATTTCCTTTGGTATATATCCTGTGTAATATATGTCATTGCATATGTATGTGATCACTTCAATGCCAAAATCTTTTAGTGTCTGTATCATCTCTATCTGTATATTGTCGTCCTGCTGCTTTTCCATTGTTTTAAATAGCTTTTTCCACTTCAGATTTTATAGCTGCAGCTGGATATTTAACCTATAGATGGCAGGAATATATAACAGAATTAATTCACGACGAAAGGGGCAAAAAGCCATTTATAAAATATACATTTGTTGTCTGTTAACATTCTTCATTCTTTGTTTGCGATACATCCGCTTCCTATCTTCTTGACTTTTTAACCATGGATGACAGAATCAAGATCTGGATAGCACGAGCATACCTGAAGATTAGTACAGATACAGAGCATCCATTGCACCACGTGCTCAACACAGTGAAAGGTGCCAGGCTAAAAATAGGCAAATCATGGGTGGGCCGAGCAGAAGATGTCATCAAACAGATCTGTGGGCTTTACCAATATCTGCGTGGATACCGGTGCCTACGTCATTCAAGGGGACTTTCTCGTGTATTGTCACACTCAAACCGATGAGAAAGATGCAGTCATCTATACAGACGGATCTGTAATACGACACCAAAGAAGTGCATGGGCATTTAGAGCACGCTCGGCAGGCAAAATAGTCAAACAAGACAGTGGTGCATACGTCATGACCACGAGTAGCATGGCAATGGAGGCGATGGCAGTGGCCAAGGCATTCAAATGGTACGGGGTAATGCGGACAGGCATTCTGCGCTGTCTGCGCTGTCGTTGAGGACGGGAGGACATCTTCAATGCCCTCCGAGATGTGGGAAGAGCACAGGACTTCGACAAACACAGATCCACGTCACTTCTTCGGATGATGGAAATGGGAGTTAAGATGGGCACAGCCAGAAATGAGAAACTTAGTGGCCGTGTAAGAAGACTTATCAACCAACATAGAACTGGAGTTGTCAGTCGCTGGACACTGAGGGAATTGCTGAGGAGGGGATCTAAGCACCTATGAACACGTTCGGAGTGCAAATAATAACTCAATCCGTTTCCTGCATCTTTTTTGTTTTTATTAGTCTTCTAATTCTCTTTATTTCTGTGTGCATCCCTCTTTAAATTTTGTTTACTTTCCATAGTTTCGACGAATATGGCAGACCACCGTGAAAGAGATTGAAGCTTCATCATGTAACATTTCAAAGAAAGCCATGGAGAGAAATCCTATTGTTTTAAGAATTTTGTTGCTAAAAATCATCATCATATTTACACCCCAGAAAGAAATACTGAATATAACAACATCATATGCCGTCTGTGATATTAATGACCACAAACCAGGAGCCTCCTGTATGATTGATACAACTGTTGCACCAAGCACTTCATCAGCAGAGCCAGATCTATGGAATGTTAATCTGACATTGTTCTTGAATGATGTCCAAGTTAATGAGACATCAGAATCGTGTGGCAGCAGCTACAAGAAGGGAGCGGAGAACAAGTTCTGCTGCTATAAGGGAGACTTGCCTTGCTATCCCAGAATTACCTTAAATTACTGTAGTTGAAAACTTCTCTTGTGTAAACTACACATTCACATCCAAGAGTGAATCAGTGAAGGTCACAAAATCATATTCTCTCTGTGGTTTTACTAACTACAGGTCAGGTGGCTTCTGTTGGATTGGAAATGATAACTTACCACCACTGTGTGTCTATATGTTTGGAATTGGAGTCATCAACGATGGCCTAACATCATCAAGTGCTACGACGATCATCATTTTCGGGAGGACGCGAACTTCCATGGTATATGGTGGATAGGCGGCAGGAACCATTGAAGGGTATGTCTGAAAAGTGTTCCTTCTTGCAGTTTCCTCATATTCCAAGTCCGGCTTGTTGCAGGAGCTACTGAGTTAAGTGCTCTGTGCACACCGTGAGATGTGTGTCTCATCCGTTTTGATCCTGTTTCGATATCCCGCTTGTTTACGATGAATGATATCGTATGACAGGGAACAGTTGGCTGTGGTCACTTTCTGCGCGGTTTCGCCTTATGTCTTTTGGCGTGTGCTGAGACTGCTGCGATGGGGACTACAGTTACCTTTCTTTGTTAGGGAGATGTGTTAGTAATTCGGATGATTCCACTGGCACGGGCGGTTGAGCAATTATGGATTTTAATTCGTTTGCAGTGATACCGAGGCCTTCCATAACCAATAACAATAACAATAACATCATCATCATCAAGTACCGGGCCTAGTGGCGTAGATGATCATGTCTCTCCACAGACAAAAAAGGAAAAATGCTAACAGACAATAAGGATATCATAGATAGATGGCAGGAATATATAACAGAACTATTTCATGATCAAAGGGACAAGAAACCAGTTATAAAATGTACATCAGGCTATAAAATCTTAAAATCTGAGGTGGAAAAAGCTATAAAAACAATGAAAAGGGGAAAAGCAGCAGGACCTGAAAGCATACAGATAGAGATGATACAGGCACTTGAAGATTTTGGCATTGAAGTGATTACAGACATATGCAACGACATATACCACACAGGATACATACCAAATGAACTAAAAACATCAACTTTCATTGCATTGCCTAAAAAGAATGGTGCAGTTGAATGCAGTGACTTTAGAACAATAAGCCTAATGAGCCATGTTACAAAAATCTTGCTAAAAGTTATACAAGGAAGGATTCAGAATAAAATCAATACTGAATTAGATGAGCAGCAATTTGGATTTAGGAAAAATAGCGGGACAAAAGAAGCCATATTCTGCATGAGAACATTAATCGAAAAATACACAGAAGTAAACAAACCAATATATGCCTGCTTCATAGACTACACCAAAGCTTTTGATAGAGTACACCACAAACAACTTATAGAATGCCTGAAAGAGATACATCTAGATGACATGGATATACGACTAATATGCAATCTATACTGGGAGCAAACAGCAATAATAAAATATAACAAAGAGTTCTCTACACCCATTGATATAAAAAGAGGAGTAAGACAAGGATGCATCCTATCACCAAGCTTGTTCAATCTATACACTGAGCAAATCTTTAAAAACATCATAGAGATGCCAGGCCTACAAATTAATGGAAAGATAATCAATAACCTAAGATATGCTGACGATACTGTACTACTAGCAGAAAATCCTAAAGACCTACAACAATTACTTAATGAAATAAACACGACAAGCAAAAAATATGGACTAGATATGAATATCAAAAAGACTAAAACTATGATCATAAACAAAGAAAATACTCAAAACCCACAAGTGGATATCAAAATTGAAGGAATAGACCTTGAGACAGTTCAGAACTATAACTACCTTGGACATACTATAACCAGTGATGGAAAATGTACAACTGAAATAAACAAAAGAATAGGAATGGCAAAAAGTAATTTTAATGTCATGAAGGACATACTAACATCAAAACAAATAACACCAGAGCTAAAACTAAGAATAGCAAAATGTTACATCTTCTCAATATTCCTATATGGTGCTGAAACATGGACATTAGACAAGAAAACAGAACAGAGAATTGAAGCCTTTGAAATGTGGATATATAGAAGAATAGGTAGAATTGATTGGAAGGAAAAGAAAACAAATGACAAAGTCTTAAAACAACTAAAAATGAAAAGAGAACTTCTGAACACAATTAGAACAAGACAAATGCGATTCTTAGGCCATGTTAAAAGACACAACAGCCTACTGAAAGTGATCCTGGAGGGGAAAATACAAGGTAAAAGAGGCAGAGGCAGACCAAGATTAACATGGACGAGTAACATCAAAAGATGGACAAATCAACCGATGACAACCTGCACCATCAAAGCAAGAGATAGAGCAAAATGGCGCTCCATGGTAGCCAACCTTCGTTGCGGAGACGGCACTCAATGATGAATGATGACTCTTATCCAGGAGGCTGGTAGCCTACTGGTAATCATCAGCCTGTCTGTCAAGTCATCAGCCAGGCAGAACACGTGGTGTGGGCCGGGCCGTACTGTTGTGGCTCAAGTCAGCGCTCGATCTTTATGACAGCATCAAGGCCGCTGTCATGGTGAACCTCAGGACAGTTAATCATTTCTGAATCAAGTTCAGTCACGTAATTCAAGTAATCTGAGAGGTCAAGGTCCTTTCTGTAATCAACATCATCATCAATTATCGCAGTGTCGCAGAGATAGGAGCAGGGCAACGATCTCGAGGCCAGGTCCGAGTCAGTGTGACCGACAGGGCCATGTGAGGGCAGTGTGTCGACAGCAGTGGCGGCATAAGCGGCTGTGTGACGGCCGGGAGAGGGGGAAGGAAAAATAACCCCTTTTACAAGTATACTTTTCATGGCATTAAAATTACTTTTTGCCATTCCTATTCTTTTGTTTATTTCAGTTTTACATTTTCCATCACTGGTTATAGTATGTCCAAGGTAGTTATAGCTCTGAACTGTCTCCAGGTCTATTCCTTTAATTTTGATATGCACTTGTGGGTTTTGAGTATCTTCTTTGTTTATGACCATAGTTTTAGTCTTTTTGATACATGTATATATCTTGTCCATATTTTTTGCTTGTCATGTTTAAGTACTTGTTGTAGATCTTTAGGATTTTCTGCTAGTAATACAGTATTACCAGCAGATCTTAGGATTATCTTTCCATTTTAGTGTTTAGGCCTGGCATCTCTGTGATGTTTTTAAAGATTTGCTCAGTGTATAGATTGAACAAGCTTGGTGATAGGATGCATCCTTGTCTTACTCCTTTTTATATCAATAAAGCTCTCTTTGTTATATTTTATTATTTTGCTGTTTGCTCCCAGTATAAATTACATATTATTCGTATGTCTGTGTCGTCCAGATTTATATCTTTTAGGCAGTCTATAAGTTGATTCTATATGTTTTCTATAAAAAGCTTTGGTGTAGTCTATGAAGCAGTTTGTTTACTTCTATGTACTTTTCAATCAATGTCCTCATGCTGAATATGGCTTCTTTTGTCCCGTTGTTTTTCCTGAATCTAATTCAGTATTAATTTTTATTCTGAATCCTTCCCTGTATAACTTTAAGTAAAATTTTTTTAACCAGGCTTATTGTTCTAAAATCACTGCATTCAACTACAACACTCTTTTTAGGCAATGTAATGAAAGTTTATGTTTTTATTTCCTTTGGTATATATCCTGTGTAATATATGTCATTGCATATGTATGTGATCACTTCAATGCCAAAATCTTCTAGTGTCTGTATCATCTCTATCTGTATATTGTCGTCCTGCTGCTTTTCCATTGTTTTAAATAGCTTTTTCCACTTCAGATTTTATAGCTGCAGCTGGATATTTAACCTATAGATGGCAGGAATATATAACAGAATTAATTCACGACGAAAGGGGCAAAAAGCCATTTATAAAATATACATTTGTTGTCTGTTAACATTCTTCATTCTTTGTTTGCGATACATCCGCTTCCTATCTTCTTGACTTTTTAACCATGGATGACAGAATCAAGATCTGGATAGCACGAGCATACCTGAAGATTAGTACAGATACAGAGCATCCATTGCACCACGTGCTCAACACAGTGAAAGGTGCCAGGCTAAAAATAGGCAAATCATGGGTGGGCCGAGCAGAAGATGTCATCAAACAGATCTGTGGGCTTTACCAATATCTGCGTGGATACCGGTGCCTACGTCATTCAAGGGGACTTTCTCGTGTATTGTCACACTCAAACCGATGAGAAAGATGCAGTCATCTATACAGACGGATCTGTAATACGACACCAAAGAAGTGCATGGGCATTTAGAGCACGCTCGGCAGGCAAAATAGTCAAACAAGACAGTGGTGCATACGTCATGACCACGAGTAGCATGGCAATGGAGGCGATGGCAGTGGCCAAGGCATTCAAATGGTACGGGGTAATGCGGACAGGCATTCTGCGCTGTCTGCGCTGTCGTTGAGGACGGGCGGACATCATCAATGCCCTCCGAGATGTGGGAAGAGCACAGGACTTCGACAAACACAGATCCACGTCACTTCTTCGGATGATGGAAATGGGAGTTAAGATGGGCACAGCCAGAAATGAGAAACTTAGTGGCCGTGTAAGAAGACTTATCAACCAACATAGAACTGGAGTTGTCAGTCGCTGGACACTGAGGGAATTGCTGAGGAGGGGATCTAAGCACCTATGAACACGTTCGGAGTGCAAATAATAACTCAATCCGTTTCCTGCATCTTTTTTGTTTTTATTAGTCTTCTAATTCTCTTTATTTCTGTGTGCATCCCTCTTTAAATTTTGTTTACTTTCCATAGTTTCGACGAATATGGCAGACCACCGTGAAAGAGATTGAAGCTTCATCATGTAACATTTCAAAGAAAGCCATGGAGAGAAATCCTATTGTTTTAAGAATTTTGTTGCTAAAAATCATCATCATATTTACACCCCAGAAAGAAATACTGAATATAACAACATCATATGCCGTCTGTGATATTAATGACCACAAACCAGGAGCCTCCTGTATGATTGATACAACTGTTGCACCAAGCACTTCATCAGCAGAGCCAGATCTATGGAATGTTAATCTGACATTGTTCTTGAATGATGTCCAAGTTAATGAGACATCAGAATCGTGTGGCAGCAGCTACAAGAAGGGAGCGGAGAACAAGTTCTGCTGCTATAAGGGAGACTTGCCTTGCTATCCCAGAATTACCTTAAATTACTGTAGTTGAAAACTTCTCTTGTGTAAACTACACATTCACATCCAAGAGTGAATCAGTGAAGGTCACAAAATCATATTCTCTCTGTGGTTTTACTAACTACAGGTCAGGTGGCTTCTGTTGGATTGGAAATGATAACTTACCACCACTGTGTGTCTATATGTTTGGAATTGGAGTCATCAACGATGGCCTAACATCATCAAGTGCTACGACGATCATCATTTTCGGGAGGACGCGAACTTCCATGGTATATGGTGGATAGGCGGCAGGAACCATTGAAGGGTATGTCTGAAAAGTGTTCCTTCTTGCAGTTTCCTCATATTCCAAGTCCGGCTTGTTGCAGGAGCTACTGAGTTAAGTGCTCTGTGCACACCGTGAGATGTGTGTCTCATCCGTTTTGATCCTGTTTCGATATCCCGCTTGTTTACGATGAATGATATCGTATGACAGGGAACAGTTGGCTGTGGTCACTTTCTGCGCGGTTTCGCCTTATGTCTTTTGGCGTGTGCTGAGACTGCTGCGATGGGGACTACAGTTACCTTTCTTTGTTAGGGAGATGTGTTAGTAATTCGGATGATTCCACTGGCACGGGCGGTTGAGCAATTATGGATTTTAATTCGTTTGCAGTGATACCGAGGCCTTCCATAACCAATAACAATAACAATAACATCATCATCATCAAGTACCGGGCCTAGTGGCGTAGATGATCATGTCTCTCCACAGACAAAAAAGGAAAAATGCTAACAGACAATAAGGATATCATAGATAGATGGCAGGAATATATAACAGAACTATTTCATGATCAAAGGGACAAGAAACCAGTTATAAAATGTACATCAGGCTATAAAATCTTAAAATCTGAGGTGGAAAAAGCTATAAAAACAATGAAAAGGGGAAAAGCAGCAGGACCTGAAAGCATACAGATAGAGATGGTACAGGCACTTGAAGATTTTGGCATTGAAGTGATTACAGACATATGCAACGACATATACCACACAGGATACATACCAAATGAACTAAAAACATCAACTTTCATTGCATTGCCTAAAAAGAATGGTGCAGTTGAATGCAGTGACTTTAGAACAATAAGCCTAATGAGCCATGTTACAAAAATCTTGCTAAAAGTTATACAAGGAAGGATTCAGAATAAAATCAATACTGAATTAGATGAGCAGCAATTTGGATTTAGGAAAAATAGCGGGACAAAAGAAGCCATATTCTGCATGAGAACATTAATCGAAAAATACACAGAAGTAAACAAACCAATATATGCCTGCTTCATAGACTACACCAAAGCTTTTGATAGAGTACACCACAAACAACTTATAGAATGCCTGAAAGAGATACATCTAGATGACATGGATATACGACTAATATGCAATCTATACTGGGAGCAAACAGCAATAATAAAATATAACAAAGAGTTCTCTACACCCATTGATATAAAAAGAGGAGTAAGACAAGGATGCATCCTATCACCAAGCTTGTTCAATCTATACACTGAGCAAATCTTTAAAAACATCATAGAGATGCCAGGCCTACAAATTAATGGAAAGATAATCAATAACCTAAGATATGCTGACGATACTGTACTACTAGCAGAAAATCCTAAAGACCTACAACAATTACTTAATGAAATAAACACGACAAGCAAAAAATATGGACTAGATATGAATATCAAAAAGACTAAAACTATGATCATAAACAAAGAAAATACTCAAAACCCACAAGTGGATATCAAAATTGAAGGAATAGACCTTGAGACAGTTCAGAACTATAACTACCTTGGACATACTATAACCAGTGATGGAAAATGTACAACTGAAATAAACAAAAGAATAGGAATGGCAAAAAGTAATTTTAATGTCATGAAGGACATACTAACATCAAAACAAATAACACCAGAGCTAAAACTAAGAATAGCAAAATGTTACATCTTCTCAATATTCCTATATGGTGCTGAAACATGGACATTAGACAAGAAAACAGAACAGAGAATTGAAGCCTTTGAAATGTGGATATATAGAAGAATAGGTAGAATTGATTGGAAGGAAAAGAAAACAAATGACAAAGTCTTAAAACAACTAAAAATGAAAAGAGAACTTCTGAACACAATTAGAACAAGACAAATGCGATTCTTAGGCCATGTTAAAAGACACAACAGCCTACTGAAAGTGATCCTGGAGGGGAAAATACAAGGTAAAAGAGGCAGAGGCAGACCAAGATTAACATGGACGAGTAACATCAAAAGATGGACAAATCAACCGATGACAACCTGCACCATCAAAGCAAGAGATAGAGCAAAATGGCGCTCCATGGTAGCCAACCTTCGTTGCGGAGACGGCACTCAATGATGAATGATGACTCTTATCCAGGAGGCTGGTAGCCTACTGGTAATCATCAGCCTGTCTGTCAAGTCATCAGCCAGGCAGAACACGTGGTGTGGGCCGGGCCGTACTGTTGTGGCTCAAGTCAGCGCTCGATCTTTATGACAGCATCAAGGCCGCTGTCATGGTGAACCTCAGGACAGTTAATCATTTCTGAATCAAGTTCAGTCACGTAATTCAAGTAATCTGAGAGGTCAAGGTCCTTTCTGTAATCAACATCATCATCAATTATCGCAGTGTCGCAGAGATAGGAGCAGGGCAACGATCTCGAGGCCAGGTCCGAGTCAGTGTGACCGACAGGGCCATGTGAGGGCAGTGTGTCGACAGCAGTGGCGGCATAAGCGGCTGTGTGACGGCCGGGAGAGGGGGAAGGAAAAATAACCCCTTTTACAAGTATACTTTTCATGGCATTAAAATTACTTTTTGCCATTCCTATTCTTTTGTTTATTTCAGTTTTACATTTTCCATCACTGGTTATAGTATGTCCAAGGTAGTTATAGCTCTGAACTGTCTCCAGGTCTATTCCTTTAATTTTGATATGCACTTGTGGGTTTTGAGTATCTTCTTTGTTTATGACCATAGTTTTAGTCTTTTTGATACATGTATATATCTTGTCCATATTTTTTGCTTGTCATGTTTAAGTACTTGTTGTAGATCTTTAGGATTTTCTGCTAGTAATACAGTATTACCAGCAGATCTTAGGATTATCTTTCCATTTTAGTGTTTAGGCCTGGCATCTCTGTGATGTTTTTAAAGATTTGCTCAGTGTATAGATTGAACAAGCTTGGTGATAGGATGCATCCTTGTCTTACTCCTTTTTATATCAATAAAGCTCTCTTTGTTATATTTTATTATTTTGCTGTTTGCTCCCAGTATAAATTACATATTATTCGTATGTCTGTGTCGTCCAGATTTATATCTTTTAGGCAGTCTATAAGTTGATTCTATATGTTTTCTATAAAAAGCTTTGGTGTAGTCTATGAAGCAGTTTGTTTACTTCTATGTACTTTTCAATCAATGTCCTCATGCTGAATATGGCTTCTTTTGTCCCGTTGTTTTTCCTGAATCTAATTCAGTATTAATTTTTATTCTGAATCCTTCCCTGTATAACTTTAAGTAAAATTTTTTTAACCAGGCTTATTGTTCTAAAATCACTGCATTCAACTACAACACTCTTTTTAGGCAATGTAATGAAAGTTGATGTTTTTATTTCCTTTGGTATATATCCTGTGTAATATATGTCATTGCATATGTATGTGATCACTTCAATGCCAAAATCTTCTAGTGTCTGTATCATCTCTATCTGTATATTGTCGTCCTGCTGCTTTTCCATTGTTTTAAATAGCTTTTTCCACTTCAGATTTTATAGCTGCAGCTGGATATTTAACCTATAGATGGCAGGAATATATAACAGAATTAATTCACGACGAAAGGGGCAAAAAGCCATTTATAAAATATACATTTGTTGTCTGTTAACATTCTTCATTCTTTGTTTGCGATAAATCCGCTTCCTTCTTGACTTTTTAACCATGGATGACAGAATCAAGATCTGGATAGCACGAGCATACATGAAGATTAGTACAGATACAGAGCATCCATTGCACCACGTGCTCAACACAGTGAAAGGTGCCAGGCTAAAAATAGGCAAATCATGGGTGGGCCGAGCAGAAGATGTCATCAAACAGATCTGTGGGCTTTACCAATATCTGCGTGGATACCGGTGCCTACGTCATTCAAGGGGACTTTCTCGTGTATTGTCACACTCAACAGGAAAAGTAGGGAACAGAACCCGGTCGTGGTTAATGCCGAGGTCAACGGTCTCATCTGCGATAACACCGATGAGAAAGATGCAGTCATCTATACAGACGGATCTGTAATACGACACCAAAGAAGTGCATGGGCATTTAGAGCACGCTCGGCAGGCAAAATAGTCAAACAAAACAGTGGTGCATACGTCATGACCACGAGTAGCATGGCAATGGAGGCGATGGCAGTGACCAAGGCATTCAAATGGTACGGGGAAATGCGGATAGGCATTCTGCGCTGTCTGCGCTGTCGTTGAGGACGGGCGGACATCATCAATGCCCTCCGAGATGTGGGAAGAGCACAGGATTTCGACAAACACAGATCCACGTCACTTCTTCGGATGATGGAAATGGGAGTTAAGATGGGCACAGCCAGAAAAGAGAAACTTAGTGGCCGTGTAAGAAGACTTATCAACCAACATAGAACTGGAGTTGTCAGTCGCTGGACAATGAGGGTATTGCTGAGGAGGGGATCTAAGCACCTATGAACACGTTCGGAGTGCAATGATGATGACCCGCAAATAATAACTCAATAACATCCGTTTCCTGCATCTTTTTTGTTTTTATTAGTCTTCTAATTCTCTTTATTTCTGTGTGCATCCCTCTTTAAATTTTGTTTACTTTCCATAGTTTCGACGAATATGGCAGACCACCGTGAAAGAGATTGAATCTTCATCATGTAACATTTCAAAGAAAGCCATGGAGAGAAATCCTATTGTTTTAAGAATTTTGTTGCTAAAAATCATCATCATCATATTTACACCCAGAAAGAAATACTGAATATAACAACATCATATGCCGTCTGTGATATTAATGACCACAAACCAGGAGCCTCCTGTATGATTGATACAACTGTTGCACCAAGCACTTCATCAGCAGAGCCAGATCTATGGAATGTTAATCTGACATTGTTCTTGAATGATGTCCAAGTTAATGAGACATCAGAATCGTGTGGCAGCAGCTACAAGAAGGGAGGAGAGAACACCAAGTTCTGCTGCTATAAGGGAGACTTGCCTTGCTATCCCAGAATTACCTTAAATGGGATCACTGTAGTAGAAAACTTCTCTTGTGTAAACTACACATCCAAGAGTGAATCAGTGAAGGTCACAAAATCATATTCTCTCTGTGATTTTACTAACTACAGGTCAGGTGGCTTCTGTTGGATTGGAAATGATAACTTACCACCACTGTGTGTCTATATGTTTGGAATTGGAGTCATCAACGATGGCCTAACATCATCAAGGGCTACGACGATCATCATTTTCGGGAGGACGCGAACTTCCATGGTATATGGTGGATAGGCGGCAGGAACCATTGAAGGGTATGTCTGAAAAGTGTTCCTTTTTGCAGTTTCCTCATATTCCAAGTCCGGCTTGTTGCAGGAGCTACTGAGTTAAGTGCTCTGTGCACACCGTGAGCTGTGTGTCTCATCCGTTTTGATCCTGTTTCGATATCCCGCTTGTTTACGATGAATGATATCGTATGACAGGGAACAGTTGGCTGTGGTCACTTTCTGCGCGGTTTCGCCTTATGTCTTTTGGCGTGTGCTGAGACTGCTGCGATGGGGACTACAGTTGCCTTTCTTTGTTTGGGAGATGTGTTAGTAATTCGGATGATTCCACTGGCACGGGCGGTTGAGCAATATCATACCCTAATTTATCTGTGAACACTATTGTAGTCAAAACACAAATGTCAATGGCACACATTAAGATTGAGTTCTCACCGACCATTTCGCAGGCCGACAGTGCACTGACGGTATGTGAGGTGCAAACATTTACAGACACCTATTGTCTGGACGAGCATTCTTGGTCGTTTTGTGCAGTGTGTAGTGGGTGTAGTAAAGGCTGCAATGTCATCATCAGTACTTGTCACGGCAACTGTTCACATGGGATCTATGGACACGACTGTTCCGGGTCTTGTCTCAGTGTCTGTAATTTATTTGAGGAAAAATCTGGAAAATGCCTACAATGTAAACATCTGTAATGACACTTGTCCCGATGGTAATTTTGGGCTACAGTGCGAACAGATGTGTTCTGATGGCTGTGACATCATATGTACTTCAAATGTCCGGACAACTGTTTCAACGACACCTGTCAACAGTCGATCGGGAATCTGTACATGCAAAAGAACGTTCTATGGGTCAGACTAAACTCTCAAATCTCCGGACAACTGTACAACCTGAGACCTGTAAACTGGTCTGTGTTAGGAATTCCAGGAGATGTGATTCTAGCAGTAGTTATTGTGATACTATAGTCCGTTCAGATTCGTTTGCCGAGATGTTATGATTTATAATTCAAAAAGTTCTTGATGATTTCACATGATTTTTGGCATACGGTGTTAAAATGTCCATGTCACGAGAACATATGTGTTACTCGATGTCTAGCTATAACGGTTTTCTTAAAGCGGCGAATTCCTTTGATCTTTGCCCATGTAACTATTATTTTGACCCTAATCAAAATGTTTTACAGTAATCTAGTGCAACGATGACCCATAGGCGTGTCCATAAAATTTTACTTGGTGGCAAGTATACAAATTTTAAATTATATATAGAACTTTTGTTCGTAGAGTCAATTTGATATAGTTCCATGCTCTTGGTGTGAGTTTCCCAAATGTTGTCGCTGCCTTTCAAATACGTACATTTAGTTCCTCATCTAAGGAAAGTGTGGCTGTAATAGTGGATCCAAGATAGCTGAACTTCTGTACTGACTCAAGCAGGCTTCCATTCAAAGTAATGGTTGTTGGTTTGCTTATAACATATTTTTGATTGCTTGGGTGGTCTTGAACAATAAACTGTGTAACAAATCAACTAGGAAATTTTGCAAATCAAACTATTTATCTGTAGACTTAATCAGAGTAATGATCATTCAGAATCAGACGAGTCAAATAGGTCGATTACTGCTTTCGGCTGAACAAACAACAAACCATCCTTTTTCCAATATTCCTCTTCTTGTCGTAACACATGATCCTCACATTTTACCCAGTAGTCTTTATTTATATTTGATAGAGCCTGATTTGTAAGTGTCTCAACATCGCATAATTTGAAAGTTTTATTTGTATATGCTACGTGTCCTTTAACTTTTGCCCAAACTAGTTCTATAGGATTTAAGTGTGCATGATATGGAGGTAGTCTCAAACATCTATGGCCATGTTCTTGAATTAACTTGTCTATTTTAAATATCTTTGTACGTTGTGTCTGTTTTACAAGGCTAAGCAATTCGGGTTTCAAGTAGCTGTCGTTAACTTGTATGTGTTCTTTTATGAGCCACGTTTTGATTGCATCTTTGTACTTGATGATGTTGGGATTCTATCTTCTACGTTAACTACGTTATGGTATGAAGCATTGTCCATTATCAGACAAGAAGGTCGATCTAATATTGGAAGGATACTTTTCTCGATCCAGTCTTTAAATATGTGCCCATTCATTTCGGAGTGGTAGTCCCTATTGTCTATGGATTTTGAAATGAAAACGAGATGAGCATTCTGCAACAACCCATTATGTCTGCTACCTGTATGTGCAACTATCAAACGTTGCCCTTTACTGCTTGGTACTGATCTTTTAATACTTCCATCTGCTAACTGCCATTCCTTTTCATTTGTATGATGAGCGTTGATCCAAGTTTCATCTAAATAAACAATATCATAATCATTTTCGCGCATTTCCTTCACTTCACATAAATACTTGCTTCTAAGAGCTACTAGATGTGGCTTCTCACAAATAATGTTTTTTCCACCAGCATACTTTCTAAAGGTGAAGCCTGCACTTCTTAATATTTTCCATAATGAAGTTTTTGATATTTCAATGTCGTTGTTAGTTTTCAGCCAAAGCTTCAACTTTCTAAGTGTCACTTCTTCGTTTATATCAAACATTCGACAGATTTCTCTTTTTACTAGGTCCCTATCAAAACTGTCTAACGTTTCTTTCCTTCCTTGCTTTCTTGCATTTGTTGGCAATAAATATCCGCTTCCTTTAACTATTCGATCAAATGAACGTTTACACAAACCTAAAATATGCATTGTTCTCTTCTCAGGGTTTGATAAAGAACAATAAAGATGTCCCTTTTTACGCTCTCTGCAGAAGTATTGATAAATCTTTATAGCAATGTTATGCTCAGTAAAATATTTTGCCTTTATATTCATTCTCACATAGACTTGCAGAAGATAATATGGATAGTGCCGCCTCCTTTCTGTAAATATTGAGATTTGCCTCTGAATTATGACTCGAACTCGAGTCTACGGCCATCAGTGATTTTGACGTCACATAATTTCCGGTTTCGGCTAAAATGTCATTTTATGCTAAACGGGAAATTTCATATGTAACATTTCTTTATAAAAATTTATAGTGGAAACATAACTATTTTAGGACGGTGCGCATTCAGCCGTGAAGGTCATGCCTATATGTTAAAGAATCAGCTGTGAGATGTAAAAGTAAAAAAAGTAAAGTACCCCCGTCACGCCAAGTGGCGTATAGGGAAATATGGTGTTAGTGACCCTATATTTTACAGACCTTCAGCACATGATTTTTGGGTAATGTGGTCAGTATTATGCCCGTGCTGCTTTACTTTCCCAGAAGAGAATCCGGTACCCATTTAAGGCTGGGTGAACCCGGAAGCCGTCGGTTGGGATCGAACCCTACCCCTTATCCGTGGTAGTCCATGTGAGATGTAAGCATCTACATAATCCCGCCGGTGTTTATAATATCGATTAACTTTTTTTAATATAGGTTAAATAAGGCATCTTTGAAACTGGATCACATTTCATTGATAAAAAAATATTTTTATAGCGACATTAGTATTCTAAACCTAACTTCAAAAGATCAATGCAAATGAACAATAAGTTTTGAAAAAAATAAATTAATGTCTAGGCAAACGAATCTGAACGGACTATAGAGTGAGCTAGTCACAATAAAGCTAGGCAGCAGTAGTATATTTAAGTTAACGTTACGACTATTTGCAGAGACTGTAGTGAATCATGTGTGATATAGTGGAAACATAACTATTTTAGGACGGTGCGCATTCAGCCGTGAAGGTCATGCCTATATGTTAAAGAATCAGCTGTGAGATGTAAAAGTAAAAAAAGTAAAGTACCCCCGTCACGCCAAGTGGCGTATAGGGAAATATGGTGTTAGTGACCCTATATTTTACAGACCTTCAGCACATGATTTTTGGGGTAATGTGGTCAGTATTATGCCCGTGCTGCTTTACTTTCCCAGAAGAGAATCCGGTACCCATTTAAGGCTGGGTGAACCCGGAAGCCGTCGGTTGGGATCGAACCCTACCCCTTATCCGTGGTAGTCCATGTGAGATGTAAGCATCTACATAATCCCGCCGGTGTTTATAATATCGATTAACTTTTTTTAATATAGGTTAAATAAGGCATCTTTGAAACTGGATCACATTTCATTGATAAAAAAATATTTTTATAGCGACATTAGTATTCTAAACCTAACTTCAAAAGATCAATGCAAATGAACAATAAGTTTTTGAAAAAAATAAATTAATGTCTAGGCAAACGAATCTGAACGGACTATAGAGTGAGCTAGTCACAATAAAGCTAGGCAGCAGTAGTATATTTAAGTTAACGTTACGACTATTTGCAGAGACTGTAGTGAATCATGTGTGGTCGTAACATGATAAGGCTGAGTGCAAGTCTTGAATGAACAATCGCAGAGCGATTAGAGCTCCAACTGTTACTAGAGACCTTACTAGATCCTGAGGGATCGTCCTACGAAAAGACTTCGAGTAAGTCGTGAATGAACCTTCGCAGAGCTACGAGAGCTCCTTACTTCGAGTAAGTCTTGAATTGCTGAGCTGTGAGAGATCCAACTGTTACTAGAGACCTTGTTAGATCCTGAGGAATCGTTATACGAAAAGACTTTGAGTAAGTCTTGAATGAACCTTTGCAGAGCTATGAGAGCTCCAACTAGTTCAAAGAGACGTTAATAGATCCGGTGTGATCATCCAAGAGAAGACTTCGAGTAAGTCTTGAATGAATCTTCGCAGAGCTATTAGAGCCCCAACTATTGTAACGAGACGTGTAGGTCCTGTATGCACATCCAACTATTAAAGAGACTGTAGGAGATCTGATATGATCGCCCTACGACAAGACTTTGAGGAAGTCTTAATGAATCTTAGCAGAGCTAGGAGAGCTGGGCTTCATGTGTAGTAATGTAGATCGAATGAGCAAAGTAGTGTTGGCAGAGCACTGCATGAGAGCCTCTTAAGAGACTGTTATTGTGTAGTATTGACGGTGTACAGGAATGGTCCTTGTGTGTGTATTAAATTGTTACATGTTACCATTCATTGTTGTTGGTCATGATTTGCGGAATGCCAGCTGTATGGATAACTAGTGATGAACGAATTGTGGGGTCGCCACCAATCAGAAAAACACAACGCGAAGTAGTTTAAGAATCACGACAACAGCAGTCTGATAAGGAAGGCTGTACTCTTATCCAGGAGGCTGGTAGCCTACTGTTAATCATCAGCCTGTCTGTCAAGTCATCAGCCAGGCAGAACACGTGGTGTGGGCCGGGCCGTACTGTTGTGGCTCAAGTCAGCGCTCGATCTTTATGACAGCATCAAGGCCGCTGTCATGGTGAACCTCAGGACAGTTAATCAGTTCTGAATCAAGTTCAATCACGTAATTCAAGTAATCTGAGAGGTCAAGGTCCTTTCTGTAATCAACATCATCATCAATTATCGCAGTGTCGCAGAGATAGGAGAGCAGTGCAACGATCTCGAGGCCAGGTCCGAGTCAGTGTGACCGACAGGGCTATGTGAGGGCAGTGTGTCGACAGCAGTGGCGGCATAAGATGAGTATCCGGCTGTGTGACGGCCGGGAGAGGGGGAAGGAAAAATAACCCCTTTTACAAGTATACTTTTCATGGCATTAAAATTACTTTTTGCCATTCCTATTCTTTGTTTATTTCAGTTTTACATTTTCCATCACTGGTTATAGTATGTCCAAGGTAGTTGTAGCTCTGAACTGTCTCCAGGTCTATTCCTTTAATTTTGATATGCACTTGTGGGTTTTGAGTATCTTCTTTGTTTATGACCATAGTTTTAGTCTTTTTGATATTCATATCTAGTCCATATTTTTTGCTTGTCATGTTTAAGTACTTGTAGATCTTTAGAATTTTCTGCTAGTAATACCAGCAGATCTTAGGATTATCTTTCCATTTTAGTGTTTAGGCTGGCATCTCTGTGATGTTTTTAAAGATTTGCTCAGTGTATAGATTGAACAAGCTTGGTGATAGGATGCATCCTTGTCTTACTACTCTTTTTTATATCAATGAGTGTAAAGCTCTCTTTGTTATATTTTATTATTTTGCTGTTTGCTCCCAGTATAAATTACATATTATTCGTATGTCTGTGTCGTCCAGATTTATATCTTTTAGGCAGTCTATAAGTTGATTCTATATGTATTCTATAAAAAGCTTTGGTGTAGTCTATGAAGCAGTTTGTTTACTTCTATGTACTTTTCAATCAATGTCCTCATGCTGAATATGGCTTCTTTTGTCCCGTTGTTTTCCTGAATCCAAATTGCTGCTCCTCTAATTCAGTATTAATTTTTATTCTGAATCCTTCCCTGTATAACTTTTAGTAAAAATTTTTTACCAGGCTTATTGTTCTAAAATCACTGCATTCAACTACAACACTCTTTTTAGGCAATGCAATGAAAGTTGATGTTTTTATTTCCTTTGGTATATATTCTGTGTAATATATGTTCTTGCATATGTATGTGATCACTTCAATGCCAAAATCTTCTAGTGTCTGTATCATCTCTATCTGTATATTGTCGTCCTGCTGCTTTTCCATTGTTTTAAAAAGCTTATTCCACTTCAGATTTTATAGCTGCAGCTGGATATTTAACCGATAGATGGCAGGAATATATAACAGAATTAATTCACGACGAAAGGGGCGAAAAGCCATTTATAAAATATACATTTGTTGTCTGTTAACATTCTTCATTCTTTGTTTGCGATACATCCGTTTCCTATCTTCTTGACTTTCCAACCATGGATGACAGAATCAAGATCTGGATAGCACGAGTATACCTGAAGATTAGTACAGATACAGAGCATCCATTGCACCACGTGCTCAACACAGTGAAAGGTGCCAGGCTAAAAATAGGCAAATCATGGGTGGGCCGAGCAGAAGATGTCATCAAACAGTCTGTGGGCTTTACCAATATCTGCGTGGATACCGGTGCCTACGTCATTCAAGGGGACTTTCTCGTGTATTGTCACACTCAAACCGATGAGAAAGATGCAGTCATCTATACAGACGGATCTGTAATACGACACCAAAGAAGTGCATGGGCATTTAGAGCACGCTCGGCAGGCAAAATAGTCAAACAAGACAGTGGTGCATACGTCATGACCACGAGTAGCATGGCAATGGAGGCGATGGCAGTGGCCAAGGCATTCAAATGGTACGGGGTAATGCGGACAGGCATTCTGCGCTGTCTGCGCTGTCGTTGAGGACGGGAGGACATCTTCAATGCCCTCCGAGATGTGGGAAGAGCACAGGACTTCGACAAACATAGATCCACATCACTTCTTCGGATGATGGGAGTTAAGATGGGCACAGCCAGAACTGAGAAACTTAGTGGCCGTGTAAGAAGACTTATCAACCAACATAGAACTGGAGTTGTCAGTCGCTGGACACTGAGGGAATTGCTGAGGAGGGGATCTAAGCACCTATGAACACGTTCGGAGTGCAATGATGATGACCCGCAAATAATAACTCAATCCGTTTCCTGCATCTTTTTGTTTTTATTAGTCTTCTAATTCTCTTTATTTCTGTGTGCATCCCTCTTTAAATTTTGTTTACTTTCCATAGTTTCGACGAATATGGCAGACCACCGTGAAAGAGATTGAATCTTCATCATGTAACATTTCAAAGAAAGCCATGGAGAGAAATCCTATTGTTTTAAGAATTTTGTTGCTAAAAATCATCATCATATTTACACCCCAGAAAGAAATACTGAATATAACAACATCATATGCCGTCTGTGATATTAACGACCACAAACCAGGAGCCTCCTGTATGATTGATACAACTGTTGCACCAAGCACTTCATCAGCAGAACCAGATCTATGGAATGTTAATCTGACATTGTTCTTGAATGATGTCCAAGTTAATGAGACATCAGAATCGTGTGGCAGCAGCTACAAGAAGGGAGCAGAGAACACCAAGTTCTGCTGCTATAAGGGAGACTTGCCTTGCTATCCCAGAATTACCTTAAATTGCTGTAGTTGAAAACTTCTCTTGTGTAAACTACACATTCACATCCAAGAGTGAATCAGTGAAGGTCACAAAATCATATTCTCTCTGTGGTTTTACTAACTAAAGGTCAGGTGGCTTCTGTTGGATTGGAAATGATAACTTACCACCACTGTGTGTCTATATGTTTGGAATTGGAGTCATCAACGATGGCCTAACATCATCATTTTCGGGAGGACGCGAACTTCCATGGTATATGGTGGATAGGCGGCAGGAACCATTGAAGGGTATGTCTGAAAAGTGTTCCTTTTTGCAGTTTCCTCATATTCCAAGTCCGGCTTGTTGCAGGAGCTACTGAGTTAAGTGCTCTGTGCACACCGTGAGCTGTGTGTCTCATCCGTTTTGATCCTGTTTCGATATCCCGCTTGTTTACGATGAATGTTATCGTATGACAGGGAACAGTTGGCTGTGGTCACTTTCTGCGCGGTTTCGCCTTATGTCTTTTGGCGTGTGCTGAGACTGCTGCGATGGGGACTACAGTTACCTTTCTTTGTTTGGGAGATGTGTTAGTAATACGGATGATTCCACTGGCACGGGCGGTTGAGCAATATCATACCCTAATTTATCTGTGAACACTATTGTAGTCAAAACACAAATGTCAATGGCACACATTAAGATTGAGTTCTCACCGACCATTTCGCAGGCCGACAGTGCACTGACGGTATGTGAGGTGCAAACATTTACAGACACCTATTGTCTGGACGAGCATTCTTGGTCGTTTTGTGCAGTGTGTAGTGGGTGTAGTAAAGGCTGCAATGTCATCATCAGTACTTGTCACGGCAACTGTTCACATGGGATCTATGGACACGACTGTTCCGGGTCTTGTCTCAGTGTCTGTCCTTTATTTGAGGAAAAATCTGGAAAATGCCTACAATGTAATCATCTTGGCTATACCTGTAATGACACTTGTCCCGATGGTAATTTTGGGCTACAGTGCGAACAGATGTGTTCTGATGGCTGTGACATCATATGTACTTCAAATGTCCGGACAACTGTTTCAACGACACCTGTCAACAGTCGATCGGGAATCTGTACATGCAAAAGAACGTTCTATGGGTCAGACTAAACTCTCAAATCTCCGGACAACTGTACAACCTGAGACCTGTAAACTGGTCTGTGTTAGGAATTCCAGGAGATGTGATTCTAGCAGTAGTTATTGTGATACTAGAGTGAGCTAGTCACAATAAAGCTAGGCAGCAGTAGTATATTTAAGTTAACGTTACGACTATTTGCAGAGACTGTAGTGAATCATGTGTGTTCGTAACATGATAAGGCTGAGTGCAAGTCTTGAATGAACAATCGCAGAGCGATTAGAGCTCCAACTGTTACTAGAGACCTTACTAGATCCTGAGGGATCGTCCTACTAAAGACTTCGAGGAAGTCTTGAATGAACCTTCGCAGAGCTATGGTAGCTCCAACTGTTACTAGAGACCTTACTAGATCCTGAGGGATCGTCCTACGAAAAGACTTCGAGTAAGTCGTGAATGAACCTTCGCAGAGCTACGAGAGCTCCTTACTTCGAGTAAGTCTTGAATTGCTGAGCTGTGAGAGATCCAACTGTTACTAGAGACCTTGTTAGATCCTGAGGAATCGTTATACGAAAAGACTTTGAGTAAGTCTTTAATGAACCTTTGCAGAGCTATGAGAGCTCCAACTAGTTCAAAGAGACGTTAATAGATCCGGTGTGATCATCCAAGAGAAGACTTCGAGTAAGTCTTGAATGAATCTTCGCAGAGCTATTAGAGCCCCAACTATTGTAACGAGACGTGTAAGTCCTGTATGCACATCCAACTATTAAAGAGACTGTAGGAGATCTGATATGATCGCCCTACGACAAGACTTTGAGGAAGTCTTAATGAATCTTAGCAGAGCTAGGAGAGCTGGGCTTCATGTGTAGTAATGTAGATCGAATGAGTAAAGTAGTGTTGGCAGAGAGCCTCTTAAGAGACTGTTATTGTGTAGTATTGACGGTGTACAGGAATGGTCCTTGTGTGTGTATTAAATTGTTACATGTTACCATTCATTGTTGTTGGTCATGATTTGCGGAATGCCAGCTGTATGGATAACTAGTGATGAACGAATTGTGGGGTCGCCACCAATCAGAAAAACACAACGCGAAGTAGTTTAAGAATCACGACAACAGCAGTCTGATAAGGAAGGCTGTACTCTTATCCAGGAGGCTGGTAGCCTACTGTTAATCATCAGCCTGTATGTCAAGTCATCAGCCAGGCAGAACACGTGGTGTGGGCCGGGCCGTACTGTTGTGGCTCAAGTCAGCGCTCGATCTTTATGACAGCATCAAGGCCGCTTCAGTATTAATTTTTATTCTGAATCCTTCCCTGTATAACTTTAAGTAAATTTTTTTTAACCAGGCTTATTGTTCTAAATCACTGCATTCAACTACAACACTCTTTTTAGGCAATGTAATGAAAGTTGATGTTTTTATTTCCTTTGGTATATATCCTGTGTAATATATGTCATTGCATATGTATGTGATCACTTCAAAGCCAAAATCTTCTAGTGTCTGTATCATCTCTATCTGTATATTGTCGTCCTGCTGCTTTTCCATTGTTTTAAATAGCTTTTTCCACTTCAGATTTTATAGCTGCAGCTGGATATTTAACCTATAGATGGCAGGAATATATAACAGAATTAATTCACGACGAAAGGGGCAAAAAGCCATTTATAAAATATACATTTGTTGTCTGTTAACATTCTTCATTCTTTGTTTGCGATACATCCGCTTCCTATCTTCTTGACTTTTTAACCATGGATGACAGAATCAAGATCTGGATAGCACGAGCATACCTGAAGATTAGTACAGATACAGAGCATCCATTGCACCACGTGCTCAACACAGTGAAAGGTGCCAGGCTAAAAAGAGGCAAATCATGGGTGGGCCGAGCAGTAGATGTCATCAAACAGGTCTGTGGGCTTTACCAATATCTGCGTGGATACCGGTGCCTACGTCATTCAAAGGGACTTTCTCGTTCTCACACTCAAACCGATGAGAAAGATGCAGTCATCTATACAGACTGATCTGTAATACGACACCAAAGAAGTGCATGGGCATTTAGAGCACGCTCGGCAGGCAAAATAGTTAAACAAGACAGTGGTGCATACGTCATGACCACGAGTAGCATGGCAATGGAGGCGATAGCAGTGACCAAGGCATTCAAATGGTACGGGGTAATGCGGACAAGCATTCTGCGCTGTCTGCGCTGTCGTTGAGGACGGGCGGACATCATCAATGCCCTCCGAGATGTGGGAAGAGCACAGGACTTCGACAAACATAGATCCACGTCACTTCTTCTGATGATGGGCACAGCCAGAACTGAGAAACTTAGTGGCCGTGTAAGAAGACTTAAGAAGGAGAATGACGTCATGGGACGCACCAAGATGGAAGTTCATCCGAGTTCTAGCCGTGGTGTATACAATGCTGATCTTGAACATCGCGCTGTCTGTTGTCACAGCGAGTTGGCGGATTGTTAGAATTGTAACCACGGGTTTGAAATAATTGTTTGTGCACATTTCGTTAACCACCGATGTAGATCAAGTCTTTATTCTGCTGGCTTTGTTTGCGACATTGGAAGCTAATGACCTAACTGCCTAACTTGTGTTCGGGGCAAATTGTGCGTTGCAGTGTCACTACTAAATCGCTCAGTTTGTGACAGGGCTACAGGGACATGCACAAACGGTGACAGTTGTGGGCGAGAGCGTTTCGGACCCCAGTGTCAGTACTTTGATCTAGTTTGCAAATACGCCTAGGGATCTGGACCTACAGATCCGGACAGTTTCATGGTCTAATCAACATGCTACGAATTGAAGGGGCGATAGTTGCAAATATCTGCTCCATCTACATTGGCTCTCAAACAGAACGCAAACTAGACTGACACATTTAATGCTTGTTAATACAGTGGACGGGTGTGGACCAGAGGCCGCAGTTAATGGCAAAACAAAGACCAATCTTTATGACAATGACTGCACACACACACAATTGAGAAGTGGAACCAATTCTGTTTACTGGTATCTTAACTTTGACACGTCCCAGAAGACTCACACCATTCGAATCTATCATGGAGCTAGCACTATGATTCGGGTAAAGAATGACACTCCAAAGGCTTTCTCTGACAGTGGCGGTGTAGTGTTCCAGTATAATGATATATCATACCCAAATATTTATTTGAACACTATTGTAGTCACCATACAAGCGACAATGACACACAGTAAGTTTGAGTTCTCACCGACCTTTTCGCAGGACGAGAGTGCACTGACGGTGTGTGAGGAGCAAACATTTACAGACACCTATTGTCTGGACGGGCATTCTTGGTCGTTTTGTACAGTGTGTGGTGGGAGTAGCAAAGGCTGCACCGTCATCATCAGTACGTGTCACTTCAACTGTTCACATGGGATTTATGGACACGACTGCTCCGGGTCTTGTCTTAGTGTCAGTTCTTTATGTGAGGAAAATCCGGAAAATGCCAACATTGCAAACATCCTGGCTATACCTGTGATGACATTTGTCCTGATGGTAATTTTGGGCTACAGTGCGAACAGACGTGTTCTGATGGCTGTGGCATCATATGTGACACAGAAAGAGCAGACTGTACGCGCAAGGAAGCGTACTACGGGCCAGACTGCACTCGCAATGTCCTGACCACTGTTTCAATGACACCTGTGAACAGTCAACCGGGATCTGTTCATGCAAGGGAACGTTCTACGGCTCAGACTGCACTCTCAAATCTCCGTACAACTGTTTGGACGATATCTGTTAACAGTTCATGGGGGCCGGCGTCTCGTATGTCGATGATTCCCACGTTAAGAAGAGTCTGCCGACTACAGCAAACCCAAGCATATGGATACCTTAATGTGTACTGAATATTTTCTTTCTGTGCTGGACATGGTTCATTTCTTGGTGTGTATCATTGCTAGCCAAGGCTCATATCTTGGCTTGTGTGTGTGTGTGTGTGCTGGCCATGGCTCATATCTTGGTGTGTGTCATGTTAGTCATATCTCATATCTTGGAGTGTCCGTGTTAATCATGTCTCATATCTTTAAGTGTGTAAGTGTTTAGTCATATCTCATATCTTAGTGTGTGTGTATGTGTTTAGTCATATCTCATATCTTAGTGTGAATCTGTGTTAGTCATGTGTCATATCTTTGTGTTTGGGCTAGTGATATCTCATATCTCTGTGTGTATGTTTATGTTAGTCATATCTCATATCTTTGTATGTGCATGTCTGTGTATGTCACATCTCATATCCTTGTGTTTGCACGGCTATGCTAGTCACATCTCATATCATTGTGTGTGTCTATCTATGTTGGTCATATCTCATATCTTTGTGTGTATGTCCATGTTAGACATGTGTAATTTCTTTGTGGGTGTGTTACAGTGTTGTGATGTTCTTTGTTGTATTATATCTTTATCTTGTACAGTTGCTTAATGGTCACAGCACATCACAACATTGAGGTAACATGTAAGATCATGACAGAGTCTTTCTTTAACATAATGATAATCAGTTTATTGATTTCGCCTGGTACACGTGATCTATAGTTCTGGATGCAATTATTAAATTAATGTTCATTAATTTAGGAATACTTCTGAGGCAAGTCGCCGTGTAGTTATGAAGATATTCCAGCATCCTAATCATACAATTTATTCAGCATGGTCTACTTACACTTGTGAGAATTTATGAACACACACAACTTGAATTAATCTTTCACTGTCTTTCAAGGCTACTTCACACCTATAATATAAATAACTTGTTGATTCTTAACTGACTTGGCTAACTCAAGACTCCTACTCTTAACTTTCTTACTGTTCTGACTCTTTCTGTTTCTAAACTGCTTAACTGCTTCTTGTCTAGATGTTTCTACTTCTAACCTTCTGACTGTCTCTTCTAAATCTCTGGCTAAACTTCTCTGACTCTGTCCTAACTCAATCTTAGTCTACATTCTACTTTCTCTTCTAAAAATCTCTGGCTTAACTTCTCTAAACTGTTGTGCAAGACCTTAAGTACTCACAACAACTCTCTTCTACCTGAGGCTCAGCAGCCAATCAGCTGCTGCCGAGTGCCCCTGCGACCCTTATGATCACAGGTGTTGTTCACTCTACGTTTACGTGTCCAGTGTCCACCATCTGTGACTCACCTGAACTTTCCCAAATTTGGGCAAAGCATCCTGTTTCCCCGAATCTCTACGACCTATTTGGAATAACATTACTTTCATGACACTGACCTCTCCTGGTAGCTAATTACCTGGCAGAGTAACACCATGAGTTTAGTGCATGGTATCATGTGATGGTCATTTACAATAACAACTAACTTGCATGGACAATCGTGGAGATTTTACAACAACATCATGAGGTCGATGCGTGTTATGTATGTGATGGTCACCTTCACAACAACTGGGCGAGTGGCGATTCATGGAAAATCCCCTTCAACTATTATCTCAAGGCCAAGTCATCATGACCCTCTCTACTTCGGTGGGTGTCCACTACCCACTCTCTACAACTTGTTATCCTAATTTGTATTCTGGAAAATCTATACTTAAATTCTGCTGGTCGCCACTATATGATACTGCTATCTGTCTCTTGAGAAGCGGTAACAAGCTCTCAATAGCTCAACTCTATAACAGGTGCATGTCTATGTCAGTCATAGCTCATATCTTTATGTGTATGTTTATGTTAGTCATGTGTCATATATCTTGATGTATGTCAGTGTTAGTCATGCCTCGTATCGCTATGTGCATGTATGTGTTTGTCACATCTCATATCTTTGTGTGTGCATGTCTGTGTTAGTCACCTCTAGTGACTCGGGCAGATGGTGCTCGTAAACCTGGGAGGGCCGACCATCTAAGGGCAGAATCCCCCTACAGAAAAGATCACCTGCTGCCTTGCAGGAAGATTGGGGACAATCAAAGGCTAGGGAAAGCAAACCTGAATAAAATGCTGGCTGAAATCGGATGCACTGGGCCACTGGCGCAGAACACAGTGCAACGTTTTTAACGGGTGTTCAATCAGAGTGGATCTGGCAGACTCTAATTGTGATGTTCTATTTGTAACACACCTAACCTGACAGCTGAGTTCATGTGAGGAGCTGGAATCCTACTCTGATTGGGTCCTGATCGCAGAGAGAAGACTTATCAACCAACATAGAACGAGTTGTCAGTCGCTGGACACTGAGGGAATTGCTGAGGAGGGGATCTAAGCACCTATGAACACGTTCGGAGTGCAATGATGATGACCCGCAAATAATAACTCAATCCGTTTCCTGCATCTTTTTTGTTTTTATTAGTCTTCTAATTCTCTTTATTTCTGTGTGCATCCCTCTTTAAATTTGTTTACTTTCCATAGTTTCGACGAATATGGCAGACCACCGTGAAAGAGATTGAAGCAATGGAGAGAAATGCTATTGTTTTAAGAATTTTGTTGCTAAAAATCATCATCATCATATTTACACCCCAGAAAGAAATACTGAATATAACAACATCATATGCCGTCTGTGATATTAATGACCACAAACCAGGAGCCTCCTGTATGATTGATACAACTGTTGCACCAAGCACTTCATCAGCAGAGCCAGATCTATGGAATGTTAATCTGACATTGTTCTTGAATGATGTCCAAGTTAATGAGACATCAGAATCGTGTAGCAGCAGTTACAAGAAGGGAGCAGAGAACACCAAGTTCTGCTGCTATAAAGGAGACTTGCCTTGCTATCCCAGAATTACCTTAAATGGGATCACTGTAGTTGAAAACTTCTCTTGTGTAAACTACACATTCACATCCAAGAGTGAATCAGTGAAGGTCACAAAATCATATTCTCTCTGTGATTTTACTAACTACAGGTCAGGTGGCTTCTGTTGGATTGGAAATGATAACTTACCAACCCCTGTGTGTCTATATGTTTGGAATTGGAGTCATCAACGATGGCCTAACATCATCAAGGGCTACGACGATCATCATTTTCGGGAGGACGCGAACTTCCATGGTATATGGTGGATAGGCGGCAGGAACCATTGAAGGGTATGTCTGAAAAGTGTTCCTTCTTGCAGTTTCCTCATATTCCAAGTCCGGCTTGTTGCAGGAGCTACTGAGTTAAGTGCTCTGTGCACACCGTGAGCTGTGTGTCTCATCCGTTTTGATCCTGTTTCGATATCCCGCTTGTTTACGATGAATGATATCGTATGACAGGGAACAGTTGGCTGTGGTCACTTTCTGCGCGGTTTCGCCTTATGTCTTTTGGCGTGTGCTGAGACTGCTGCGATGGGGACTACAGTTACCTTTCTTTGTTTGGGAGATGTGTTAGTAATACGGATGATTCCACTGGCACGGGTGGTTGAGCAATATCATACCCTAATTTATCTGTGAACACTATTGTAGTCAAAACACAAATGTCAATGGCACACATTAAGATTGAGTTCTCACCGACCATTTTGCAGGCCGACAGTGCACTGACGGTATGTGAGGTGCAAACATTTACAGACACCTATTGTCTGAACGAGCATTCTTGGTCGTTTTGTGCAGTGTGCAGTGGGTGTAGTAAAGGCTGCAATGTCATCATCAGTACTTGTCACGGCAACTGTTCACATGGGATCTATGGACACGACTGTTCCGGGTCTTGTCTCAGTGTTTGTAATTTATTTGAGGAAAAATCTGGAAAATGCCTACAATGTAAACATCTTGGCAATACCTGTAATGACACTTGTCCCGATGGTAATTTTGGGCTACAGTGCGAACAGATGTGTTCTGATGGCTGTGACATCATATGTACTTCAAATGTCCGGACAACTGTTTCAACGACACCTGTCAACAGTCGATCGGGAATCTGTACATGCAAGAGAACGTTCTATGGGTCAGACTAAACTCTCAAATCTCAGGACAACTGTACAACCTGAGACCTGTAAACAGGTCTGTGTTAGGAATTCCAGGAGATGTGATTCTAGCAGTAGTTATTGTGATACTAGAGTGAGCTAGTCACAATAAAGCTAGGCAGCAGTAGTATATTTAAGTTAACGTTACGGCTATTTGCAGAGACTGTAGTGAATCATATGTGTTCGTAACATGATAAGCTTGAGTGCAAGTCTTGAATGAACAATCGCAGAGCGATTAGAGCTCCAACTGTTGTAGAGACCTTACTAGATCCTGAGGGATCGTCCTACTAAAGACTTCGAGGAAGTCTTGAATGAACCTTCGCAGAGCTATGGTAGCTCCAACTGTTACTAGAGACCTTACTAGATCCTGAGGGATCGTCCTACGAAAAGACTTCGAGTAAGTCGTGAATGAACCTTCGCAGAGCTACGTGAGCTCCTTACTTCGAGTAAGTCTTGAATTGCTGAGCTGTGAGAGATCCAACTGTTACTAGAGACCTTGTTAGATCCTGAGGAATCGTTATACGAAAAGACTTTGAGTAAGTCTTGAATGAACCTTTGCAGAGCTATGAGAGCTCCAACTAGTTCAAAGAGACGTTAATAGATCCGGTGTGATCATCCAAGAGAAGACTTCGAGTAAGTCTTGAATGAATCTTCGCAGAGCTATTAGAGCCCCAACTATTGTAACGAGACGTGTAAGTCCTGTATGCACATCCAACTATTAAAGAGACTGGGTACAAATAATAATACATAAATATTATTATATGGGGAACTTCCGAGGCGATAATAGGGAATAATAGAACAAAGAAGTATGTGTTAGCACTCGGAAAAATTGACAGACAAACAACAATAGAAAAAACGAAGAACAATACATGGTCCGAAGTGGGATCGAACCCGTACTCAGTGGCACCGCGCCTAGCCACGAGAAGCCGAACGCTTGGTACACTGCCACGCAGCCAACTAAAAAATTGGCTATTGCAGTAGTGTCTTCCACGAAAGGCGATCTCAATGACTATAGCATAGGGTAACGATCACAGACCGGAAATAAATTGTATATTTGTACTTTCCTATTAATGCAAGTATCTCCCAGTAGGGCTGAATACTTGTGTTGTAGACAAACATTTATTGGACGAAACAGCACGAATAGTAGTTCCCAGTGGTTATATACTGGGTACAAATAATAATACATAAATATTATTATATGGGGAACTTCCGAGGCGATAATAGGGAATAATAGAACAAAGAAGTATGTGTTAGCACTCGGAAAAATTGACAGACAAACAACAATAGAAAAAAACGAAGAACAATACATGGTCCGAAGTGGGATCGAACCCGTACTCAGTGGCACCGCGCCTTGCCACGAGAAGCCGAACGCTTGGTACACTGCCACGCAGCCAACTAAAAAATTGGCTATTGCAGTAGTGTCTTCCACGAAAGGCGATCTCAATGACTATAGCATAGGGTAACGATCACAGACCGGAAATAAATTGTATATTTGTACTTTCCTATTAATGCAAGTATCTCCCAGTAGGGCTGAATACTTGTGTTGTAGACAAACATTTATTGGACGAAACAGCACGAATAGTAGTTCCCAGTGGTTATATACTGGGTACAAATAATAATACATAAATATTATTATATGGGGAACTTCCGAGGCGATAATAGGGAATAATAGAACAAAGAAGTATGTGTTAGCACTCGGAAAAATTGACAGACAAACAACAATAGAAAAAAACGAAGAACAATACATGGTCCGAAGTGGGATCGAACCCGTACTCAGTGGCACCGCGCCTTGCCACGAGAAGCCGAACGCTTGGTACACTGCCACGCAGCCAACTAAAAAATTGGCTATTGCAGTAGTGTCTACCACGAAAGGCGATCTCAATGACTATAGCATAGGGTAACGATCACAGACCGGAAATAAATTGTATATTTGTACTTTCCTATTAATGCAAGTATCTCCAGTAGGGCTGAATACTTGTGTTGTAGACAAACATTTATTGGACGAAACAGCACGAATAGTAGTTCCCAGTGGTTATATACTGGGTACAAATAATAATACATAAATATTATTATATGGGGAACTTCCGAGGCGATAATAGGGAATAATAGAACAAAGAAGTATGTGTTAGCACTCGGAAAAATTGACAGACAAACAACAATAGAAAAAAACGAAGAACAATACATGGTCCGAAGTGGGATCGAACCCGTACTCAGTGGCACCGCGCCTTGCCACGAGAAGCCGAACGCTTGGTACACTGCCACGCAGCCAACTAAAAAATTGGCTATTGCAGTAGTGTCTACCACGAAAGGCGATCTCAATGACTATAGCATAGGGTAACGATCACAGACCGGAAATAAATTGTATATTTGTACTTTCCTATTAATGCAAGTATCTCCCAGTAGGGCTGAATACTTGTGTTGTAGACAAACATTTATTGGACGAAACAGCACGAATAGTAGTTCCCAGTGGTTATATACTGGGTACAAATAATAATACATAAATATTATTATATGGGGAACTTCCGAGGCGATAATAGGGAATAATAGAACAAAGAAGTATGTGTTAGCACTCGGAAAAATTGACAGACAAACAACAATAGAAAAAAACGAAGAACAATACATGGTCCGAAGTGGGATCGAACCCGTACTCAGTGGCACCGCGCCTTGCCACGAGAAGCCGAACGCTTGGTACACTGCCACGCAGCCAACTAAAAAATTGGCTATTGCAGTAGTGTCTTCCACGAAAGGCGATCTCAATGACTATAGCATAGGGTAACGATCACAGACCGGAAATAAATTGTATATTTGTACTTTCCTATTAATGCAAGTATCTCCCAGTAGGGCTGAATACTTGTGTTGTAGACAAACATTTATTGGACGAAACAGCACGAATAGTAGTTCCCAGTGGTTATATACTGGGTACAAATAATAATACATAAATATTATTATATGGGGAACTTCCGAGGCGATAATAGGGAATAATAGAACAAAGAAGTATGTGTTAGCACTCGGAAAAATTGACAGACAAACAACAATAGAAAAAAACGAAGAACAATACATGGTCCGAAGTGGGATCGAACCCGTACTCAGTGGCACCGCGCCTTGCCACGAGAAGCCGAACGCTTGGTACACTGCCACGCAGCCAACTAAAAATTGGCTATTGCAGTAGTGTCTACCACGAAAGGCGATCTCAATGACTATAGCATATGGTAACGATCACAGACCGGAAATAAATTGTATATTTGTACTTTCCTATTAATGCAAGTATCTCCCAGTAGGGCTGAATACTTGTGTTGTAGACAAACATTTATTGGACGAAACAGCACGAATAGTAGTTCCCAGTGGTTATATACTGGGTACAAATAATAATACATAAATATTATTATATGGGGAACTTCCGAGGCGATAATAGGGAATAATAGAACAAAGAAGTATGTGTTAGCACTCGGAAAAATTGACAGACAAACAACAATAGAAAAAAACGAAGAACAATACATGGTCCGAAGTGGGATCGAACCCGTACTCAGTGGCACCGCGCCTTGCCACGAGAAGCCGAACGCTTGGTACACTGCCACGCAGCCAACTAAAAAATTGGCTATTGCAGTAGTGTCTACCACGAAAGGCGATCTCAATGACTATAGCATAGGGTAACGATCACAGACCGGAAATAAATTGTATATTTGTACTTTCCTATTAATGCAAGTATCTCCCAGTAGGGCTGAATACTTGTGTTGTAGACAAACATTTATTGGACGAAACAGCACGAATAGTAGTTCCCAGTGGTTATATACTGGGTACAAATAATAATACATAAATATTATTATATGGGGAACTTCCGATGCGATAATAGGGAATAATAGAACAAAGAAGTATGTGTTAGCACTCGGAAAAATTGACAGACAAACAACAATAGAAAAAAACGAAGAACAATACATGGTCCGAGTGGGATCGAACCCGTACTCAGTGGCACCGCGCCTTGCCACGAGAAGCCGAACGCTTGGTACACTGCCACGCAGCCAACTAAAAAATTGGCTATTGCAGTAGTGTCTTCCACGAAAGGCGATCTCAATGACTATAGCATAGGGTAACGATCACAGACCGGAAATAAATTGTATATTTGTACTTTCCTATTAATGCAAGTATCTCCCAGTAGGGCTGAATACTTGTGTTGTAGACAAACATTTATTGGACGAAACAGCACGAATAGTAGTTCCCAGTGGTTATATACTGGGTACAATATAATAATACATAAATATTATTATATGGGGAACTTCCGAGGCGATAATAGGGAATAATAGAACAAAGAAGTATGTGTTAGCACTCGGAAAAATTGACAGACAAACAACAATAGAAAAAAACGAAGAACAATACATGGTCCGAAGTGGGATCGAACCCGTACTCAGTGGCACCGCGCCTTGCCACGAGAAGCCGAACGCTTGGTACACTGCCACGCAGCCAACTAAAAAATTGGCTATTGCAGTAGTGTCTACCACGAAAGGCGATCTCAATGACTATAGCATAGGGTAACGATCACAGACCGGAAATAAATTGTATATTTGTACTTTCCTATTAATGCAAGTATCTCCCAGTAGGGCTGAATACTTGTGTTGTAGACAAACATTTATTGGACGAAACAGCACGAATAGTAGTTCCCAGTGGTTATATACTGGGTACAAATAATAATACATAAATATTATTATATGGGGAACTTCCGAGGCGATAATAGGGAATAATAGAACAAAGAAGTATGTGTTAGCACTCGGAAAAATTGACAGACAAACAACAATAGAAAAAAACGAAGAACAATACATGGTCCGAAGTGGGATCGAACCCGTACTCAGTGGCACCGCGCCTTGCCACGAGAAGCCGAACGCTTGGTACACTGCCACGCAGCCAACTAAAAAATTGGCTATTGCAGTAGTGTCTACCACGAAAGGCGATCTCAATGACTATAGCATAGGGTAACGATCACAGACCGGAAATAAATTGTATATTTGTACTTTCCTATTAATGCAAGTATCTCCCAGTAGGGCTGAATACTTGTGTTGTAGACAAACATTTATTGGACGAAACAGCACGAATAGTAGTTCCCAGTGGTTATATACTGGGTACAAATAATAATACATAAATATTATTATATGGGGAACTTCCGATGCGATAATAGGGAATAATAGAACAAAGAAGTATGTGTTAGCACTCGGAAAAATTGACAGACAAACAACAATAGAAAAAAACGAAGAACAATACATGGTCCGAAGTGGGATCGAACCCGTACTCAGTGGCACCGCGCCTTGCCACGAGAAGCCGAACGCTTGGTACACTGCCACGCAGCCAACTAAAAAATTGGCTATTGCAGTAGTGTCTTCCACGAAAGGCGATCTCAATGACTATAGCATAGGGTAACGATCACAGACCGGAAATAAATTGTATATTTGTACTTTCCTATTATGCAAGTATCTCCCAGTAGGGCTGAATACTTGTGTTGTAGACAAACATTTATTGGACGAAACAGCACGAATAGTAGTTCCCAGTGGTTATATACTGGGTACAAATAATAATACATAAATATTATTATATGGGAACTTCCGAGGCGATAATAGGGAATAATAGAACAAAGAAGTATGTGTTAGCACTCGGAAAAATTGACAGACAAACAACAATAGAAAAAAACGAAGAACAATACATGGTCCGAAGTGGGATCGAACCGTACTCAGTGGCACCGCGCCTTGCCACGAGAAGCCGAACGCTTGGTACACTGCCACGCAGCCAACTAAAAATTGGCTATTGCAGTAGTGTCTTCCACGAAAGCGATCTCAATGACTATAGCATAGGGTAACGATCACAGACCGGAAATAAATTGTATATTTGTACTTTCCTATTAATGCAAGTATCTCCCAGTAGGGCTGAATACTTGTGTTGTAGACAAACATTTATTGGACGAAACAGCACGAATAGTATGTTCCCAAGTGGTTATATACTGGGTACAAATAATAATACATAAAATATTATTATATGGGGAACTTCCGAGGCGATAATACGGAATAATAGAACAAAGAAGTATGTATATTTATGTATTATTATTTGTACCCAGTATATAACCACTGGGAACTACTATTCGTGCTGTTTCGTCCAATAAATGTTTGTCTACAACACAAGTATTCAGCCCTACTGGGAGATACTTGCATTAATAGGAAAGTACAAATATACAATTTATTTCCGGTCTGTGATCGTTACCCTATGCTATAGTCATTGAGATCGCCTTTCGTGGAAGACACTACTGCAATAGCCAATTTTTTAGTTGGCTGCGTGGCAGTGTACCAAGCGTTCGGCTTCTCGTGGCAAGGCGCGGTGCCACTGAGTACGGTTCGATCCCACTTCGGACCATGTATTGTTCTTCGTTTTTTTCTATTGTTGTTTGTCTGTCAATTTTTCCGAGTGCTAACACATACTTCTTTGTTCTATTATTCCCTATTATCGCCTCGGAAGTTCCCCATATAATAATATTTATGTATTATTATTTGTACCCAGTATATAACCACTGGGAACTACTATTCGTGCTGTTTCGTCCAATAAATGTTTGTCTACAACACAAGTATTCAGCCCTACTGGGAGATACTTGCATTAATAGGAAAGTACAAATATACAATTTATTTCCGGTCTGTGATCGTTACCCTATGCTATAGTCATTGAGATCGCCTTTCGTGGAAGACACTACTGCAATAGCCAATTTTTAGTTGGCTGCGTGGCAGTGTACCAAGCGTTCGGCTTCTCGTGGCTAGGCGCGGTGCCACTGAGTACGGGTTCGATCCCACTTCGGACCATGTATTGTTCTTCGTTTTTTTCTATTGTTGTTTGTCTGTCAATTTTTCCGAGTGCTAACACATACTTCTTTGTTCTATTATTCCCTATTATCGCCTCGGAAGTTCCCCATATAATAATATTTATGTATTATTATTTGTACCCAGTATATAACCACTGGGAACTACTATTCGTGCTGTTTCGTCCAATAAATGTTTGTCTACAACACAAGTATTCAGCCCTACTGGGAGATACTTGCATTAATAGGAAAGTACAAATATACAATTTATTTCCGGTCTGTGATCGTTACACTATGCTATAGTCATTGAGATCGCCTTTCGTGGAAGACACTACTGCAATAGCCAATTTTTTAGTTGGCTGCGTGGCAGTGTACCAAGCGTTCGGCTTCTCGTGGCAAGGCGCGGTGCCACTGAGTACGGGTTCGATCCCACTTCGGACCATGTATTGTTCTTCGTTTTTTTCTATTGTTGTTTGTCTGTCAATTTTTCCGAGTGCTAACACATACTTCTTTGTTCTATTATTCCCTATTATCGCCTCGGAAGTTCCCCATATAATAATATTTATGTATTATTATTTGTACCCAGTATATAACCACTGGGAACTACTATTCGTGCTGTTTCGTCCAATAAATGTTTGTCTACAACACAAGTATTCAGCCCTACTGGGAGATACTGCATTATAGGAAAGTACAAATATACAATTTATTTCCGGTCTGTGATCGTTACCCTATGCTATAGTCATTGAGATCGCCTTTCGTGGAAGACACTACTGCAATAGCCAATTTTTTAGTTGGCTGCGTGGCAGTGTACCAAGCGTCGGCTTCTCGTGGCAAGGCGCGGTGCCACTGAGTACGGGTTCGATCCACTTCGGACCATGTATTGTTCTTCGTTTTTTTCTATTGTTGTTTGTCTGTCAATTTTTCCGAGTGCTAACACATACTTCTTTGTTCTATTATTCCCTATTATCGCCTCGGAAGTTCCCCATATAATAATATTTATGTATTATTATTTGTACCCAGTATATAACCACTGGGAACTACTATTCGTGCTGTTTCGTCCAATAAATGTTTGTCTACAACACAAGTATTCAGCCCTACTGGGAGATACTTGCATTAATAGGAAAGTACAAATATACAATTTATTTCCGGTCTGTGATCGTTACCCTATGCTATAGTCATTGAGATCGCCTTTCGTGGAAGACACTACTGCAATAGCCAATTTTTTAGTTGGCTGCGTGGCAGTGTACCAAGCGTTCGGCTTCTCGTGGCTAGGCGCGGTGCCACTGAGTACGGATTCGATCCCACTTCGGACCATGTATTGTTCTTCGTTTTTTTCTATTGTTGTTTGTCTGTCAATTTTTCCGAGTGCTAACACATACTTCTTTGTTCTATTATTCCCTATTATCGCCTCGGAAGTTCCCCATATAATAATATTTATGTATTATTATTTGTACCCAGTATATAACCACTGGGAACTACTATTCGTGCTGTTTCGTCCAATAAATGTTTGTCTACAACACAAGTATTCAGCCTACTGGGAGATACTTGCATTAATAGGAAAGTACAAATATACAATTTATTTCCGGTCTGTGATCGTTACCCTATGCTATAGTCATTGAGATCGCCTTTCGTGTAAGACACTACTGCAATAGCCAATTTTTTAGTTGGCTGCGTGGCAGTGTACCAAGCGTTCGGCTTCTCGTGGCAAGGCGCGGTGCCACTGAGTACGGGTTCGATCCCACTTCGGACCATGTATTGTTCTTCGTTTTTTTCTATTGTTGTTTGTCTGTCAATTTTTCCGAGTGCTAACACATACTTCTTTGTTCTATTATTCCCTATTATCGCCTCGGAAGTTCCCCATATATAATATTTATGTATTATTATTTGTACCCAGTAATAAACCACTGGGAACTACTATTCGTGCTGTTTCGTCCAATAAATGTTTGTCTACAACACAAGTATTCAGCCCTACTGGGAGATACTTGCATTAATAGAAAGTACAAATATACAATTTATTTCCGGTCTGTGATCGTTACCCTATGCTATAGTCATTGAGATCGCCTTTCGTGGAAGACACTACTGCAATAGCCATTTTTTTTAGTTGGCTGCGTGGCAGTGTACCAAGCGTTCGGCTTCTCGTGGCAAGGCGCGGTGCCACTGAGTACGGGTTCGATCCCACTTCGGACCATGTATTGTTCTTCGTTTTTTTCTATTGTTGTTTGTCTGTCAATTTTTCCGAGTGCTAACACATACTTCTTTGTTCTATTATTCCCTATTATCGCCTCGGAAGTTCCCCATATAATAATATTTATGTATTATTATTTGTACCAGTATATAACCACTGGGAACTACTATTCGTGCTGTTTCGTCCAATAAATGTTTGTCTACAACACAAGTATTCAGCCCTACTGAGATACTTGCATTAATAGGAAAGTACAAATATACAATTTATTTCCGGTCTGTGATCGTTACCCTATGCTATAGTCATTGAGATCGCCTTTCGTGGAAGACACTACTGCAATAGCCAATTTTTAGTTGGCTGCGTGGCAGTGTACCAAGCGTTCGGCTTCTCGTGGCTAGGCGCGGTGCACTGAGTACGGGTTCGATCCCACTTCGGACCATGTATTGTTCTTCGTTTTTTTCTATTGTTGTTTGTCTGTCAATTTTTCCGAGTGCTAACACATACTTCTTTGTTCTATTATTCCCTATTATCGCCTCGGAAGTTCCCCATATAATAATATTTATGTATTATTATTTGTACCCAGTATATAACCACTGGGAACTACTATTCGTGCTGTTTCGTCCAATAATGTTTGTCTACAACACAAGTATTCAGCCCTACTGGGAGATACTTGCATTAATAGGAAAGTACAAATATACAATTTATTTCCGGTCTGTGATCGTTACCCTATGCTATAGTCATTGAGATCGCCTTTCGTGGAAGACACTACTGCAATAGCCAATTTTTTAGTTGGCTGCGTGGCAGTGTACCAGCGTTCGGCTTCTCGTGGCAAGGCGCGGTGCCACTGAGTACGGGTTCGATCCACTTCGGACCATGTATTGTTCTTCGTTTTTTATATTGTTGTTTGTCTGTCAATTTTCCGAGTGCTAACACATACTTCTTTGTTCTATTATTCCCTATTATCGCCTCGGAAGTTCCCCATATAATAATATTTATGTATTATTATTTGTACCCAGTATATAACCACTGGGAACTACTATTCGTGCTGTTTCGTCCAATAAATGTTTGTCTACAACACAAGTATTCAGCCCTACTGGGAGATACTTGCATTAATAGGAAAGTACAAATATACAATTTATTTCCGGTCTGTGATCGTTACCCTATGCTATAGTCATTGAGATCGCCTTTCGTGGAAGACACTACTGCAATAGCCAATTTTTAGTTGGCTGCGTGGCAGTGTACCAAGCGTTTCGGCTTCTCGTGGCAAGGCGCGGTGCCACTGAGTACGGGTTCGATCCCACTTCGGACCATGTATTGTTCTTCGTTTTTTTCTATTGTTGTTTGTCTGTCAATTTTTCCGAGTGCTAACACATACTTCTTTGTTCTATTATTCCCTATTATCGCCTCGGAAGTTCCCCATATAATAATATTTATGTATTATTTTTGTACCCAGTATATAACCACTGGGAACTATATTCGTGCTGTTTCGTCCAATAAATGTTTGTCTACAACACAAGTATCAGCCCTACTGGGAGATACTTGCATTAATAGGAAAGTACAAATATACAATTTATTTCCGGTCTGTGATCGTTACCCTATGCTATAGTCATTGAGATCGCCTTTCGTGGAAGACACTACTGCAATAGCCAATTTTTTAGTTGGCTGCGTGGCAGTGTACCAAGCGTTCGGCTTCTCGTGGCTAGGCGCGGTGCCACTGAGTACGGGTTCGATCCCACTTCGGACCATGTATTGTTCTTCGTTTTTTTCTATTGTTGTTGTCTGTCAATTTTTCCGAGTGCTAACACATACTTCTTTGTTCTATTATTCCCTATTATCGCCTCGGAAGTTCCCCATATATAATATTTATGTATTATTATTTGTACCCAGTATATAACCACTGGGAACTACTATTCGTGCTGTTTCGTCCAATAAATGTTTGTCTACAACACAAGTATTCAGCCCTACTGGGAGATACTTGCATTAATAGGAAAGTACAAATATACAATTTATTTCCGGTCTGTGATCGTTACCCTATGCTATAGTCATTGAGATCGCCTTTCGTGGAAGACACTACTGCAATAGCCAATTTTTTAGTTGGCTGCGTGGCAGTGTACCAAGCGTTCGGCTTCTCGTGGCAAGGCGCGGTGCCACTGAGTACGGGTTCGATCCCACTTCGGACCATGTATTGTTCTTCGTTTTTTTCTATTGTTGTTTGTCTGTCAATTTTTCCGAGTGCTAACACATACTTCTTTGTTCTATTATTCCCTATTATCGCCTCGGATGTTCCCCATATAATAATATTTATGTATTATTATTTGTATCCAGTATATAACCACTGGGAACTACTATTCGTGCTGTTTCGTCAATAAATGTTTGTCTACAACACAAGTATTCAGCCCTACTGGGAGATACTTGCATTAATAGGAAAGTACAAATATACAATTTATTTCCGGTCTGTGATCGTTACCCTATGCTATAGTCATTGAGATCGCCTTTCGTGGAAGACACTACTGCAATAGCCAATTTTTTAGTTGGCTGCGTGGCAGTGTACCAAGCGTTCGGCTTCTCGTGGCAAGGCGCGGTGCCACTGAGTACGGGTTCGATCCCACTTCGGACCATGTATTTTGTTCTTCGTTTTTTTCTATTGTTGTTTGTCTGTCAATTTTTCCGAGTGCTAACACATACTTCTTTGTTCTATTATTCCCTATTATCGCCTCGGAAGTTCCCATATAATAATATTTATGTATTATTATTTGTACCCAGTATATAACCACTGGGAACTACTATTCGTGCTGTCCAATAAATGTTTGTCTACAACACAAGTATTCAGCCTACTGGGAGATACTTGCATTAATAGGAAAGTACAAAATATACAATTTATTTCCGGTCTGTGATCGTTACCCTATGCTATAGTCATTGAGATCGCCTTTCGTGGAAGACACTACTGCAATAGCCAAATTTTTAGTTGGCTGCGTGGCAGTGTACCAAGCGTTCGGCTTCTCGTGGCAAGGCGCGGTGCCACTGAGTACGGGTTACATCCCACTTCGGACCATGTATTGTTCTTCGTTTTTTCTATTGTTTTGTTTGTCTGTCAATTTTTCCGAGTGCTAACACATACTTCTTTTGTTCTATTATTCCCTATTATCGCCTCGGAAGTTCCCCATATAATAATATTTATGTATTATTATTTGTACCCAGTATATAACCACTGGGAACTACTATTCGTGCTGTTTCGTCCAATAAATGTTTGTCTACAACACAAGTATTCAGCCCTACTGGGAGATACTTGCATTAATAGGAAAGTACAAATATACAATTTATTTCCGGTCTGTGATCGTTACCCTATGCTATAGTCATTGAGATCGCTTTCGTGGAAGACACTACTGCAATAGCCAATTTTTTAGTTGGCTGCGTGGCAGTGTACCAAGCGTTCGGCTTTCTCGTGGCAAGGCGCGGTGCCACTGAGTACGGGTTCGATCCCACTTCGGACCATGTATTGTTCTTCGTTTTTTCTTTGTTGTTTGTCTGTCAATTTTCCGAGTGCTAACACATACTTCTTTGTTCTATTATTCCCTATTATCGCCTCGGAAGTTCCCCATATAATAATATTTATGTATTATTATTTGTACCAGTATATAACCACTGGGAACTACTATTCGTGCTGTTTCGTCCAATAAATGTTTGTCTACAACACAGTATTCAGCCCTACTGGGAGATACTTGCATTAATAGGAAAAGTAACAATACAATTTATTTCGGTCTGTGATCGTTACCCTATGCTATAGTCATTGAGATCGCCTTTCGTGGAAGACACTATTGCAATAGCCAATTTTTTAGTTGGCTGCGTGGCAGTGTACCAGCGTTCGGCTTCTCGTGGCAAGGCGCGGTGCACTGAGTACGGGTTCGATCCCACTTCGGAATGTATTGTTCTTCGTTTTTTCTATTGTTGTTTGTCTGTCAATTTTCCGAGTGCTAACACATACTTCTTTGTTCTATTATTCCCTATTATCGCCTCGGAAGTTCCCCATATATAATTTTATGTATTATTATTTGTACCCAGTATATAACCACTGGGAACTACTATTCGTGCTGTTTCGTCCAATAAATGTTGTCTACAACACAAGTATTCAGCCCTACTGGGAGATACTTGCTTAATAGGAAGTACAAATATACAATTTATTCCGGTCTGTGATCGTTACCCTATGCTATAGTCATTGAGATCGCCTTTCGTGGAAGACACTACTGCAATAGCCAATTTTTTAGTTGGCTGCGTGGCAGTGTACCAAGCGTTCGGCTTCTCGTGGAAGGCGCGGTGCCACTGAGTACGGGTTCGATCCCACTTCGGACCATGTATTGTTCTTCGTTTTTTTCTATTGTTTGTTTGTCTGTCAATTTTTCCGAGTGCTAACACATATTCTTTGTTCTATTATTCCCTATTATCGCCTCGGAAGTTCCCCATATAATAATATTTAGTATTATTATTTGTACCCAGTATATAACCACTGGGAACTACTATTCGTGCTGTTTCGTCCAATAAATGTTTGTCTACAACACAAGTATTCAGCCCTACTGGGAGATACTTGCATTAATAGGAAAGTACAAATATACAATTTATTTCCGTCTGTGATCGTTACCCTATGCTATAGTCATTGAGATCGCCTTCCGTGGAAGACACTACTGCAATAGCCAATTTTTTAGTTGGCTGCGTGGCAGTGTCCAAGCGTTCGGCTTCTCGTGGCAAGGCGCGGTGCCAACTGAGTACGGGTTCGATCCACTTCGGACCATGTATTGGTTCTTCGTTTTTTTCTATTGTTGTTTTGTCTGTCAATTTTTCCGAGTGCTAACACATACTTCTTTGTTCTATTATTCCCTATTATCGCCTCGGAGTTCCCCATATAATAATATTTATGTATTATTATTTGTACCCAGTATATAACCACTGGGAACTACTATTCGTGCTGTTTCGTCCAATAAATGTGTCTACAACACAAGTATTCAGCCTACTGGGAGATACTTGCATTAATAGGAAAGTACAAATATACAATTTATTTCGGTCTGTGATCGTTACCCTATGCTATAGTCATTGAGATCGCCTTCGTGGAAGACACTACTGCAATAGCCAATTTTTTAGTTGGCTGCGTGGCAGTGTACCATGCGTTCGGCTTCTCGTGGCTAGGCGCGGTGCCAATGAGTACGGGTTCGATCCCACTTCGGACCATGTATTGTTCTTCGTTTTTTTCTATTTTTGTTTGTCTGTCAATTTTTCGAGTGCTAACACATACTTCTTTGTTCTATTATTCCCTATTATCGCCTCGGAAGTTCCCCATATAATAATATTTATGTATTATTATTTGTACCCAGTATATAACCACTGGGAACTACTATTCGTGCTGTTTCGTCCATAAATGTTGTCTACAACACAAGTATTCAGCCCTACTGGGAGATACTTGCATTAATAGGAAAGTACAAATATACAATTTATTTCGGTCTGTGATCGTTACCCTATGCTATAGTCATTGAGATCGCCTTTCGTGGAAGACACTACTGCAATAGCCAATTTTTTAGTGGCTGCGTGGCAGTGTACCAAGCGTTCGGCTTCTCGTGGCTAGGCGCGGTGCCACTGAGTACGGGTTCGATCCCACTTCGGACCATGTATTGTTCTTCGTTTTTTTCTATTGTTGTTTGTCTGTCAATTTTTCCGAGTGCTAACACATACTTCTTTGTTCTATTATTCCCTATTATCGCCTCGGAAGTTCCCCATATAATAATATTATGTATTATTATTTGTACCTTAGTATATAACCACTGGGAACTACTATTCGTGCTGTTTCGTCCAATAAATGTTTGTCTACAACACAAGTATTCAGCCCTACTGGGAGATACTTGCATTAATAGGAAAGTACAAATATACAATTTATTTCCGGTCTGTGATCGTTACCCTATGCTATAGTCATTGAGATCGCCTTTCGTGGAAGACACTACTGCAATAGCCAATTTTTAGTTGCTGCGTGGCAGTGTACCAAGCGTTCGGCTTCTCGTGGCAAGGCGCGGTGCCACTGAGTACGGGTTCGATCCACTTCGGACCATGTATTGTTCTTCGTTTTTTTCTATTGTTGTTTGTCTGTCAATTTTTCCGAGTGCTAACACATACTTCTTTGTTCTATTATTCCCTATTATCGCCTCGGAAGTTCCCCATATAATAATTATTATATGTATTATTATTGTACCCAGTATATAACCACTGGGAACTACTATTACGTGCTGTTTCGTCCAATAAATGTGTTTCTACAACACAAGTATTCAGCCTATCTGGGAGATACTTGCATTAATAGGAAAGTACAAATGATACAATTTATTTCCGGTCTGGATCGTTACCCTATTGCTATAGTCATTGAGATCGCCTTGCGTGGAAGACACTACTGCAATAGCCAATTTTAGTTGGCTGCGTGGCAGTGTACCAAGCGTTCGGCTTCTCGTGGCAAGGCGCGGTGCCACTGAGTACGGGTTCGATCCCACTTCGGACCATGTATTGTTCTTCGTTTTTTTCTATTGTTGTTTGTCTGTCAATTTTTCCGTGCTAACACATATTCTTTGTTCTATTATTCCCTATTATCGCCTCGGAAGTTCCCCTATAATAATTTTTATGTATTATTATTGTACCCAGTATATAACCACTGGGAACTACTATATTCGTGCTGTTTCGTCCAATAAATGTTTGTCTACAACACAAGTATTCAGCCCTACTGGGAGATACTTGCATTAATAGGAAAAGTACAAATATACAATTTATTTCCGGTCTGTGATCGTTACCCTATGCTATAGTCATTGAGATCGCCTTTCGTGGAAGACACTACTGCAATAGCCAATTTTTTAGTTGGCTGCCTGGCAGTGTACAAGCGTTCGGCTTCTCGTGGCTAGGCGCGGTGCCACTGAGTACGGGTTCGATCCCACTTCGGAACCATGTTTGTTCTTCGTTTTTTTCTATTGTTGTTTGTCTGTCAATTTTTCCGAGTGCTAACATACTTCTTTGTTCTATTATTCCTATTATCGCCTCGAAGTCCCCATATAATAATATTTATGTATTATTATTTGTACCCAGTAATATAACCACTGGGAACTACTATTCGTCTGTTTCGTCCAATAAATGTTTGTCTACAACCACAAGTATTCAGCCCTACTGGGAGATACTTGCATTAATAGGAAAGTACAAATATACAATTTATTTCCGGTCTGTGATCGTTACCCTATGCTATAGTCATTGAGATCGCCTTTCGTGGAAGACACTACTACTGCAATAGCCAATTTTTTAGTTGGCTGCGTGGCAGTGTACCAAGCGTTCGGCTTCTCGTGGCAAGGCGCGGTGCCACTGAGTACGGTTCGATCCCACTTCGGACCATGTATGTTCTTCGTTTTTTTCTATTGTTGTTTGTCTGTCAATTTTTCCGAGTGCTAACACATACTTCTTTGTTCTATTATTCCCTATTATCGCCTCGGAAGTTCCCCTATATATATTTATGTATTATTATTTTGGTACCAGTATATAACCACTGGGAACTACTATTCGTGCTGTTTCGTCCAATAAATGTTTGTCTACAACACAAGTATTCAGCCCTACTGGGAGATACTTGCATTAATAGGAAAGTACAAATATACAATTTATTTCCGGTCTGTGATCGTTACCCTATGCTATAGTCATTGAGATCGCCTTTCGTGGAAGACACTACTGCATAGCCAATTTTTAGTTGGCTGCGTGGCAGTGTACCAAGCGTTCGGCTTTCTCGTGGCAAGGGCGGTGCCACTCCCTTGAGTACGGGTTTCGACCCCCTATCCCTTCGACCATGTATTGTTCTTCGTTTTTTTCTATTGTTGTTTGTCTGTCAATTTTTTCCGAGTGCTAACACCTACTTCTTTGTTCTATTATTCCCTATTAATCGCTCGGAAGTTCCCCATATAATAATATTTATGTATTATTATTTGTACCCAGTATATAACCACTGGGAACTACTATTCGTGCTGTTTCGTCCAATAAATGTTTGTCTACAACACAAGTATTCAGCCCTACTGGGAGATACTTGCATTAATAGGAAAGTACAAATATACAATTTTATTTCCGGTCTGTGATCGTTACCCTATGCTATAGTCATTGAGATCGCCTTTCGTGGAAGACACTACTGCAATAGCCAATTTTTTAGTTGGCTGCCTGGCAGTGTACCAAGCGTTCGGCTTCTCGTGGCTAGGCGCGGTGCCACTGAGTACGGGTTCGATCCCACTTCGGACCATGTATTGTTCTTCGTTTTTTTCTATTGTTTTTGTCTGTCAATTTTTCCGAGTGCTAACACATACTTCTTTGTCTATTATTCCTATTATCGCCTCGGAAGTTCCCCATATAATAATATTTATGTATTATTATTTGTACCAGTATATAACCACTGGGAACTACTATTCGTGCTGTTTCGTCCAATAAATGTTTGTCTACAACACAAGTATTCAGCCCTACTGGGAGATACTTGCATTAATAGGAAAGTACCAAATATACAATTTATTTCCGGTCTGTGATCGTTACCCTATGCTATAGTCATTGAGATCCGCCTTTCGTGAAGACACTACTGCAATAGCAATTTTTTAGTTGGCTGCGTGGCAGTGTACCAAGCGTTCGGCTTCTCGTGGCAAGGCGCTTGCCACTGAGTACGGGTTCGATCCCACTTCGGACCATGTATTGTTCTTCGTTTTTTTCTATTGTTGTTTGTCTGTCAATTTTTCCGAGTGCTAACACATACTTCTTTGTTCTATTATTCCCTATTATCGCCTCGGAAGTTCCCCATATAATAATATTTATGTATTATTATTTGTACCTTAGTATATAACCACTGGGAACTTACTATTCGTGCTGTTTCGTCCAATAAATGTTTGTCTAAAACCAGTATTCAGCCCTATCTGGGAGATACTTGCATTTAGGAAAGTACAAATATACAATTTATTTCCGGTCTGTGATCGTTACCCTATGCTATAGTCATTGAGATCGCCTTTCGTGGAAGACACTACTGCAATAGCCAATTTTTTAGTTGGCTGCGTGGCAGTGTCCAAGCGTTCGCTTCTCGTGGCAAGGCGCGCGGTGCCACTGAGTACGGGTTCGACCCACTTCGGACCATGTATTGTTCTTCGTTTTTTTCTATTGTGTTTGTCTGTCAATTTTTCCCTGAGTGCTAACAATACTTCTTTGTTCTATTATTCCCTATTATCGCCTCGGAAGTTCCCATATAATAATATTTATGTATTATTTTTGTACCCAGTATATAACCACTGGGAACTACTATTCGTGCTGTTTCGTCCAATAAATGTTTGTCTACAACACAAGTATTCAGCCCTA